>CM077109.1:14058318-14121607 GCA_039619505.1 Cimex hemipterus | reverse complement strand
TTATCTCTTCTCTCTCTCTCTCTCTCTCTCTCTCTCTCTCTCTCTCTACACTCCTTCTCTCTTTCTACCTCTATCACCCTCTTTCCCTTTCTTTACCACCCTCATCTCCATCCGTATCCTCCTTTCCTCTCTCCCTCGCTCTCTTTCTCCTCTCTCTTTCTCCCAATTCCTCCGTCTATCTCTTTTACTTTCTTCCAATTTCTTTCTCTATCTACTAATTACTGTTTGCATCGTATAGCTGGCAGTACAAATGACCCCTCTGGGTAAGAAAGTCTATTTGTAGTAGTTTCTATTTTATTACTATGATTTAATATTTTTAAATTGGTTAGTGATTAGGTCAATTTTATGTAACTCGTCTCTCTCTCTCTCTCTCTCTCTCTCTCTCTCTCTCTATCTATCTATCTATCTATCTATCTATCTATCTATCTCTATCTCTCTCTATCTCTCTCTCTATCTATCTCTCGCTCCCTCTCTCTAGCTATTTATTATTTATGTACTATCTATCTTTCTATGTCTAACACATTATATCTATTTCTACTTCTCCTATTTATGCGTTTTTGTGTGCATGTGTTATTATTCAGTTATTCGCTGGCCTACTTTACCACCAGCAAAAATGGTACCATAAACGTTTCACTTCAATCTTCATTTTGCTCCTTCTACAAGGAAAATAATATATAATCACTTTTTGCTGTACTGATTGCCAGAACCTGCCCTAATAACTAATCTGCCTAAGCAATAGCTATAAATCATAGTGAAACATTAAAATAAAATTAAAAAGTTTTGATAGTAACGATAAAATGCAATGAATTTGAGCCATAATACCTGAATCAATAAAATCTTCATCAAATAGATGGGCTTAGTGGATTACGAGATTCTGCATGTTAAGAAACGAATCGTGCAGGGAAATTCAGCAATAAAATGCGACAAAATAGTTGATATATTGGCAAAGAAAGCAACGATCGTGCGGTCCAATTCACTTTCTACTCGTCAATACAAATAACGATGGAATCCTGCAGAATAATTGGAAAAAAGAAGGGTTTTATAAATGAAAAGACACACAATCTGTGGTACTTACTTCAACCCTCAGAATTAGCAATCTTGTGTACATTGTGGTAGTATAGAAACCATGGAGTGTATAAAACGGAATTGCCGAGCAATAGTTCTAACAGGGAATATGTTTTTAATAGAACAATAGATCTTTTCGAACTTTTATTTAATGACAAGTCAATTTTATGTTCTTTAAACATTACTACTTGCTTCACTATTTTCGTGGTCCGTTCGACCAATTAATATATCACAATTAATTACGGTTTTTAGTTGAGATAAAGAAACCGTAATTAATTGTGATTACTACTTGCATTGAAGTACCCAATTTTTTAAAAGATAGTAAACCTCAATTAAAGATTATGATTGAAAAGAATTTATTTGATCAAACGGACTACGAAACCTAATAGATATAATAAGACAAATGAAGTATACTTCACTAAAGCCCTCCGTGGCCATTTTATTTGTCGCTGAGAATCAAAAAGATTACACGATATTTCAAAATTGGCAAAACAGAAGGAAAATTCGAAAGGTTGTGTTGAGATGGGAAATTAGTGCCCGATTGGATCGAAGTCACGATAGCCCAAGTGGCAAAGGAGTGGCGTATTTAGCCGAAGGTCGTGGGTTCGAATCCGGCTTGTGGCACTGGAATTTTTGTCTCAACTAAAACCTTAATTTCTTGTAGTCATATTTTGCAAGTGACCAGATATTTATTGCTGTTAAATAATTTTTGAAAGCTATTGTTACCAACTTTGTTAGAAATGTCATTGGTAAGGAACGCTGCTGGGCTTTGTCCTCACTACAAGTTTGAAGACATATTTTATATTTAGTTAACGATTACAACTATATAATTTGTGCAATAAAGTTTAAAAAAGTTTAATAAAAAAAAGAGTAACATCGGAAAAATAAGTACTGAAAATGCCAAATAATAAAAAAAAATATACTATTTAAGTTATCATTTTACAGGTGAAAAAACCACAACAACTAGCAAAATATGATCTAAAATTAATATTAATGATTCATAAGACTTTAATTTTATCGGACCTTCCATTGAGCGAAATCCTCATCGCGTATCGGGTCTTTTAAAGGGATTCGATTCGTAATTAATTTAAAATTAGACCCCGAGTTGAAATCGCCATGCGGGGGCCGAGTCAATTGCATTAAATAATGTTTCCGAACAGGGAATAGCTAATTCAGTCGGTTCTAAAATTACACAATGTTAGCCAGTAAGCGGTTTTAATTCCTTCCATTCGGAATGCTTTTAATAAAAGCAGACACGAGATTAATTTGTTCGTTTGTATTAACCCGATTGTCAAAATCGGAAGTTCCGCATGAATAGTAAAAATGTTTAACATAAAACATAAAAAAATTCATTTATTAGTGCTCGCAAAAGAAAATTAAGTGTTATTCAGGACGTGCAATTTCTCATACCTTTTCCTCAAACAATTCCGACGGAAATCGATGAATATATTTTCCGTTCAACAAGATACGTTCCTTGTCTTTTGTTCAACATCCTGTTTTGATGTGAAATTTTAAATATAAATTTCCTCTTCATTCAATTGCGAACCATTTTTAGACAATCGACGTTTCAGTAGATGCATATACAAATTCAAAATTAAACAAAAGCTAAGACTCATTGTCTGCTCGAATATTGCTATAATTGTTAATTGGACCACACATTTCATTATGTTTCTTGCACATGGAGAAAGATTGATTGATGTGTCCCACAAAATTAAAGGGTGCAACTCATTGGCTCTATATAGAGAGCGTGTAGGAGTGCCACCTGATAAGGGAATAAGTATCTGGGTACCCTGTGCTGATTTTTAGAATAAGCAGAGTTATTTTATTGTATATAGACTGACAGTTTTGTAATCTTAGCATGTGCTGAGAGTGAATGTATTTATTGGCGTGAATGTAGTGGAAGAGGGCCAATGGCGGAATATTGAGGTTAGTTATACAGAGGTGTGGAGAAATAATGAGTACACTTCCACTCTCACTGAGTAAATATTCATAATATACAGCACTTTTGAAAAACATAGGGAAGAAGGGAAGACAAGCAATATTTTAAAAATAAACAAGTCGTTTCTACAAAAGCTATGGTGTTAAATATGTGTAAAGGTGGGAAAATATATTTCCCATGGCTTGATGGCCAATGAGAAAAAGTGCCAATTAGTTATAATTGATAAGAAATGGGCTTCATTTATAATGTTAAGCTGGTTTAAACAAATCTCAATCCAGCTTGGTGTATTTATCAAATAATTGAGATTGCTAAAGCTATTATTTAGGGAGGTGCAACAAGAGTAATTATTCCGAAATCGTGAGATGCAATCTGGTGTGATGTAGGTTCTAGAAAAACATTTTCATCTTGCCAACGTTCCGATCTTTATTGAGATCATCTTCAGGGCTCGAAGTGTTTATGCTTTATGTTTACATGTATTTGTAAAATTTAAACAATTGAGTACTCTCACACATAAACACTTTAAGCCCAGAAGATGATCTCAATAAAGATCGAAACGTTGACATGACAAAGGAAATGTTTTTCTGAAACCTAAATCACACCAGACTGCATCTTACGAGTTCTGAATAATTATCGAGTAACGGTCACTAATAATCACTACCTATAACAAGAGGTATAATTATATGCCATTAAAGATCTGTCAATTTGCAATATTTAGAATTTTTCCTTGGTTGCGGTGAAAAGTGATTTAAGCCATAAATCGTGAAAATCGAATAAGTAGGTATGCTATAAACATACATATATGATACATATAACAAAAAGTACGCTAAAGTATATTTAAGAATGTATGCTAATTTTGAGAGAATCAGAAAAGCAAAATCATAGGACATTTTAACCACCACTCCACTGTTTGAGGAAATATTTAAACCTTTAAATAAAATTTCCCGAAAGTTTACAATTTTTACTTTTCACTGCTATCATAGATTAAACACATGTGGGAAAAATTCAATTGGAATTTTTTGGAGGAGGACAGAAGATCAAATGACTACATGGAAAAAAAGGAAATGACCGACTTGTTTTTTCAAAATTAACGACATCGTGTGGTTGTTTTGTTTCAAATTTTAAAGGGTGGAATATATTTACATCTAATATAAGCAAAAACCGTATCAGCCTTTGCTCTGATAGTAATTTTTAGCAAAAAAAATTATGTTTAATTTGGTCGATTTATGAGTTAAGGGCGAGAAGGAATGGGCCACGGGTAGGTGAAGGATTTCAAAATGTCATATAAGTATAATGATAAAATACTTTACAAAAAACAATCCTTACGAAACAAACAATCGTTGTGGTAAAATGGACGAAACAAACGCTCTGATTAGTATAAAAATACTAAACTTCTATTCCTGTTCTTTATACTCTAGTGAATTGAATCGCACGTTCTTGAACCAAATGATGTCCGATTGGTACAATTATTAAATGAAAGGCTTGTTAAATTGTTTTATTTAGAATGTTCAAAATGTATAGAAGTAAGAAAAATATATTAACCATGAGTTGATGACTGTTAAAAAATGTTTATAATTAGACAAAAAAATGGGCTTTTTAAAATTAATTCAACGCTTCCAATCAGGGTGTTGAAAATTGCTTTTTGGTACCTGTGTTTAAGAGTGTGCAAAATACACTTACAAAATACGGCCTAAAGATTTTGGTGAAAGGCTAAATAAATTTAATTATCCATTTTCATCAATAAAATCTAAAAACAAACTTTTTTAATAACAAACCCATACGAAACTATAACAACATGGTGTTCAATGAGCGAAATCAGACGCTATTTTAAGGGCTGTCAATTTGCTATACTTACAAGACTTCTGTTGGAGCAGGAAAAAGTGAGTTATACCGGAAATTGCGAAAATCAAGCAAAGTATGTCGGAAGAAAATAGCAAAATCCCTTCAAGGATAATTTTGAGAATATTTATCAAAAGAGATATTCATAGAAAATTGTATCCTCCACTTGATTTTTTTTGGAGAGGAAATTTTAAACTTTTAAACGTGAATTTACGAAAATCTCTAATTTTTAATACAATCTGAGTTTTTTAAACTATGAGAAAAATCAATTTGAGTTAAAAGTCAAGAGGAGGCCAAAATATTAAATGGCTACTGTGGATAAAGAAGGAACTAACAGAATGTTTAATTTTACGAAACAAACTAGCAAACCTCGGTTCAATTTAAGTTTTGACAAAGAGAATAAACAAAAGACTAGTGAGGAAACAGAAGGATCTTAAAAAATCGTTCGTTTATTAGAAAACACTTATCAGTTTGTGACCTGTAAATTGTTTTCGAAAAAAAGGTGGTTAACTTAGGAAAATTATGTGCAATAACTTATTTATTTAAGGGTTAATGGTGATAAGGAAAATGTATTCATATACGAAACGCCAAATAAATATAATCATAAAAAAATATTAGTAGTATAAAAAAATACCAAAATTCGATTCCTTTTCTATATAAACTAGTGAATAAACTAGCGCCCGTTTTTAAATTTTCTGTGGTAGTAGTAAAACGTGAGTTATATCAGAATGTAAAAATCAATTAAAGTATATGAGAAGTAAATACCAAAACCCCTTTCAGGAAAGAATGCTAATTTTGGGACTATGCATCAGAAAAGATATTCATGAAAAATTTCATCCTCTACTTTCTAATATTTCTGTGGTAGCAGTAAAAAATCGTATCGAAAATTGCGAAAATCAAGTAAAGTATATGGGAGGAAAATAGCAAAATCCCTTCAAGACTAATTTTGAGACTATTTACGAGAAAAGATATTCATACTTTTTTTTTGGGTGGGGGAAACTTTAAATTTTTAAACGTGAATGTATGAAAATCTCTAATATTGATTACAATCTGAAGTTTTTTAAATGTGAGAAAAATCAATTAGGCTCGTAGTAGGTCAAAATATTAAATGGCTACGTGGATGAAGGAGGAACTAACTGTCTGTTTATTTATTAGGAAACAAATTTGCAAGTCCCGGTTCAATTATAAGTTTTAAAAAACAAAATAAAAAATACTAGTGTGGAAACATAAGGATAAAAAATATATAGAAAACACAATATTAGTTTTGGATCTGTAATTTAACGAAAAAAAAGTGTTTAATTTATCAAAGTTAAGTGCAACAAATGATATGTTTTTAGGGTTAATGGTAAGAAGGAACGCCAAACGCTAAAAAAATTATAAATTATGGGAAAAATTGTGGTAAAAATGGATGAAACAAACGCGTTTAGTAAAAAAAAAAAATAAAAAAATAAAAAAAAAAATTGGGAAAATCACATGAAATGAAACGATTGTCAAGTTATTTCATTTAGAATGTGTATAGGTGAGAAATACATTTATCATGGCTTGGTGCGCGATTTTCAAAGAAGTCAAAGGCTAGTAAAGGGAAATGGATTTTATTTATAAAGGTAAACTTTACTTAAAAGTTTTAAATGAATCGAAAGTATTGTAGAAAAGATAAGGGCACAGAAAATCTGTTATTCAGTGTATTTACGGAAGATCACATATCCATGGAAAAGAGGCTTTGGAGGACGAAGTCAAAAGTTCAAATGAATACAGTTTATGATTTAAGGGCCTTTTTTATTAGTGCTTAGAATAATTTTAATGTGAAAATAGTGCGATCGTACCCCATTTGTGACAGTCGTGAATCCAGTTGTTCCAAGGGGTTGAATGATGGTATTTGTCGAAAACTCAATCCCTGCTTACTAGAATTACCTAAATCCACATCCTAATTGTATATCGCGTTAGATCCATTAACTCTAAGTGAAAAGTGCCTCCGAGCCGCTATCGGACCGGGGGCCGAGGAGGGACTGGCTATTTCCGGAAGGGGCGGCCCGGGTGAGCCGTCCGTCCTGGGGCCGCGTGATCTCTGTTAATGAAGATGAAGGGCGGCCTTACCTCGTCTCCTTGCTGTTGTGGGTGTTGATACGTGACCTGGCAACTACTGGTGCGGCAAGTAGCGACGGGAGGCCGGCCGAGAAGGGGGCTCGGGCGGGGCCGCCATTGGACGGGGAGGCGGCCAACCAGCAGCCAGCCATGGCCTCCCCGGCAGGCGCCTTGCCTCTCAGTCCGCCAGGACGACTCCCAGACGAACGGTCCTTAAACATCAACCACAGAATCATATTGAACATTTATTTCATTACGGTCATCAACGAAATAAGGAACAAAAATCACCATACGTAAATATACTATAAATACATCACGCTTACATATTACATTATGTAAAATACACACTCGTAAGATGTAGGATAGTTTATGAATTTTTCTCAGAAGCATTACACTATTAGTCAATATTGCATAAATAACATCGGAACGAAAATTACACTTACGAAAAAATCAGCACGAAACTTTCTGAGCGAACGATCAACTGTGTGCAAAATCATGGTAATGTAAACAATAAAACCAAGTTTGCTATAGTGATTATTTATAGTTTTATAGCAAGAACACATTAGTGTAACTATAATGAACCAACAAAACAAAAATCGTGTAAGTAGTTAAGTAAATCGGAACGACCCTTACAGAACCATAGATTGATTTAGTGGTTAATCCGGATAATTTGGAATTTCCGGCTAATGAATCAAGTTTAAAATTTTGGTAATTTGTAGTTTTATATCAAGTATATAACATGGTTTTTATTGTTCGACCAAGAAAACAGAAATCCTTTTAACATTTAGAGTAAATCATAACGAGATTTGCTGAACAAATAATCTCTCATCTATTGTCAAAATCTCGGTGATCTAGAAAACAAAACCCTGTTCAGAATGTGGAGGTTTATTTATGTATATCAAGAACGTAATACGGTTTGTAATGTTCGACCAACAAAACAGAAATCGTTCAAATACTTTGGGTAAATAGAACGTGACCCACTTGACCATTGTTCGTTTTAGAAGCCAACATCCGGATAATCTGGAAAGCCGTTTAATTGAACCAAGTTTAAAATTGGGGTAATTTATAGTTTAATACCAAGTACATAATACTGTTTGTATTGCACCCCCGAAAAAGGAGAAATCGAGCTAGTGCATAGGCTAAGCCAGGGCGACACTTGCTGAACTTATTGGACGCTCACCTATTGTCCAAACCTCGGTATTCTAAATAAAAAAACAATTTTTTATAAGTGGGTATTTATCGAGATATATGAAGGATATAAAACGGCTTGTATTGTAGCCAACAAAACAGAAATCTTTCTATAGCTTAGGGCAGGGCTTCCCAAAATTTTTGGTTAGCGGACCCTTTTCACAAAACAAAATCCAAGGCGGACCCCTCGCATTCATGTATTTAAACTTACATATTTATGTATGTACATATACATGTAGTCAATTAAAGTTTTATAATTTAGCATTAGCCAGTCTATTCCTAATTAAGTGAAGGAAGGGGGATATCACTATGAAAACAAATTAAACTGGCACACTTAACTTTATTTACAAATTCACTAATTTTCATCAACTAATATTATATATAATATTTTTCAATTAATTAAGGTTTTTAGTTGAGATAAAAACACTGCAAATTTAAAACTGGCAAAAAGTGAGAAAATTCAAAAGGTGGGGTTGAGATGGGAAGTTGGAGTCCGAGTAAATCGAGGCCACGATAGTTCAAGTGGTATAGGAGCGGCTTATCTAGCCGACGATCGTGGGTTCGAATCCCGCTCGTGCCTTTGACTTTTTCATCTCAACTAAAAATCTTAATTAATTGTAAGTGTCACAAATGTCAAAATTTTCATCCATCCTTACAAGAGACAAACAAGTTCGAAATAAACCGATAACTAGGACCTCTGAACAGATTAATATGAAAAAGTGGAATTGTCGTGAAGAATCGTTATCACTCTGTATAAAAAGAAAGCTCCTACTCACAGTTAGTTGTTTTCAACAATCCTGATTTTCATTTATCATTTCTAAAGAGCATTATTATACCCAAAACTTAGGAACTCTCTTTCAGGGGATTTAGGAAACAATGAAACCTAGACCTTATTTAAACATTAAAAATATAACCAACCCCTTTGCTGAACTTATGATCGCACATATTGTAAAAATCTATATATATTCTTTAATTTAGAGTACTGAGATTTTTACAATATGTGCGATCATAAGTTGTCAAAACAGAATATTCAGAATATTTTTTCTACTTCACAAATAAAAAAAAGTCTGCCGAGGGTATAGGAAAAATATTTTTTCAACATTTTGTGCATTGTTTATCCGTGCACAATAAAATTCATACCATCTAGAAAGCAAGCCGCATAATCCCTGAAAATTTCATAAGAAGACTAATAGTTTTGTAGTTATAGTAGTGTACAGGATTTTACTTTCTTGCACGTTTGGTATAAAATTCATAGGAGATAATCCGGAACGCGTCCTGCTTAATCCCTGAAAATTTTCATAAGAATCGGACCAACGGAAAAATTGGTATTTCTATTCTGTAGAATTCTAGATAAAAACAATTTTAAAATTGTTGTAATTTAAGGAAATAATACTTTAATGTTGCACGATCAATTGGGCAAAAATTGCGCTAACACTTAGGGTAAATCGGAGCGAGACTGCAGGTCCATCGATAGGTTTAATGGCAAAACCCGGATATGATGGAAATCTAGGCTTGAAAGAAGTATATAATTGCGGTAATTTATCAGTGGCATTGCTATTAGAATTGATTAGATAACCTAAAAACAAAACTCGAATTCAGGATAAATCAGATCACAAGACTTGATGTGCAATCGATCAGTCTAATAGTATAGCCCGGGTAATTTAGCAATAAAACTGAGCTTATAATAATGGTCCTTTGGGTAAATCAGAGAGTGATTTTCTGGATCAACAATCGATCATTTTTAGCAAAATCTTGGCAATTGTTCATAAATTTTGTAATTCAGGGATGTATAACAAGAACATAATACTGTTGTTGTGTAATAGTAAATAATAAAAATATTAAGTTTATAATAGTGGTAATTTTGTATATCTATCAAGAACATAATGATCTTACTATTGTATAACCGTACAAAACGAAAATCTTACTAACATTGAGAGAATATCAAACCGACCACTTAATGGCCAAATCCGGTTCACCTGACAACAAAACCATGTTTTTTAGATGGGGCAATTTATGGCTCCATATCAATAACCTAATGCTGTCAATATTGCCTAAACATATAAAACAAAAATCATACGAACAATTGGAGAAAATCAAAGCGAAACGTGCTGGACAATCGGTCGGTTTAATGGCCTAATCCGCCTTCTCTCTAGTTAGTTTCAATAACTCCATGTTTATAATTGTGGTAATTGATTGATTTATATCGAAAACATGATGATGTCAGTATTGCAAAAAGAACAAATCAAAAATCGTACAAACAATTAGAGAAAATGTAAGGAAGACCAGCTAGCTAGATTAAATGCAAAATAAAACAAAACCACGTTTAAAATTGTGGAAAAAATCGTGATGAGCTATTTGGCCCATTCAGGGAGTGACATGCATAACCGAAGACCGATCACCCATTGGCCAAATCTGGATATTCCAGAGAAACCAAATTCATAAATTTGGTAATACTTGGATTTATTTAAAAACGTAATACGGTTGGCTGTTTAGTTGTTTCTGAAGAAGCATAGATGGGTTTAATGATATAATCTGACAATAACATTAAGTCTATATTTGTGTGGATTTATATCAAGAACATAATGCTTCTAGTATTGCATAATCACGACTCAGCAGTTTCAACGCTCGATTATAAAATGGCATTATCTAGGCCATCTAGATAATAAATCTGTCAGTAAACTTTCAGTGTCAGTGACTTTTATTGGCCTACTCTGAGTGACAAAAATAGTGGCCACCCTTAATATTTTTAATTATCTCTTAGACAATCCTCTATCTATTATCTTATAACAATATTTTTGTTATACGATACGTTTTAAAGAATATGTAAAAACATTATACAGGGTACCTCTGCCCCAGTGCAATATTAAAATTTAAGGTCCTCTACCGTCTGACATATCATTTTAAAGGACGTTTTACGGTTAATAAGCGCCATGATCCAGTTTGAAATATATTGGTACATACAAGTTAGGAAAAAACACATAATTTTGTTTGTATAATTTTTCCCAAACATAACTTTTTGTTTATTGTACTTTGTTTTGTTTAAAGGTAAGGAGTTGTTGAAATAATGTCCAATTGGCAATCCATGTACCAACCTACATTTCATGGCTCAAGGTAGAAAAATCGGCTCTGTTTCACCTTATGGCCATTATGGGACTGGAGTTCTTCTTCGTTGTTGCATCCTATCTCAAGAATTTTAAAAATCATACTAAATGTTGATGCTGTGATTCATTTGGTACAAGTGTACGCAATTTGGAGGCCTTCCACAGAATCAATATTGCATTTGTTGTGAACTTTGATTCATTCATTCAGTGTCCCAAATCGGCATTTGCCTGTCATAATCAGTGTACCTAAGTTCGTGGACATGATGTGAACGATACGGCTTAAAATTGTAAGTTAAAAACAAAGCTCTAATTTTGTTCTTTAAAAAACCTTTTAGGTTGTAAACAGCTAGGAAAAACTACAAAATCTACTGGATAAGATGTCACCAAAATAATAAAAATAATGAACATGATTTAAAATTAAATGCGTTTATCAAACCACCTATGACAGACGTATAAATCCAGGTGATGTCATCTTGAACGGATCGAAAAGGTAACTATGGGACCATATAAAGAAATACAGCAATGATAGGAAAGGTAAAAACGGCATTTACCAAATTAAAAAGGGTAAAAAAACCCCCCAGGCACTAACCACATCACTAATATAGAACATAAATAACAGAAATTAACACAAAAACAAGAAAACTTATTATTTCGGTCATGTTCTACGCCACCTGGATAAATATGAACTGCTTAAGTTTATTCTGAAAAGAAAAATCGAAGAGAGTCTAAGACCTGGTAGGAGAAGTATCAGAAAAACCTGAGGCAATGGTTCAACCAAAAAACTGGATCCCTCTTTCGAGATGCTGTTGACAGAGTGCACATAGCGATGACAGTGTCCAACGTATGTTAACGATAGGGTACAGAGGAAGAAGAAAAAGACACTCAAAATCTATCTAGTACAATATTTGCTATAGAGAAATTTGAATTCTTTCAACTTCTTAGTGAGCACTCAACTGATCCACAACTACTCATATTGCGAGCCTCACGAATAAATGTTTTGTGGTTCATCCCAAATTTTTTTTCTGGGAATGCAACTTTGTTCCGCATACCGCATAAATACTCTATTACATTGTATCGCTTGGAAATCTGTTTCATTGTCATCACTGGCAATGTAAATGCCTTGTGCCTTGAGTAAGAAAATATAGACGGTTCGTTAATGCTAACTTAATTACGTTAGGTTAATTAATGCTAAAATGCTAGAATGATTTACTAGGTTCGTATTATTGAACCATGCTTATACTAAACCTTCAAGACATTTGTGTCTTTCCAAGTTGCCATTTGTAGCATTATATATTTATGGATCGTATCATTAATTTTGTCAATTGAGTATAGAAAGCACTAACAAA
Source organism: Cimex hemipterus (assembly GCA_039619505.1). Lineage (NCBI taxonomy): Eukaryota > Metazoa > Arthropoda > Insecta > Hemiptera > Cimicidae > Cimex > Cimex hemipterus. The sequence continues at coordinate 14,109,050 of CM077109.1, read as the reverse complement.
AAACTTAAGTATCTTAAGGGCCGGCAGAAAAATACATGTTGTAGCACGTAATTTAAGCTTAAATAGGTAAGCCTTTGTAAAAACACACTTTCTAATGTAAATATATTTATACAATTATGGTATAAAGTATGCGTAAATAAGTTGTTTTTAATCAATAAAATGGACTAAACTATTTATAATGGATGTGTCAGTCACACATGGTTTTTCGGTGATACAATTATCTGAGAATGTTTTGTTTTCATTTCCCGAGGAAACGTGTCAAAATAAAAATTTCCACTGCTATTACTCATGCGAAAGGAATCGGTTATTTTATTCCATGACACGGCTGTTATCTTTATCGCGTAGGTTTAAACGTAGTGCTTTCCCAACTCAAAATATTTGAATATCTCGCCCTGGGAGACCTGGATGATCGTACACGGGTTTTACATCTAGTACAAGATTGCTAAGAGAAAAATGAATTGCGATGATATGCGACAGCTAAACAATAAATACCTAATAATTAAAAAAAAAAAATAGATGTTTTCTATAGCAGAGCTGTAAAAGATGAAGTCTTAAGTTTCTTCGAAGAAACATCAAGTATCACCCTTAACCAAAGGTCAACTGGAGAAAACACATAGGCAACATTCTACTTGAAAGCTCCACTTACTTAACTTATCGGGCAGAAATTATGCAGCAATTTCTGGGGAATAAACCTCAGTATATCGTATTGGTTCTAAACCACAACGGTTAGACCCTTAGACACCTATGGAGCCCTAGTACGGTGGCTGCAAACACTGGACAAGGAAATTCATAACAAGGTACAAAGGCTAAAGTGGTAAGATTGATTTAATATGTTTTAGTAGCGAGAATGTGAAAAACGAAAAAACTTGATCGTGATTCTAAACTACCTCTTACATTTCCAAACCTATAAACCAGCAAATTTCAGAAAACGTACTCCACTTATTTACTAACTAAACGAACTCATGTATCACTGTTTATAGGTGTAATTTCTTTTTTAATACTTTCTTCAAAGAAGAAGAAATTGATGGAAGAAAATAATAAATCGTAACTGATGGGTTGGTAAGGTGTAAAATAAAAAATAAATAAAATAAAATAAAAAAAGGAAATTTTGGATGAATTTATTAAACTTTTTTAAATTTAGGTACGAAACCGAAATAGTGCACATGTTTACTTAATTACCAACACGACTGCAACATTTATTAAAGAATTATTGCGTTATTATTCTCTAGAATAAAATAATTTTAAAATCCAAAACGTTTTTAGTTATCTATGTGATATCTTGTTAACACTTAGGCTACTTTTTCTAATGACGAATACACTGATGTACATGTTATGTATAGGTTTTTCGGGTTTAATGCGACGGCAATGCAATGAAAATACATTCCGGAGGGTGGAGAACATTTCAAATCAAAAGTAAAAACTGTTTAATAAATTCATTCAAAATTTCTTTGAGTTTTTTATTTATTATTTATCTTTCCACCTTACCAATCCTTCAACCACGGTTTTTTAATTTTCCTTCATCAATTTCTTCATCTTTGAAAAAAAGTAATTAAAAAAGCAATTGCACCACTAAAAAGAATCTTAAATGTAATACGTTTTTGAAATTTGCTCGTCTCTAGGTTTTGAACTAGTAGTAGAGAATCACCATAGTAAGTTTTTCAACTTTAAATTTTTTTTCAAAGTTCTCGCTAGTAAACCGCTTATTTCACGAAGGTTTACAAGTTTAGTATTGATCACATATTATTGGGAATTAAACGTAGTTTTCCATGGTATCAACGGATTTGTTCAAAACATTTACATTTAAGAGTTATCATTTGAAGCAAGATCGTGACATCTTAAAAAATCTGAAAAAGTAAAATAATTCCGAAACTGCTGAGATTCGGACCACAGTTAATTAGGACTTTTTGGTTCCTTTTTGAATGTCGAATCTACTGGCAAAGTTGTACCAAGGGTATTCGTACACCCTGTATTTATGTACAAACGAGGCTGAATGGGTTTTGAGAGAGCCAATGGGTTCTTGTGAAATAAGTAACAAAGCCAAATTTAACGCAGTCTGCAGAGATTTGAAATAAATGAGACGGCAATAACGGAACCTGACAAAATGGGAGAAGAACGCAAATTTGGCTATTTGGTCATATATAATAGAGACCTTCAGAAGAAATTTCAGGAAGGGGCTCAAATATACAGATGAATCAACGATGGAAACGTATGTGTAGGGGTAAAGGGGCCAAAATATATCCTAGCAAAACTGGTCCTAACAATCTTCCAAGCTGAGGTTCACTAAATCCAACTATGTGCACAGGATTTAATAAAGAAAAAGTGGAAGATGCACATATGCACATATCTACATACTGGCAGTCAAACAGCTAGAAAGTCACTAAATTCCAGATTCTTTCAACTTAAAATTTTAATTTTTATTTCAAATACTAAATTTCAAAATGCTCTAAATCTATGTTAACATGGATCCATCGACATGAAAACATAGAAGGAAATTAACAGGCTGACCAAAAAAGAAGCAACCATTTAACTATGGGACCAGAACCATAACACGGTGTAACTTACTTTGGAACTGAAAAATTACTCCAAAAAGAAAAAAGCTGGAGCACTGCAAAAATGTACCAGGCATGAGGCAAACTACGAGATTTATAAATCTCTCAAAAATGAAAGCGATGAAACTCCTCCCTCTGGGCAAGACGGATTTCAGAAAAATTATTAGTCTTTATACCGGCCTCCGCGCTCTGAGCTACCTTAAGAAGTTGGACGAAGCAAAGAAAGAAATATGCTCACTCTATCAGGAGGAACCAAAGATATCTGCACTCATACTTTGTGAATTAGAAGCATTCGGTTACAGTACAGCCACTTCATTTGGGCAATTCTCACATCAAGAGAAGAGCATGAAAAGGCAACGAGGAAAGTGCTTAAGCTTATACGAAAAAGTTCACTTTCTGAGGTATGATAATAGTTTAGGGGTAATTTATAGGTCTACATAGATCGCATAGACATCCTCAAGGAAAGGATTTTTAAAATTCAACCCCCAAACTTAAAAAAATGGATATTTCAAAAAGTTCGTTAATGCCAATTTGAATCAAAGATAAAATATTTATCACTTAAAGCAAAGTAGTAATTAACAATTAAATAAATAGCATCTAAAGTTTGGTCAACAATTTATTTTTTATTTATTTATTTTTTTTTTTTTTGACTGAGGCTTCCGAAATCTACCACAACTAAGTTTACATTCAATTTACCCTTTCAAATACTACATTCATACACATAAAGATATCCAGACAGAACACTCATTCCGTTTGGTCGGTGGATTACTTGATATTCCTTCACGACTCGTACTAATCTAGATTGGGGTCAATGGGCTACTTTTATAAATATTCCGCCATCGACCCCAAACACACACTCAGGTTTCTCTAGGCTCTCAGCGTTTGAGGGGTGATGATGACGTTATATTTCACCCTCTCCCCTCGCCATTTACGCTCATAAATACATGCAATCGGACAAAAAATATAGACACCCAACACATAAAACATATTATATACAATAAAAAAATTCCCCTAAAAAGCGCAAGCGGGGTCTCTGAAACTCGCTACAGTGTTCGAGAACTCTTCTTAAGTCCGGCAGCATGCCTACACGCTCTCTCTATGGAGCTAAAGCAAGACACGCCTCTATTATGTGGGAGCATCGAGCAACCTTTCTCTGCATAAGGGGCATCTGCGCGGGCATTTTTGATTTATTCGAAAAACTTTAAACATTTTCACCAATTTCTGACCCATGTTATCCAGGCAAATCTCAATGTTCATTACATAAAACTTAGATAGAAGAAACTATATAAACGATAAAGAGGTTTAAAATATAATGCATTTATTTGCACTTTCCTATGTTAAAATTGCAGGACAACAAGTCCATCAGCTGCCTTAGAAACTCTAGTAAATCTACGTCCTTTGGAAACATACCTAAGGACACACAGACTCTACAAAAACCAATTTGGATAGGAACTAAAGATTTTGGACAACGACAATTAAACTCATTAGGGAAATACATCTCGGAATTTTATAAATACATGCTATTAATGTTTGCGCCATAGTAAGTTAAGTTTAGTTAAAACGTAACACCGGCAAAACATCCTCATAAGATAAGACAGCCAAACAGCTCCTAAAAGTATTCTTATCGTTTTAAAATATCGCATTCAAAATATTCAATGAAGGCATCCTGGAGAACTTTTTAACCGAGAAAACTAGAGGATTTCAAGAGAACTAACCTTAAGATAACTTTATTTATTATTGATAGAGTTGTGGAGGAAAAATAGATCTATTTGTTCCCTTTGATATCTAAAGTAAAAAAGGATGTAAAAAGTAAAAAAGAGAACAAGTTATCATCAGCCAAATCCTTAAAAGAAATTTATAATTTAAAAGCATCATATCTTAAAAATTTATGTTGGACTTTTACGAAATCGGCACAAAATTATTTTTGAAGGGAGACCAGAACTGCCTAACGTACTCCTAGCGACTTTTGTGAGCATACATTTTTCAATGGGAAATGTATTTTTTGAAATATAACGAATCACAAATTTATTACATTGCGTATAAACGCCAGAAATCACTGCCCGAACTGATTCAAAATTGGGTTAAAATAACGTGTCCCAAGTTTAAAATGTAAAAAAATCAAATAAACGGGGCTGATCGAGCGGAAAGAAGGAAATGCCCTAGGAAAGGTAATAGTTGCGATCCGAGGGAGGGGGCGTGAGAAGTACAGGTGACGTACTAATCCTCCTGAGTACTGCGGAGTCACACTCAGGGTTCACGATTTACAGCGGGGGTTGAAGGGCTTCATAGGTACCATCAATCAAGAAGGACGGAACTCACCCTCGGCAACCCTGGGCCACCTTTATTCTAATTACACCTACAACGATCAACCCCGACACCCCCGGGAATGGCCTCCCCGCATTCTCTCACATACTCCGGATATACCATTATTTGTCAATGGCGTTCTTAGAAATACACCGAAGTGGGAAAAAGTCTGATGGATGCAAAATTAATTCTGACATATTTTTCATGTAGCAAATAATACTAGCGTTAATAAACCTCGTTTTCAACCTCGTTTTTTTTTAATAGTGTTATATTAATCTTAATAATATTTATAAACAATACATGCTGTATAATTGATCGTAGATGGGTATAGACCTAACTAAACAAATAGAGATAGATTAATAGATAGGAGAGAGAGAGAGAGAGAGAGAGAGAGAGAGAGAGAGAACGAGAAAATGAGGGTGGGTGATTGAATGAGTGTGAGAGTGGGTGAGAAAGAAATACAGAGCAAGTGAGTGAGTAATAAATAAATTATATATAAAAAAACTAGTTTAAAACCATCATCGTTTTATTAATTTTTTTAAAGGTGTTATACAAATGGATGTGTGATTTATTGATGATTTATTTACTATTTGTGAAGTTGTTTTGTGTTTGGTATTTTTTGGGGGAATTTGCCCCAATGTTCTGCACTTGTTTAAATAGATATGCTGGTCTTTTATTGTGTATTATTTTAAACATCATACAAAACTATTGACATTTTGTAGCTCCTTTATTTTTAATTTTATAAATTTATCTCAATTTTATCATCGCCTCAAAATAGCTCTTTGAATTTTGGGTTCTTTGAAATTTCAACAGATTCACAATTGACCAAAGTGAAAAGACAAAATACATATGGTAAACATAAACAGGGTAGATCAATTGAACACCAACAGCTAAACTAAATAAATAATATAAGTTTTCGCAAAAAAAGAGGATATTTTAGATTATGAAATAAAAACACATTTATTGGGCAAATAATATTTCCTTCTTAATCATCATACTGAAAACAATGTAAAAATTTACATTTCTATTCCACTATCATATATATCAATTCAAAGGCTGCTGTTCATATGGGTGACTAATAAAATTGAAAAGTGAAAAAGTGCAATTTTTTAATTTATCATTATTTATTATTTGTTTAGTAAGCTCGCCTCTGAATGCATTCTCCTTAATTGTTTATCAAGTTTGTTTTTGTTTTGTTTTTAGTACTACTGTTTTACAACTGAAATTATTTGATAGATGTAAAAATTAATGAACTAAAAAAAATTCTAGTTATTAACAGACCATTCTGAATAAAATGCAGGAAATGCAAGGTGCAATGATATAATGAAAAAAAGTCGCATGTAGTATTATCATACAATTCTAACGAGCTTGATCTGTTTTTCTTTTGAAAAATTTCCAAAGATTTCAAGAAAATATTATTTTTCAAGTTTTATAGAAATCCTAATATAAAGGCAAAAAGAGAGTGTGTAATGAATGAAATGCAATGCTCAGCATTATACTCTGGCATACAAATTGAAAAGAATAAACCTCAAAGTTGAATGTTCTCATAAAAAATACATACTCACACATACCTATCAGATGTTCATGACACATTTACATTGCTTCATTGTTCAAAAGGATAATATAAGAGTTCATTCTAGTGATTTACGAATAAATTCAATCAGTAATTAACAAAATATTTTAAACCTTCAACATTGAATATTAATGGTATAACTTGATGGCACCCACTTTAAAAATCAATGAAATAATTTTAAACAAAGGTTAATCTGGATGTCATTTATACATGGTTACAAAATCTGACTAATGATTACTGATTAATATAAACACAAATACACACATACATGTACATATGTCACCTATGCACCGAGTTGAACCTATCACTTCCCGTGGTTCACTGGCTATTCCAGCATTTGTAATTTAAGCAGGCCTCAAGAATCACCCACCTCAGGTGTGGGGAATTTACATGCTCTTTATATGGAGCCAAGGATTTGTACCCTTCAACTAGATGGGTGACAATAAGCGACCTTTCTCTATTTGCCAACATCAGACACCTACCACAAGTGTTTATGTGTTGCGTGGCATCTTAATCAGGTGTAGATGGCACATCTTTTACAAGTCAGATCCTCTGTGCGCCCCCCTAGTGTTCATGAGTCTGGCCCACTGACACCGCTTTATTCTTTTAACCATGTTTTTTAGTACATTGGAGGTGATAATGCTGGTATGTCCTGGCTTTACCCATTTTGACAGACTTTTCAATAAACACAAATGAAGATCATTTATAGAAAATCAAAATGTAATATCGACACTGAATTAGGTTAGTTTATAATATATGTAAAGAATGATGAAGGAATATCAAGTATTCCATCACCCTAATTGAATAATGGGGTGCAAATAGAACTGAATGTATTTAAGAATGAATGTAAGTACGAATTGGTTTGGAATTGCATGCATTGGATGTGCAGAATTGACCAAGCTGTTGACCCCCCCCCCATTGGATCACAATTTGGGTGGCTGGCATAAGTCCAAGGTCTGACCATAGGCTGCCAACTCCTGGGGTTTATAGTAAATAGAAAAAGCTGGAATTGACAATGTACTACCAAAATCTAATATTCTAAATTGTTTTATATACATATTCATATTTATATATGTTGCCTACCATTCTCTAATTTTACAAGAATCCTTTCTTTTCAGTGGGGATTTATAAAGTAAGACAACTGCTGGTTGTCAAGTGTTAATGCATGATTGTTTGAATATTTAACATTCCATCATTTTTATGCACTACAAACATTGCCAAAAATTCATTATTATTGCCTCTATTTATTAAATTTATCCCATACATAAGCAATCTCAACACAACACATAAGAATGACACATCTACATGGAAAACAACTATTGAAGATGATCTCAATAAAGATAAAGGCATGATAAAGAAAATGTTTTTCTAAAACCTACATTACACCAGACTGTACCTAACGATCTCCAAATAATCATTTATTATTACATCAGTAAGCTCATAAGACTAGATTTTTGTAAAAGGTTTTCTCAACTTTTGTAATTTAGGTATTTCACAGTAACATGTACATACTGTTCAGGTCCAAAATAACTTTTAAGAAATCTGCATGTTACTCCAAGAAGTGACACAAAATCTTGTTTCATTGATGCCAAGGAGGCTACAGACTATCATAGATGCCAATGGTATGGTGACTAAATATTAGTGGTAGCCAGTGCATAAAAACCATGTTAGTGATAAACAATCATTCGTTCTTGTCTAACAGAATGGTTCTTTTGAGTCCAACAAGGATCAGATACTACAAATCTGCTCTCTGGCCATGGCAGTACCACAGGGCAGTGAGTTCGGTACAATCCTCTACATCCTTTATACTACAGATATTCCCACTAAACCCTACTTGCATCCTTCACCGAAGACACAGTTGTACATTCTTCCAATTCTGATCCTGCACAGTTGCTTCAGTAGATCTGCAGAAACATATCTCATGAATAGCACATTGGTGTATACAAGGAAAATGAAGATAAATAAAGAGCATCCATGTCATATTTACACTCTGAAACAAACATCCACTTACAATATACTACACCATTCCTATACCTTACAATATCCAATGTCTCCAATCCTTTCAATCTAATGTTCTCAGATCTATAGTAAATGCTGCTTATTGTGTGTCAAATACTACACTCCACAATGACCTTCAAATTCCTATTATTTAAAAATTTACCAAGTTCCACAAAAAACTCTCCCATCATCCAAATATTCTTGCCCAAGCCCTGTCCAATAGAACCCATCCCTACAACCGCAAAAGGTGCCTCAAAAGGAAATGGCCCTGAGACCTCCTTTTTGAGTAAACTGTTAAACAGCATAAACCAAGTGAAGAAGTTTATTTGCTCCCCTCAATGTAAATAGTTGTACATAAGTTCATGCATCCGCAAATTACATATTGTAAATAACAATTATAGAAAAAAGTATTAAACCAAGTTTGCCAATACTTTTTGGACTGGGTAAAAGTAAGTTTAAAACTTAATTGTTGCATTATGTAAATTTCCTATTTTTCTTATGAAATGAAAATATTTAAAAAATAATTTTTTTATTTTTTAAAAATGAAACCTAAAAATAGTAAAGTATACCAATATGTTTTTGATTCACAGTAGGTGAATATGATTTTTCTTGTTGACAGAAAGAGCAATTCCTTGATATAACAATAAATATATAGTTCATAGTATACAGATCAGCATCATTTCTTACTGTGCTTAGTACAAAACAAATCAAGGAAAATTTTCTACATACATTGTCAATATGATTGTGCCATTTAAGTTTATTATCTAGTACAAAACCTAGGAAGTTTATAGTTTTGTTCATTATTGTTTAAGGCTTATAACTAATTGATTAATTGAATTTTATTCATACTATAACAAGGAAGTTAGCACAAAAATAATCATATATTTAACCCTAACCAGCCATTGGGTTCTCCACAGACATGCTTTAGCTATGAAGCAAATGCCCGCCTCTTTCAAGGAAGTTTTAGATGAGTCCATGCAAATTATTAATTATACCATTGCGACCATTGACTCTTTTCACAATACTATGTGTTGATATGACTTCAACATTTCCTGCTTAACTATATAAAAGTGTGTGACTGTCTCATGGGAAAGCACTTTAACATTACAAGACGTCTTATCTCTGTTGATGGACCACAATGTCAAATTGGCCAACATTTTCCATGAAGAGAAATGGCAATGTGTACTGTCGTATTTATCAGATATTTTCATTAAAATGAATGAGATGAGACTTAAAATGGGAAGAGTATCACAACTTTTAATGCTACTGACAAAGTTGAAACCTTCAAAAGTTTTGGAATGAATCTGTAGAGACTGAAGAAGTGGAGAGGTTTCCTGTGTTAAATGAATATTTTAAAGAAAACAAACTAAAGTTTGTGAATTGTTGATTGATGAAATATGTGAACACATTCAAAGTTAGGAGGTATCCTTTGAGCACAACTTCCCAACTGATACAAGACTGCAAGACCAAGAATGGGTGGTCAAATCGTTTTCAGTTTTGACTACCTTGAAGTAAATGCAAATGTTTGATAGACATTATTTCAGTCTTCTCCTTGAAATCTATTTTCAAGTTTGATATTACCCCTATTTTTGATTCAATTCCAAAAACAAAACATGTCAACTGCATGTTGAAAAAGCAAAACTTTTCTTATTCCATTTGCCACAAATTATCTATGTGAATCCGTATTTTCTATCTGTACAACCATCAAAACTAAAAACTGAAGCTGTTTAAATGCTGAACCAGACATCCATCTCCAGCTATCAAAAATTGGCCCACAAATTGTGCAGGATAAAATAACCTCACTCAACCCATTAATTCATTAATCATTAATGTTCAAATTATTACTTTTGAATTGAATTGTATTTGGTTGGATCTGTTGAGAAGGAAGAGTTGTAGTTTTTTTTGTGCTTTTTTTTGGGGGGGGGGGAGTTCGCAACAGCAGAGGTCACATAAATCCTCAGGACGATGGTGTTTAAAATTTTTTTTTTGGGGGTAGTATTTCATGTTAAAATACAGGGCTGCTGGATTAAAATCTGGACCTTCACCTTACAATGGTGCACACTGTGTCAACATCTAAACTGTTGCGGCAACCAACATCCCCCATTTTCCTTTGCCAAATGATTTTTTTAGAAAAAACAAAACAAGAAACAAACCACAGCTTGTGTTGATTAATGAAATGTGTGAACACCTTCAGAGTTGGTAGATGCTATTTGAGCACTACTTCCCAACAACTTAAGAAACAATACAATGCTGCAAGACTATGAAAGGGTGGTCAAACCGTTTTCAATTTTAGCAAGGCCAACCAGTCTACCTTCATGGGAATATGAATGTCTGATTTATTGTACTTCAGACTCTATCTTGAAATTTACTTTATAGTCCAATTACTTGACCCTATTTTTGACTCCGTCTGGAGAACAAACAATTTCAACAGCTCATTGAACAGCAATGGTTCTTCTTCCATTTTTGAAAATTTACCTAGGGGAAGATGGATTTTATATCTACACAATTACCAAAACTAAATATCGAAGCTGTTTAAATGCTGAACCCGACATCTATCTCCAGCTATCAAAAATTAAAACCAACATATCCAAATTGTTTAGGCTAAAATAATCTTACTCTTCCAATTATTCATTCATTAATCATTAAGTTACGTCTAATCTGATTTTTGTGTTCCAGATTTTTAAATATAGTTAAGTATATCAATCCAAAGTTTGTTTTCAGAGTATCTCTCTTCAGCAATTGGGAATGGACTGGCTAATTTGTAAAACTTTAATTTACAACATATACTAGAATTAACTCATTTTAAATACTTGATTGCAAGGTGTTCTTGGATTTTGTACTGGGAAAGGTATCCGCTGACTAAATAGTTGACCTGCACTAATAAAATTAGTATTGTCAGCTAGTCGGAATAGGGAAATATTATCTGTACTCTCAATGCAACACATCTAAACAGAAAAGAAACACTTTGAGGACTGAAGATGATCTCAATAGAGATCGAAACGTTGGGACGATAAAGAAAGGTTTTTCTATAACCTACGTCGCACCAGACCGCATCCCACGATCTAAAAATAATCATTTTCCGTACTATTTACGAAAGTTGTTAAGCCATTTAAATATATCACAAAAAATATAGGTCCTAAAATGGATCATTGAAGTACTTCATTTCTACTATTATAAAACGTTCACTATCTATTGGGTTGTCCGGAAAAAAATGCAGGATTTTAAGTTTTCATTAAAAAAAATCTATATAAAATATTCTGTTTACGTTTACAGGATTACTCATTTGTATGAATGTCAACACTTATTAATCCTCTTCCAAATGATATTGTTTGTTTACCTCTGTAGCATTCCGCTACTTGGAAATAATTCAGTCATCCTTATAATGTCAAAGCGAGAATTTCGTACGATTTTCTTTTACGAGTTTAAACTCGGCCGAAGCGGAGCCCAAACGGCTAGAAACATTAACCAAGTCTGGGGCGAGGGTTGTGTTAATGAGTGCACTGTGCAAAGGTGGTTTAAAAAATTTCGGGAGGGAGATTTCAGCCTTGAAGATGAAGAAGGTCGTGGAAGGCCTTCCTCTCTTAATGATGATGTTCTGCGATCAGTGGTGGAAGAAAACCCCAAAACAACTGTTCGAGAACTTGCAGAGCAACTCAAAGTCAGTAAAACGACCGTCGCTGACCACCTCAAGGCGATTGAGTTGGCCCCCAACTCATCAAAAAAAGGTAATGGTTACGGTATGGTGGGCTTCATTTGGTTTAATACACTACAGCTTCTTAAATCCTGGCGAAACCATCAATGCTGAATCATACTGTAACCAAATTAATACCATGCATCAGAAATTGGCAGTAATGAAGCCCTCTTTGGTCAATCGGAAAGGGCCCATTTTGTTGCATGACAACGCTCGACCACATGTGTCACGTGTAACGTCACAAAAATTATTGGAGCTTGGCTATGAAACTTTGCCTCACCCACCCTACTCTCCGGACCTCTCGCCTACTGACTACCATTTTTTTAGACACCTGGACCACTACTTACAACACATAATATTCAAAAATCAAACGGAACTGGAAAATTTATTGACTTTATCAATTCTAAAAATTCTGAATTCTACTCAGACGGAATTAATGTTACCAACACGTTGGGAGAAATGTATTGAGAGTATGGGAAATTATTTTGATTAAAGAACATTGCTTTAAAGTAACTAGTTTCTTTTTTTTTGTTTAATACCAAAATCCTGCATTATTTTCCGGACAACCCAATAGATACACTGTACAACAACTTATGCAATAAAAATGATAATGATAGTGTGAGCATGTTTTTTATTTTTTAAAGAAAGTTCTTACTTTTTCAACTAGCCGAATTTCAAGCTTAAATCCTTTTTAGAGCAGCTTTTAACGGTTCTTTTTCACGTAGAAACATTCTCTCAAAACCTAAAAACAAGGCCGACAACTTGTACAAAAGCGAGGTTTACCAACTTAATTGTAATTTTCGTAATATTAAATATACTGGAAAACGCGGCAGAGAAATAAAAGCAATAGTTTTAAAAAAATTGCCAATTTTGAACAATTTGTTTTTTTCAATTTAACAACCAAATTAATGGAAAAAAGAAAACAATTTAAATTTAAATGCAGCAGTGGTAGACGGTTTCAACAGTCGGAGGGAACTAGATCGGCTTGACAAATTTTAAATTCAAAAATGTAAAATTAAACCTGGAGATAAAATGCAAAACTAACACAATTTTTGCTGCAATTCCTATTTTAATCATTTACCCAAATAATATTGTACATATAAATTAATCAATAATTTCAAATTATTTCCTTACTAAGATAATATTTAATTGAGTTGTAATTAACGGTTTTTCGCATGTTTAAAATCGGGCGGCATTAAAGCGAGCTACTCATTGGCACGCCCCAAGCGTTGGCGGGTGATCGGCGGGTTAACCCTTCATGTCAGTTCATGACATGATTTTGCTAGTAACTCCTCCAACTTGTGATGAGCTTCTTGAAATCCGGAAAGATGAAAACAACAAACTGTGAGTAAGAACTTTCTTTAAAATAAAAGACTTAATGATATACTTATTCCGTACACATTTGGTTTTATCTTATTTTCAAATGCTAACTCTTAAATTAGCAAAACTTTAATGCACCTCTCCCTGCACTATTCTTTTATATGACTCTGGGTAAGCACCTATTATGTCATGTCTCTACTTCTGTAAGAAAATAAAACCGTTTGATAAATATTTTTTCTTTGACAATGAAATTCAATGGATAGGGGGCTTTTATCCTATCAGATCAGGTAGATTGCGCCATTGTACAAAGGACTTTGCTCGCTCTCTTGCAGATGAACTTTGTTGTACTTTCCGTAATTCACTATTTTCTGATTTCATTGTATGCAATGACTTTACAATCTACAGAATTCTCTGATTTTATCCGATTAAACATTTTCAGGTTCCTGTCGGTCAATCCGTTACCTTTTCTCTCCCTGTTCAATTTTACTACATTGGCATGATTACTACATGATCCTTATCAATCTTCTTGGTCTTTCTATCTATGCTGGTTTAATATGTCGGATGTGTTTTGACATTTCGCCGTCTTCAGTTTCAGCGTGGATAGGAGGACAAGATGACAAAGGTCAATTTTCAGGTTCATCACTCTGCACACCCCAGGAGGATGTATCTTGATTTAAATTTCTTCTTCTTGACCCTGTACCTAAGAGAGACTTACTTTTGGCAACGACTTCAAATGGAAATTCCCCTTATTAATAGAATGCTTGCTCTAGTCTTGTCACTCATCTATAATAAACTTTTTGCTCTAGTGAGTTGTTCTGCAGAGGGAACAACATATCTTAGAGGTTTGCTTTTGGCTGCCTGTTGCACTTTGTTCCCTAGCAATCCACAGTGCAACTGATTAGTGGTTGGCTGGCAATCATTCATTGCTTTAATTATTCTGTGGATGCACTCCCCAGCTTTCATATGCGATGTACTTTATTTCAGATTAGTTAGAGTTGTGCTTTTTACTAGTAAAATCATATGTGTGTTCTATTGAACTGTTGTTTCACAATTGATTGAAGTTGTGAGAAGCGGTCAAGAATGAGGTATTTTAGAAAACACCTTTTTCATTTTTTCCTCAACATTTATTTCAGTCATCATCAAGCATAAAGTGCGGTGCTATTCTTGTGGTTTCATATTGGTTTTGTGTGAAAGTGTTGTGACAAAAAGGTGTTTTCTAAATTACCTCATTCTTGATCACTCCTCATGACAAATTGTAAAATCTTCTTATTAAAATGCACTTTTAGTCTTTGCCCCTTCATCTGTGAATGGAACTAAAAAGCATTATATAGGAATGTGTGGTGATTAGTGACCGGTTAGTCTATGATTATTCAGAAATTGCGAGATGTAGTCTGGTGTATGGAGTTTCCAGGAAAACATTTTGTTTATTGTGCCAACGTTTATATCTTTAATGAGATAAAACAAGTGCTTGTTTTCTGCTTAATGTGCCATTCTTGCATATCGTGTTGGGAAGGGCACTCTCAACACGAAACACAACTTGAATGGCACATTTACGCAGAAAACAAACTCTTTGAGCCCCGATAATGATCTCAATAAAGATCAAAATGTTGGCATGATAAAGAAAATGTTTTTCTGAAACCTACATCACACCAGATCGCATCTCACAATTTCTGAATAAGCATTATATAGGGTTAATTATATTCCAAGTTTAGAGCCTTTTGCAATGAGTAATTTTTGTTTGAAGAAAATCTATCATATCTTCTAATTTAGAATACTTGAAAGTTGTTTCGTTACTAATTATAACAACTGTCTCTTCCATGCATCTTAAGTGAAGCAAAACTACATTTTCAATAGACCTCCTTCCCTCCTTCGTCTCATGAGGACTGTAAATTCCATCTTATTTGAATTTCATAATCTCACCTTACTCATGACAGGATAAATAAATATTACTCCAATATTAATGTAAATAAATCAAAAGAGTTTACTATTTACAATTTACCTTGAATTTTGTTATTAGTATTTTTAATCGATAATTGTCAGACAGTATTGCTGAGTGTAACAGAAGACATCTATGGGCATGTAATTAAAAATCATTATGTACTTTAGTATAGCTTTATTTTTGAAATGCAAATACATCCAGATGGATGAATCAACCAGTCTTCTTGATAACCAAGCTTCACCAAAATATTAATTTCAATTCTACCCCTTGTAATTTTTGATTTAATATTTGAGAAGTTAACAAGTTATTAACTCAAAAAGATCTGAGTTTCATTAAAGTCTGGAGTTCCACAACAGTTCTAGTTTCCACATATGGAAATGTACTTTGTTCTTTCATTTCCGTTTCATTCCACCTATACGCAGGTGATATCAATTATATTCCTCTGGTTTATTCCTCTTCAATTTTACCATTGAATTTAGTCATATCTGAATGCACAAAAATAATTTCTTAAATAATTACCAAAACCAAAGCAATTGTCTATCATTAAAATACTCATTATCGGTGACTTTCCTTGGATTATGCAAAATATTGCAATCTTTTTCTGATTCTGTTAAGAACCTTGAAAATTTGTTAATTGATCAAGTAGTAAGGAACCTTTTCTTATGGATTTTACTTATTAAGTCTCCCATTATTCCATTTTTTATTTATGGATGCCATTTATTTTTTCTCTTGATTTTGTATTTCTGTAAAAAATATGTATCATATTTTCAACTTAACCATGAGTTTCCTCAATTTAAAACCAATTTTTAAATTTATTGCTGTCAATCAATTTTCAAATAATAAATTTAAAATTTAGCGCATTAATAGCAACCTAGCTGATATGATTTGGTCGATTGGCATTTGGGTCGATCAAATGTATTTAGTAAATAAATTAAGGCACCATGGGTTGTGTGGAACATTCCCATTCAGAATTAATTACCATTGTTCTAATTTATGCAACTTGCAATACCAAGGAAGATCTTATGCACATCATAATCAACTGTCCCTCTTACCAAAGTACCTCCAACCTCTATACTTTATGATACGTGGACAAATCAATAAATTATAAATATTTATTAAGCTTGAACAATCCTGTAGTGTATAGAATAATTTCTTTTCTTTAAATACAATATGCATATTTAATTTTGTTTAATAATTTATAAATTAAAATATTTATTTAACTGTTATAGTTGTTATACTTGTAAAGGCCATTTGTTGGGGGCAAGCATTTGTGGCCTAGTTTCATGCATTCTTTCATAAAGCTTATCACTGTGTAGTGCTAGTGCAAGGCTGGAATGGCCTTCCTTTGACAGTGTGATCATTGCCTTCCAGATCTTCAAGGCTGCAGTTATAGAAATATTAAGTTATAAACGTCCATTCTTTCTTTCATTACTCCCAACCCATTCTTCTTACATTTTCTCACATTGTCAGAACGTCACTTTATTTATTACATTTTAAACTTATATTACATTTTCACTGTGATGGGTTGTCACTATTTCCCTTAAGCCAAACGTCTAGATCAGGCTTCCCAATCAATTTGGTTTAGGTTCCAACGGGAGCTACCAACAACCCTCCAAGGTACTATTAGCTGCTAACACTTATAATCTAGCCTAAAACATCAATAATAATCAAATATATTCATTTACTCATGTAATTGCACTCCACCTTATTAATTACTACTAGTATTAGGTGGAATACTTGATATTCTTACTATATGTCTTATTAATTGAAGGCATCTAAGCATACACAAGGCTGGAAGCTAGATTTCACCTTCAGCCCCTCTCCATTCACAGTACTCAAACAAAACACATAATCACAAAAGACATAAAACATAACTATATGCAATAAAAAAACCATACTCTCCATAAAGAGGAACAGGATAGAGCCACTTACTACTGTGCTTGAGAACTATTCATAAATTCAGCCACATGACTTCATGCTCCCTGTAAGGAACCAGGGCATGACTAGCTTGTATTATGTGGGACACATTAAGCAACATTTCTTTTCATAAAGTGCACTTATGCAGGCTTTAGTCCAGTACCCGGTGTCCTTGTGTCAACCTGACAAACTTGACCTTGACCTCAATATGATCTATCTAATTGGGTAAGGAGGGTTACTTGTTTCCAGCTCAGGTTCTCTGATGGCTTTAAACATACATTAAATACATATTTTATTTTAATCTGGTTTGATCATCAATGAATATAGAAGTACCACATACCCAATAACATCCCAAACCAGATTATAATTAAAGTTGGTCGATAACTGAATAACCTCACATATTATTTTATTTTGCTTTTTAGTATATTATATGAATGTTACCTTTTAAATATCTACATATTTTGCTTTAGTTTTGTTCCTTGGTCACTGCTCATAATCTTATTCATAGCTACACTAAAAAGATAAAGATGTATTTTGGTATTTTTTGCAATACGGAATGAAGGTCGAATAATTAAATTCACCCAAATCATTCATTGCATTATAATCAATTAATCAACCATTCAGGTTGCAACTTGAAAGTGCGTTTATGTAGTCTCGGTCTTTAGTTGTATGCATTACTTAAATATCTCTTGCTTCTTCAGTTGTTGATATTAACTTAATATCAGTGAACCATGTCATATTTTGCCTTTAAAGAAGTAAATAAACCAATGGAAAAAATAAAAATATTATAATGGAAAGATAATACAGGCTAAGTTATAAATTATATAGTTATATAAAAAATAATTTCTTTGATAATCCTTTTACAGTATTTACAAATATTCACTAACAAAGACTAGTATACAAGGAATCACTGTTTGTTGAGTTTTTGGTGTTTTAGACAATAATTGTCTTCCTTTTAGAAATCTTCCTCGACATCATGTCTTGATTTCATGTGTCTTTCCAGATCCCTCCTCCTAACAAGCATTTTCCCGCAGAGCCGGCATCTGGAAAAGTACGATTATAATTAGCTCGCCTGAAAACAGGAACAAATTTTGAATATTAACCATTTCCTGTACCTATACGGGGTATCAGTATCTGCATGCAACCTGACGTGTTTATTTAGGTTACTGGGGTCCCCGAACGGCCTCAGGCAAAATTTACATTTGAGCGGTTTAAACCCCGTGTGAGTCCTGCAAAAGTTTGTAGATATAATATTGTCTTTTTAGATATAATATTGTGTTTAAGAGTTTAATTTACCTGATGTGGATTTTTAGCCCGTATTTTCTTGAATAGATCTTGCCGCAGTAAAGGCACAGATGGCCTTGTTTCGACTGGCCGAGGTTGCTCACGAGCGTTTCGATTTCGGCGGCTTGCTGGTTTAGGTAGTGCTCTTTGGTGACAAGCTCGGGAATTTGGACCCTTTCCACATTCATCATGGGTTCTTTTTCAAAAAGGGATATTTCTTTGAATTCCTCAGTCGGTGGAGGGTTAAGGTAAGGCCTAAATGCCGAGCTCCTGGGCGGTTCCGACGAAGGGCGTGTCTCTTCGGTTTGGGGTTCGCATCGGTCCGGAGATGGGTTCGAATAACAGCTGAAGACGGGCGAAGGCGATTTATAATTTTTGACATCGCTCAAAGCGGGTTTTCTTTTTTTCAGCGACAGCCTGAAAATAAACTCTGGCCCTTCTCTCGGGGCGTTTATCGACAATGAAGCCCGCAGTCTTTTCCATAGATCCCTCCTTTTCAGAACGCCGCAGTCGAGGCCGAGGTGGATCTTGAGGGGATTGGGGAATTCGAACGTCCTTCCGCACCGATGACACGTGTAGTTTTTCTCGCCTAATATGTTTATCGGGTTGAGGAATGGTATGTCCATCGCGGCAAGGAGGTCCTGGGTGAACCACATGTACATCTCGTCCGCTTTCCGGATGGTTCTGGTCGTGTGCAATCTGACCGTACCTGCGATAGATCCTCGCTCAAGGACACAGTTGCAACCGTGGATGTCGTCCGAAAATTTTATGTGGTGGACCAGGTTTTCATCATCACCGCATGTTATCCTTCCTTCAGCTGTTTGTTTAAGGGTAATAACCTGAAAATAGAATAATCAATATTACTTAAAATGACACAAAAACAGTGTCCTACCGATCTATTACTCTTAGCCTTATCTAGGAAATTTTGGTTTATGAAAATTCTTTACTACTATATTAATTTGGTCCTAGCATTCTTGTCAGTCTTCATTTATTTAATATCAATAGATACGTGTAAATATATTATTTCATTGCAAATCAACAATCTTAAAGATCGTTTTGATGTTTTTATACAGAGAAAAGTTTTACCTCAAGATAATTCGCAATTTACAGATACTGTTGTACAGGAGGGCTTTCAGAAATGTCTTTGCAAACCATAAAACAAGTTAGCAAAGTTAAACAAGTTAAAAGCAAGTTAGCAGCAACATGTTAAACAAAAACGTAGGTGACCAATAAAACAAGTTAAAAATAAGTAAAAAGCTCCAAGTTTAGGCTAGATAATATGATACCAGTTAGTATTCAGATTTTCTGCCAGTTAATCGACCTTCGATACACCGGCACGAGCAATCCTAATCCTAATAAATTTGATGGAATCCTTCAAACAAAAACCATGAGTCTACGGAGCTTTCTAGTGATAGTGGACATTACTGACGTAGCACGAGACCGTAGGTAAACAACTTAAGCTATTGCTGTAGAAACCTACAATATGCTTGGAGTTTTCAATTAAGTTAGAAAAAAATGACTTGAAAACTGAGTTGTTGAAAGTGCTTATCGAAATTTAAAGTACTTACTTTTGTTGTTAATGCAGATGAGACGGGGTTGATAGTTATGTCGTAAGAGGTCGCTCCTTGAGGTAGATCCTGACCCGCGACGACTTTCATTTTCCGACCTGCGTCTGGACGCACTCGTGACAGATTCAAGAATGAATACGCCTCCCTATACTCAGCTCATTATATATTAGTTTGTACAATTACTGTGGAGGGGTGAGGAGGTGCTGTACAAGGGGGTGAGAGGGCATACTGTGGTGGACACCCCACAGCATCCGACCAACCCTCTTGCTGTAATAGTTTTTAATAAAATAAGCCCCTCCCCTATACACTGGATCTGTCGGTGACTAATACCGAAGCACCTGACTTAATCACCGCTTGCTTTCAATATTATCTGCTTTTGGGATCGTCCAAATTGTCAAAGGAACCTCCGCTCTTTATAATAGGGAATCACACTTAATAATCAACATACTCACAGAAGTAATTCATCGTGAATAATAGAGCCAATTGTAAAATTATTTTCTGTGAATAACACTTGTTGGTATTTCAAGTTTTATTCACGAAAATCAGTTAAATTGCAAAAGAAAATAAGTCAGCGAATCGAAAGATAGAAATAAAAGTTTAAAAGACTGAAGAGTTTCATGCCATCGAAGCGTAAACGCATCTTTATTAACACAAAACGTATAAAAAACGTCGTGAAAACGTATAAAACGTATAAAAAAACTTCCCTTCTTGGATTGGATTGGAAGTCTACACGACTACCAATGTATGAATTATTAGCATAATAAAGTTACACTTTGTTGGAAGAAAGGTAGTGGAGAGACAATAGAACAATCTTCTCCACGTCAAGAGATTTCCATTCTCTGATACCTTTTTAAAAATGAAAAATCTACTCCCACTCTTTCTTCCACTAATGTTTGCAATTTTTTAACCAAAGAAAGAGATTAAAGAACGCAGTGTGGTGGAGCCAGTCTTTTATTTAGCTTAAGAAAGGGCAATTGCTCAGAGGATGTCAGAAGAGGTAGTAGTATGATGTCGTCAGACAGTTGAAAGGAAACTTTCAATCCCTGATTTCATGGCGATAACAATCATTGCATTTGCAATGACAAACAAACCCCACACTCCGTCTGCAAATGTACGAAATGTTTTTAAACCAAGAGTCATTGCTTCAAAGCGTGGTGGTAGTCTGAAGAAGCAAGGTCAGGACTTTGGTGGATGTGGCACAAGTGCTCAATTGTATGGATTGGATTGAAAGTCTATTGTGTCAGTTGTTCAATTGATTCCCTGGCCATAACAATCCTTGTATTTCGGCAAAAATTCTATTACAAGGGATTTTAGATCTACGAATTTATGAAATGTATTTACTGGCAGAGAGAGCCCCATTGCTCACAGTCTTTAAGGCGCTAGGACATGCCTGTATACTGCTTAAAGATGAGCTGTTCAATTTGGCCTACTAATCGTTAATAAGAGGGCCATTGTTGATCAGAATGTGGAACAACAATGTACAAATATTTTCAATACAAAATAAATTTTGATAACTCATTTATGTTTACAAATATAAAAAAGCGAGGATACGCTTAAAACTGTAAAGACTGTCGTTAAGAATCTTGAGTGATTGAAATTTTCCAGGGTGTGTATACTGCGCCCTTTAAGAGCTATTGTATCCCCCGTTCTCTGCCTAAAGCACATCAGTGAGTCCTAATTCATCAAGAAACTTGATTAATAGGCCCGGTTTTATAGGTTGAAGTTCTTCTATGATCACATTGTACATCCCAAAACACTTCCTCCGCAATTTGTTAGTAGATGTGTTGATGTTTCTTCTGCTTCTTTGCAGAATCTGCATGTGCCATCTTGGATTACTCCGTTTTTCTTTAAATGTCCATTTAATCTGCAGTTTCCTGTTAGGAATCCTTTTAGGATTCGCAGTCTATCCCTGCTTCCATTGACACATTCTGTGATTTTTTTCTTTCCGAAATTGGTTAGATGGTTCTTGGATTGTTTATGTCCAATAAGTGAATTCCAGAGTTCCCTTATTTTCTTTTTGTCCTTCTGTCTGAGATAATCGTTAATAGTGTGGATTCCTATTCCACAGAAGGGTTCGGGTCCTGTCAGCGGTGTAGTTGCCCCTTCTCTTGCGAGGGTGTCCGCTTTCTCATTCCCTTCTACTCCCATGTGTCCTGGGACCCAGCAGAGGCTTACTTTGTTCTGCGCACCTAATATGCTTAGTTTTGTTTTGCAGTGCAGCACCATTCTTGAACTAATGATGTTGAGCTTAGTGCTTTGATGGCTGCTTGGCTATCTGACATGATAGCTATATTCTTGTTTTCGTATCCTTTATTTAGGTTAAATTGGACACATCTTTCTTTTGCGTGAATCTCAGCTTGGAAGATACTGGTGTGTTTTCCCATGGGTTCCGAGTACTTGGTGCCTGGTGTTAAAAATCTTAGACTGTAGCCATTATATTTCGTGTCCGATTGACCAAATTACTTCTTTCAATTATTTCATCTTTACGTAAGGTATCGGTTGAAATGAAAAGAAGAGCGAGATTCGAACCCCCGACCTGAGGCTAAATACGCCGCTGTTCTACCACTTGAGTTATCGTAACTTCCATCCACTCGAATGTACATTTGACTGAAGGTTAATAGCGGAACTTAGTGAACCAGCAATGGAATCTTAATTTAAAAAAAAAATAATATCGTGAACTAATAATAAACTTGTTTGTAACACAATATTTCCATCGTGTACATGATAAACAGCAATAACTGAAGTTGAAGTGAAAACAGCGAATATAGACGGACCGTGTTGATTACAATCTACAAATCATAATCCGATATTTTCCTTTTTTTACTCGTTAAACAAAACACCATCGGTTTATGGGTTTTGCCCAGACGTAGAGCCGGAGGTACAATGGATACCTTCACCTGGCTGATCCGAGATAAGGGGACATTCAAATTATGTATGGCGGAAGAAAGAATGGGCTTAATTCGGATGGAGCACTTGTACCCCTGCGACGGGGATTATGCACAATGTGTGTGGGCGAGGCGTCAGCTGCTTGCGTCAATCCTGCCTATCGCGCCACCCCTAAATCCTGCGGGAAAATTGGAGAGGTTTAGAAAAAGAATTGATAAACAAATCCGCCGATGGATTTAGTATAAAAATATTAGTTCAGAATTTGCAAAATGTACAACACTTTAGAACGTCTAACAACTATTTTGATACAATCTGTTTTATCTCTAAACAAGCTAATTTCATTACAGAAGGGCCAGTACTTTTTACCTAGGTTTATCACATTTTGATAAGCAGAAAATGTATTCAGGTTACGGTTTATGTCATTCCTTAAGCCATGATTACACAAAGAGAAAAATAGTGCTTACAGTTTTTTAATATGTTAGGAACATTTTACTTATGCAAAATATATGGTATGATTAACGTGGGATTGTTAACAATAAGACAAAAAAGCAAAAAAAAAACACTGGATTGTCTGGATATTAACTAAGTTTTCCCCATCTGGGACCGTCTTGTTCAGTTCAACTTATGTGTGGTCATGGCTTATGATTATGAATATTCTTCAACTCTGTACTATAATTCAGTACTCCCCCTTGATTTTGTCCTGGGTAGATTTTCTTTCAAACCGTGTACTATAGAGACCTTTCTCATTTATACAATTTAGCACAAGTCATCCACGTCGATCTTATCGCAAGGAAGGTTTAACATAATACACTCTTAGAATTACAGGCGAACCACTGATGCCATATTGTGTTGTGAGCTATTAGGCCAATTTGGGGTTATTGTATTTGAAATGAAGCACTTGTTGTCGGTTCTTTGTTGGGTGCGGAATGCCGCTGTGAAGCATATGCCGCATGGGGTGGCAGGCACGTGTCTTCCACTTGATACATCCTCTCCTAATAGCCCTGTAAAACGGTTTTATCACAGGAGGTGATTAACTTCGAGTAAATTTTGTATTTATTTTTATTAAATGTGCGCGTACATCTAAAATCACTAAATCTGAAAATATAATGAACCATCTACATTTTTGATTTTTTGGGACAATAGTTAATTTTTAATATAAGATATAATTTTTAATACAGTGTAATATAAAATTTATTTATTTTATAAACTATATAGGCACCAGAAATAACAAAAGGGAACGGAAAGTAGTGTTTAATCCATGTCGGTATTATCACCTGAAACAGAAAAAAATGTATAAGTTTATCGGATTGCAGACAGTAGGGGAAATAAACTCTAGACTGATGAATAAAATATAAACTTAGCAAACACAACGTTTAAGTCATTCACGAGAATAGTATTCCTCTTAATGAAGGGCTAACGAACTTTGCTAGGCAACCGACAAACAAACTGATCCGAAGCTCTAGGATGAAAGAAAACCCTAACTGCCTCATTAAGAAACCTGAATTCTTTATAATTAATTAAAAATAATTATGTAATTAACAAATTTTAAAGTGGATAAGAGTAGCATCGGGAATGGTCAGTATTTGTATATCTTTATCTGCTCTTTTCCCAAAACCGCTAATCCAATCATACACTGCTATGCTAGATGAACTTGGTTTATCAGCTATCAATTATAAGAGCATATCAAACGTTTGAGGCTTTACTTTACAGTAGATACTCATTTTACGACAAACCATTTCTCCCTCCCTCACTCTTTCAAAATCACACGCACACACACACACACACAAAATAAATCTTGAATTCTGAATTAACTTGCCACGCACACACGAAATCTCTGACATTGTCAAAAATCACTCTCAGAATCTATCACTTGCTATATCTATCTCTTTCCTTCTCTTATACAAACGGACACAAGTACTCACACACACAATCTTGATGATTTTGTCAAAATCCCTCTCTCTTTTTCGCTTGCTTCCTCTTTCTCTCCCTCCCTACCTCCGCCCCCTCTCCCTTTTTCTCTACCTCGCCCTCTCTCTCTTTTATAGTCTGACATATACAAAAATTAAACTTTTATATCAGTGAATTTCTTAAAATGTTCTGGCTGTCTCTGACGTTCTCTCTCTCTCTCTCCCCCCTCTCTCCATCTCTTTTTCACAATACGACACACACTCACACACAGACACACAAACGAAACCACACTTTGTCAAATATCAATCTCAAAGTCTGCCTATCCCTTTCTTCCTCTCTCTCTATCTCAATCTCCCTCTCTTTATCTCTCTCCTCTCCTCCCGTCTCTCTGAATCTACCTTTCTCGCACTTATACAATCTGACACAAATACACAATGAATTCAATATACAAAATCTCGATACATTTGTCAAAATTTTTCTCCCACTCTGTCTGTCTCTGCTACTCTGTCTTTTTCAATCCCCCTCTCTCTTTTACAGTCTAAAAAATACCCAAAATCTCTCTTTAAAGAGACCCAACTCTGGATATTAGAGTGTTCTAATGTACTTTCTTATGTAGTAACTTTTATGTACTTTGTATGGTTTCTATGTCTTACAAATAATTGTAAAACTGAATATTCCACGAATTTGCTTTGTGGTTTTAGGAACTTACAGGAACAGCAACTTAGGAAATTAAAGGAATCACACAAAATGTCAAATCTAAAATTGTGTTAATTTATTGATTGTGTCTGCTTAGATGCTGACTCGTTAATTGTTTGAATAATTCACACAATTCAGTAAAAGTTCAAAGATTTGTAATCTGTACACAGTTGTAAAGAAAGAAAAAATAGGGTTTAATATAATCCGAGCTTATTAGCCAGTGTTGTTTCAGCGAGAGTATCGTGTAATATCCATCTGTGTTTACACAAAGGGTGGTTTTACAACTTAAAAATATTTCCCTTTTACTTTCGGTATTAATTCAAATGAACCCGCTTTAAATTTGAATTTAATAAAGCCGGCCGGGCGGGTCGGATCCCCGTCAGGGGTGGAGGAGAGAATGCGGTCGGTTACAAAAGCGAGGGGCGATACGCTAAATTGAGATTAAATTATATCCGGGTTTTGTGGGTGTATTGCAGCTGCACCTTGCGGCCCCTCAGCACTTGTGATATGACAGCCCTGCAAGTCGGCAGTGGAAAAGGGTGCCGGCCAACCCCTCCTCCACCGGCGAGAGGAGTCCTTTTAATTGAATTAGTCAGACTTTATCTCGACCCACTCGAGACCCAATCCAGCTCCCCGTTTGACGGGTTTTTGGGCCTGATTGCATCTCCGATGCCGGCCCGAGGGCCAGTTTTATTAACTGTCAGTCTAATATCAGCCTATTGATTAAATTTATAAAACGCCTGGCTAACAAAACCCTGCGTCCCAATCCGCATCCACTATTGGAAAAACAATTCAAATTCCTAGCCCATCATCATCATTCCCACATACGCATACGATACAGCAATTTTGTCTTCTAACCTGAATCCTATACAAGTAATCTCAACAGTGTTGGAAAAAGTGAAGGACAGGAATGAAAGAGGAAAAAGTACTGTATGTTTCAATTCAATGCAGTCTACTTTCTGTTATACCCCAACATGAAAAGAAGGTAGATTTTAGTCCAATACTAGCTGGGGGCCTCACAAGGGTGAGCTCTTGGTCCCTTAAATTAAATTAAACTGTTCAATAACTCCACCCACTTATACGGATAACATTGCAATTCTTTCTTCTTACCCGAATCCAATCCAAGCAATATTCAACATCCAAAGACAATCAACCAAATACCTGCAAAGCTCTTCAAGCGGTGATGAGATCAAACATACAAAAATGTGAACAATATGTATTATGTAAGTATGTTAGTACAAGATTTTGATCGCATGTGACTTATTTTTCCACTGCTTATAGAGACGTTGCGTTAAATACAAACAGTGCTCGAATAAAAGTGTTTTGAAAGGATCGCCACTTCGATTTTAAATCCGGTCTAAAACGTTATGATTTTTGAAAAACACAGAAAAGTGTTCTTGTGACGCTTGTTTATGGGCCGGGGATTCTAAAATTTAAAGCTTATTTCATTATCTGTTTGAACAATTAAGTAATTCCCTTGATTTAAATCCAAACTGAGGAGGGGGTTAGGTGGATTAATTTCAATAGTGATTGACACAATGCGTATTACGAACAATGAACTCGTTGAAATAGGGGCCGGATGGATGTCTCTGCCCAAGTGGATTCCGAGGGGTTTCGGACTAAGAGATTACACGGATGAACGAATTGTATCAGGCACTTCATGACCCCCGGTCCAATAAAACTTCGACATTCCAGGTGTTGAAATATTAATATCGAAAGGGAAAAAAATTGGTCGGGCCATGAAAGAAAATCAAAGAATGGTTGGAGTTTTCCACGTTTTACACTCATTCCTTAACGATTTTCCACGATGAATGGGCAAATTAGAATGCCGATCTGCGGCTAACATGAGGCTAGGATACACGCAAACGTCTGCCTTATCTGGGATAATTTTCTCAAAATGTTTTAAACGTCAAATTTCCTTTTTCTGCGTGATAACTTTTGTAGCTTATTTCAGATAATTATTTTAATAGGTCTGTTAGCCATAGAATTTACACGTTCTTGATAATAATAAACATGTAAATCTATACTGTGTCTATACTTGTGAAATGAATCTTAAGTACTGTTTGCTTAAACAAAAAGAAAAATGCACCATCCAGGTATTTTTCATTAATACTTCGAGTCTAATATCATTAGCAACTTAAACAAAAATAGAAGAAAAAATACTCTTTGGGACGTTCAGACTTGCAATTGATTTTTCCGCTTATCCTGTTGTTTGGGCAGTTTATGTATTTTTATACTTAAGACGCTAATTTGTTTATCGTTTATTGTCTGTTATAGAATTTTAATGCAGATATGGTAATAGCAAGTTTTAACAGTCTCTTGTCTATCTAGTCTCGCTGGGTGTTATCATTTGTGTTTAGCTATTTGCCATGTTCATTGGTTGTCAACCTGTTTCCCTCGTGCACACACCTTAAGCAAGAATAATATAATATCAATTAAAAATTGTTAAAATTGTAGTTTTATATTTTAATGAAACGTGATTTAATAATTTTATATATGTATATCATATAACCTTTCTTAGATTACTTCCGTAGATCGTCATATTCTTCTTAATAGATCGTTGGCTTTTAATTAGTAAAATATGGATTAATTTGACGATAAGGCTTTATGACGAATTGATGACCACAACAAAATTTTAGTTGCACTTACCTTTCCGACTCAAGTCCTGGACTGCCTATCGTTGCTTGTTTGGTCTGTCAGACACGTTCGGCATTTGCCATCCTCAGTTCGAAAGCCTAGACTACTTTGAATACTTGAGTGTGCCCCAAAGGGCTTTATTTTCTTGCATACGAGTCATTTGTTGTGAAGCCGTTTTGATCTTTTCTCTAAAAGCCATGAAAGTGTTTTGTAACGTCTGGTCAGTTCCCTCACTTTTTAGCGTATGTGGATTCCATATTAATCTTTTGCCGATATACTGAACGAAGAAGTGGGCTTCGTAAATTGAAAGTGGTAACATTGACTAGTTGGCCTTTGTCAATATTTATTTCAATCAGCAAAGATCTATATTGGAAAGGTGAGCTTGTAGGGAGCGTTCTGATAAAAAATAGGATTTTGCATATCATTAAAAGAGTAAATGAATGTGTCCGGATCGGTAGGGCGGTGTACGCTTATGAGAACTACTCAGTGACACTCCAGCCTTAACAGATTAGCAGTCTGAAAGGCTGACCTGAAAGAAGTGGGGGTCAGTCAAGGATGATGGAAGAATAAGAAAGTAACCAATGGGAAGGCTTTCTTGGGCTTCTGTAGCAATCTCGGGCCAGATCCTATCAAAGAACTAAACCACTTAAAGAGGAAAGTACCCGAAGAGTCTATGTCAATAATGAGTTATGTACTTATATCTTAGATGGCAGAAGAGTCTACTAAACTGAAATCCATCCAGGTGTAGTTAGACCCTTTTTTTAAAAAAAGTAAATGGGTTTTAGTAATGGCCAGTTACTACCATCTTTGTTAGTGGCATTGTCAATGCGGTTACCAGAACTGAAGATGAAGTCTGGGATGGACCAAATCTGGGAGGATAGGCATACCAAAATTGTCAGAAATAAGTTTCGCCAATTTCAATTTTATTTAGCTAGAATTATCTAGCAGTTTAGTAACATCAGAGGAACTTCGGCTCCTCGTGTCTGGTCGATAAAAATTAAAAGCCCACTGACAATTTGTAAGCGTTTGTTTACGTTTCCTAGGGTGGGCCCGGAAATATGGCCAAGGACGGAAAATATTGATACAATTGGCAAGTGTCGGCCTCTCCCTCCGTCGGTGGGAGGACGGCCTGGTGTTTGGCGAGGGTGGATGCAGTGAACGGTCAATTAAGACATTTCGTCATCGGCCGGGGGATGGAAGCGATGATGGATGAATGGGACAGCTGAGGTTTGGGAATGGAGACAGGTGACATCAATGTTTGCTCAGCCCCTCGTTAGAATTCACCAGAGATAACATCTTCTTTCCGCACTGCCGCACTTACTTACTGTCCCGGCCGGCCTTAGTCAAGTGATCCTCTTGTTTATCTGATTAAACGTTTATGACCACTTTGTATTTCAAAAAGGGAGATTTCAGGCTCCGCTGCGGCCAGAAATAAGCGTCTGCTATTAATCTTTAATCAATAAATTTTTAGATATGAAATATTAAATTCATTTTCACATCTTTATAGATTTAAACAATTAAAACACTTGGATGACAATTAATCGACAAATTTAGCATTTTCATGTGAGATTTCATCGTAGGGTCTGCGAGGTTAAGAAAGCATTTTTCTTATTTTTCCGTCAAAAAATAGTCGTTCGTCATTCTTTCAAGGCTTATTGTTTAGTATTAAATTGCTGGAAATGGGAGTAAAAGTGACAATATACCCTTGCTTGTGTATATTGTGACTTTTTGTATTGAGAAGAGATATTTAATTCCATATTACTGATCATGGCTGTATGCAGGTTAAGCACTCATTTTCACCTTGGTAAATCCTTTTTCAAATTTTTCTTTCTTCGAGCTAAATAAACGATGGTTAGTGCTACCAACTGGTTTAATGTAAGATTCCTGAATAAAAATAGCGTTCAAAACTTCAGAAGGACAAGGTACAGAGAATGCCTGTCGACTCATGATCCTAAATTTCAGATGTAAAAAGAAATTTCAAATTGTAATGTTCGATAGAGCAGACTGGTTGAATGGCTTCCACACATTTATGTCTCGAAGAAAGTGTATAGGTCAGCAGGTATCTATGGAAATAGTTCTAGAATTCAATCTTGGAATTTTCTATTGTTTTTCCGTCGGGGCTGTCTATTGATTACTGCGTTAGGGAGATTGAAAGGCAAGAACAGAATAGGTTTGCTTTCGGACGGCCTGGCAGCACTAAAAGAAACTGACTACCGCTGCAAACAAGCCACAAAGGGCAGATGGGTAACCGGCCAAGTAACGTTTGATTAGGACACCAATCGGCTCTTTTGAGGCGCAAAAACGAAGGTTCATGAGAACATGGGTATATGTTCTCCTTGCAGAAAGATGTATGAGAGTATTGGAAAAATTAATTAAAGGACCATCGTAAAAACTAAGGTCAGAACAATTAAACTTATGATGTGTCAGACTAGTAGAATGGTCAACAGTCAATTTCTTTTAATTTAGATTCCCTTCATGTAAGAAGAAATATGTCCGATATAATGTTTATCCAGTTTTATTGACTCCCCAGAATTTCTATCTCAATTTTAGGTTTGTGAACTAGTCATTGTCACGTTAATGTTAAACTGCCTTTACATTTTATTTACATCAGTTATGATCAAGTAAAAATATAACCATTATAAGAAGTTTTTCAACTCTCTAGGGGCACGGGATTGGGTTGAATTGCCACACACTGCCCATGGAATTAATAATTATTGAAATTATTATTATTGGAATTAATAATATGTTAAAGGCGTTGTAATGTTATTAGAAACTTCGTCCATGATACCCAATATTTTATAACTATCGAGAGAGGGGGTTTCTAACTGTTCATTTATTTTACATTGTAAGTGAGCTAAAACTTGAATCCGTAATTACTGAAAAAGTAGTAATTAGCGGGACCATCTGATTTGGAAAGGTCATCGCTTAATCAGCACCTACTCATGTCAGCTTAAAAAAAAAGATATCCATCATCACTGGATTTCTTAATAGATATCTTTGGTTTACATAATGGTTAGAGGCTATTGTTGATGTATTTTGATACTGATAAACAGCATTATTTGCTTTACATCAGTTATATCAAGTAGGTTTTCCACCTCTCCATTTATTTAGAGGAGTACGGATTTCGGATTCATATCTCGGCACAGCCCATGGAATTTAATTGATATGTTAAAGGCACAACACTTTCACACAAAACCAATATGACCCGAATATAGGCCAAAACCTCGGCAATAAATGAAACATGTGTTTTTCTAAACTATGACATTCTTGACTGCTTCTCACGACTTAAACCATTAGTTTATCATCAAAGATTGAGTAATATTGTCATGTAAAATTTCAAGAATTCTCGTAATGGGTAGGCAGAGACGATTTATGTAAAATACTTTTGTAATTTGAAAATTTAGAAATAAACTATTGTCGCAATATCTGCTTCAGAGGGCTTGAAAGACGATCAGGGACTTTTAAACTTTTCATAAAGCCGGCATTATTTACCAATGGGTTTCGAGGGTGGAAGGTCCCTCGACCAGATATTGTGATAGAACCATGACGGAGAATCTGTCCGTAACAAATCTGCACGTGTCCCAATACAATACTCATAACTAGTCGTATCCACAGCATGGCGTCACCCTCCTCACATGGTACACCCCAACCCAAACAGAAAAAACCCAGAATTAATATCTAATTTGGTGTCAACGTACCTTTCTTCCTCGGCTCCTAAGCCATTGTCGGTTTGACGTCGGCGTCCGCAGGCTGGTTCTCTTCGTCGAGAGTCTCTTCTCCGAGACCTTCTTCTTCTCCTTCTTCTGCCATTTCTTCAAGGGGCAGAGGGCCTATTTCTTCCTCTTCGGCCTCCAACTCCGGCATGCCGCGCATTTTCTCCTCTCGTTCCCCGAGAGCTTGGTAGACCTCAGCGCGCGTCTCGATTATCTCCTTAAGTATTTCTAAAATCGAGGGTGAAAAACAATATATTCGTTAATATCGTCCGTCATAAACGGCCGTGCGTGAATTCGGAAACATCTGCCTCCGACTAAATCAGGAAAATAATATTCTCCCCTTTTGTCGTTTACCGTCATTAGTGACGTTATGTCCGAATCGGATAAGTGAATATTATTCTCCCCTCGGTGGTACATTACGTTAACGACGCACAGAAAAATAGTTAAGATGAGGAATAATATTTTTAAAAAGTATTTACCTGAGAGCAAGTCCCTATTCTCGACCATCTTCTGCATTTCAGTCTTAACCTCCTTCATCAACCATGGCATGAATTTCTCGTCCACCTCTGTAAGAAAGACAAAATAGGGTTCAATTAACCATAACACGTAGGAAATATGAATTTTGGGGTATACAAATGTACTCTTTTGGTCTTTAAATTCCCCATTAATTGCAAGGTCTATTTAGCCTTTAATCACATTAAAAATTAACCATATTCAAGGGAAGGCAACGTGGAAATTGACACCAACCTCTTAAAATTTTTAAAAATTAATTCAGGTTTGGGTTGAGATAAAAAGTCAGTGACACAAGCGGGAGTCGAACCCACGACCTCGGCTAAATGCGCCGCTGCTCAACCACTTAGGCTTGAAAAAATGGCAAAAAGGAGGGAAAATTCAAAAGATGGAGTTGAGATGGGAAGTTAGTGTCCGAGTGGATCGAAGTCACCATAGCTCCAGTATTAGAACAGTAGTGTATTTAGCCGATGGGCGTGGGTTCGAATCTCGCTTGTGACACTGACTTTTTTATCCCAACCCAAACCTAAATTAATTAGATGAATTTATTTGGTCAAGCAGACCACGAAACCTAATAAAACTTCTTAAAAATATTGCTTGAATTAGTAGTAGTAGTAGTAGTAGTGCTCAGTCTTAAACAATACTGCGCCAGTGGAGATATTTGATTATTAACATTATTTTGCCACTTTTGAATGAAATAATTTGGAATTGCAGCAAAGAAAGGCAAAAAGGTACGCAGGTTTTACTTGTTACTAGCCTAATATTATCGTATTTAAAAAAGAAACCTGATTGGAGTGAAGGCCTGGCTAATTCCATCGTGTGTTCCATCCTTCTTAGAGCCATTTTTAGGTCAATCGAGTTGAGCAATTCAAGTTGACAAACTCAATGAGTATTATTTCGATAAATAATATGTTTTTTAAATATTTTCTTACATCTGATGTTCAAATGATATTGACATACATAAAATGATAGTGGTTCGCAATTTTCATTGATTTTTGTGCAGAAAATAGACAAACAAATAATAAAACTTAACTCTAGCTCGAACCAGCAAGAATATGGTTTTATCATTCAAGAATTCCATAGTTCTATCAAATCCATTTTGCAAAGATTTTAAAGTTAAGGGATTTAGATATCTGAAGATTAATAAAGAAAGAAGGTTAGCCAGATGACAAATAAACCACTTTTTGGAAAGAGATAATTAAGAATATGACTACATAAAAAGTAATACATTAAATAAGTGTATGCACTAGACAGTGCAATTACTCATAATGAGACGCATATGCTAAAACTAATAAACTAATCCGTTAAAAGGATAAGACATTCCTTTTTTTAAATAGCTGCGTGTTATAAATGCTGCACTGTGCCTCCAAAAGAAACATATACAAGAAGAATAATCCTTGTTTTGTTTGTATTTTTATGATTTGTCTCGCTTTCCGACAAACAAAAACAAAAAAGAATTACGGTCAAGTTTAAAAAAAAAATGGAACGAAAGAATCAGTTTTTTTGATTATATTTATGTATTTCGGGATTTCCTAGTATATTTCGTATCAACTCATCATCATCAATAAATTGGTAGAAAACTGCTACAGATAATTTTGTATTATTTTTTACCTATAGAAATACGCTTTTCTTTTTAGCGGGATAAAAAGACTTAAAAAATAAAAAAAACTGATAAAAGGGTAGGTTATCAACCTTTGGAAACAAAATCTGATGCTATTTTCTTACAAATAGTTGTTTTGCGTTTTATACCGCGTTGTGTCTGACTCATTGCATTCCCGTTGAAATCGATTGACTATTCTGCCTAGAATTGCATTAAACGCCGACCTTCTAACTACGTGTCATCAATATTCTATAAACTGCGGTTAATTACACTGCCCACTAACTGCCCGTAACAAATGAATTAACGTTAGTATTAAATACCTTCTTTAACCTCGTCGTACAAGAATCCTCCTTTGCTGAGGTCCTTGATGACCGATGGAAGAAGATCGGAGATGTAGCCGGTAGTGAGCACAGCGGCTGCCACTCTGTCCTCGGTCGCTCTTTGGTTTCGGATCGCCTCTTCCTGTTCCAGCACTCGCATTTCCTGATCAAAATAAAACAACCGAGTAAGAAAATTAAGATGGACTTTAAAAATTTGTTTAAAGGTCGAAGACAGGCAAATGAAATACTTATGATGGTTTCTTAAAACTCTCAATTTAAAATTTAATTATTTCAATCTTCCTACTCAGTGAAATATTGTATTATTTTAATAAATTTTCCGGTTTTATTCTCT
Source organism: Cimex hemipterus (assembly GCA_039619505.1). Classification (NCBI taxonomy): domain Eukaryota; kingdom Metazoa; phylum Arthropoda; class Insecta; order Hemiptera; family Cimicidae; genus Cimex; species Cimex hemipterus. The sequence continues at coordinate 14,074,285 of CM077109.1, read as the reverse complement.
GAAAATAACTTTCTTTTTATAAAATCGATGCTTAATTATCATTTAATGAAGACGGGAATAAGTATGAAATTGCTTTTAGGAAGAATGCCACAGTTACGGCAGGTTTTCCCCATTGTGAAGGGATGATCGATGTGCGTAGATTGCTTGCACAAACATGACATCGCCTTTTCACTTGTGGAAAAACATCGTTTAGAAAAATTAAAATCAGCTAATTTTTTACTGTCGGACGATTTCCTATAGACTAAAAATGTACAAACTGATTGTTTTCATTATATACACTGACGTAAATTGGTAAAATAATTTTTTCTACTTTTTAAAATAAGGTTTTTAATAAATCTTTCCGAATAATAAATACCCTCCCCTACAAGGGTTTATTGATCCTCCAGTGACGATTTTCGCGATTGTAATCTGAAGTATCGAGGTCGGATATTGTTTTTTTTTTTACGGCTTTTACACTTTTGTTTTTATTTTATTGATTGGACCGTAACACAATTGCAACCAAATTATTATTCTACTTACGATTTCTTTTCGTTTGCGCAGTTCCTCTTCTTCCAGACGGCTCTCTTCTGCCTTTTCGGCGTCCCTGATCTCCTTGAACCTCCTCTGTTGTTCTCTGATAGCCGCGAGCTCGTCCTCTTCCATGACCTCGACCAGCGCCTGTTCGACCGTCTTGCCTACCAGGACTTCCAGAACGGGCCTGACCTCCGTGTCGAAATGGAAGAGTTCCCCTGGGTAGATCTGCGTGCCCACGTCCATACCGGACTTGGCCGGGATGAACTTCGGCGTGGGTGGACGGTCTACGAAGTAGTCGGTTTGCGTGTAGACCGTGTCTGTCGCAGGGTGCTCGAATAGCTGAAATGGTGTTTTAGACTGAGTTTAAGTATCGATGTTATCGGTTTATGACGTTACCTCTTCGAGATACTCTTCGGTCTGGATATCTTCGTGTTTCCTGCCTTCGATGGGAGGAGGCGTGCCTAGTCTAAGCTTGAGGTTTTTGGCCCTTGTGTTCTGGGCTTTTCTCCTCGCCATAGCCCTTCTTCTCGCCTCGGCCTGTCTGGCTGCTGGGGTTTCCAGGCCCACCTAATCAAATAAATGGTTGTTAAATTAGCATTTGAAATGACCTACTATCCTATAGGTCCGCTGTGTTAGGGGTCAAACCACTTTACTATGCTTTCTACACGGTGCGTCGGTAGCTAAGCTAAATGTCCGGGGCATTCGAATCCGACAAAATTACAAATGGGCTTTTTTCAAAAACACCGACACCCCGATGGTAGATATGATCTTTACTGATTTAAACTGTCGTAAAAAAAGGGAAAATACTTCCTTTGATTCGAACCCAGGCATCACAAATACGATCATAATTCCTTGACCACTCTGTTATTGAGTATAATAACCTCATATAAGATTTATATGCAATAAAAATATAACATTTTAACACCTATAACACGTTCTAATTAATACTCAACACTGCAAATTTATTTGCCCTAAAAGAATTCCCTTCAATTTGCAGTATAGTAGTCAAATACGTGGAATGAATTAAAAAAAACAACACCCACGTAATAAATAAGTCATTTTCTTACCTAGGGTATTTTTTATCCTGTACATATCAGAAATGAAACAGGGCAGAAAAATCTCATTCTTTCCAATTATTTTATAATTTAAAATATAATACAAAATAAATAATTAAGTAAATTTAGGATCTGAATTAAAATTGACAATGAAAAACATTTTTAAATAAGTTTCTTCAAATATTTATACCTTGAAAAAGATTTTTCCGTTGACAGAGTTAATAAAGAGCATTGTGTAAAAGCTTCAAATAATTATATTTTTGTTTCAATAACTTATTGCTTTATTACATATTTGTACTTAGATTATAGTCAATCTTAACATACGGTTTGCTGGTGTGGGGTCACTCACCATCGGCGAAAAACGTCTTTGCTGAACAGAGAAGAACAATCAAAGTTTTAGATAACCGGATAAGATAATCGGAAAGCTTTAAAAAATTATCTCCTCCTTGCGTTTATCACATACAGACCAATGTGAACTTGAGAAGTTGAAATCGTTCAAATATTTAGTCTCATTAATAAAGAGGTTTAGGCCAAGCAGTTACGTATGGGTGAATAGAGTATTAATTCAATGTAAATTTTTTAAATATTTTGAAATGCCAACATAGAAAAACATGTAAAAAGAACGATTAAATGAGCATGTAAACTGGAGCAGCTATAGGGATGGTTAGCGATTACTGATGGGTCGTCGGGATGACTTTTTTTATTCAACCCCATAATTTGCACGAAGTTTTTATTGATGACAAATGGGTCTAGCCTTATAAAATACGCTACTAAATATCTTAAAACGGACTACAATATATTACAATAATACTACAATAAAACATTTACGAACTATCTACATTAGAAAATATAATGAACAATTAAGCAAATAATAGACAATTGATTTCCTCATACATTTATAATTTTGTAGTGTATTCATTTCCAGAAAGGTTTAATTATTTATCAGATTAATCATACTAGCCTAATACATATATATTTCTAGTAAGGAACGTTTGACTTACACATCTTGCGCATGTTCGTCGCAGTATCCCCAGTTTTAAGGAGCTATTGAGACATTTTACCGCGATGAAATCTTACTTTGTCCTTCGTATTTATTCATCGGCAGAGGAAGATTTAGGTTCGTTCCTTACTCTAAAGGGCACTGATTCGAATACTAAAAATAAATGCCTCGGAGGAGGGGAATAAAATAAAAGCTAAACAACACACGCAACCTGTCACAGACGTTTCTGCGGCCCCAAGGCTTTTTGCCTTGCTACAACACAATCTCAAATACTTGTTATAAAATAAAACATTTGCGTAAAGCATCGAGGGAAATTTCTATATGAAATTAATTCTGGAATCGCGTGCGTTGCGACATCGCGGTTTTCATCCCTTAACGTTTTCAAGGTTGCCAACTCATTTGTGGGAAAATTTCCATTTCATGGAAACCGCACGTGTGAGCCCTAGTCACACCGAGTGACTTTCTCGAGATAACGAATTGCAAACGGCTCTGGCTAATAAATATTTAATGGCTAATTTGGAGAAATTAGGTTGACATTGGAGGCATTTCGACCTTTTTCCAACTTCAAGAATATTCATTACCGGCAGAATAGGAAAAACCATATAGCTTAAATGTTTATGAATTTTTTACATTATATAAATAATATATAAAGTATTAACCACATAGATACAAATTCCATGATATACAGCCTATAAGTGTTATAAAAATGACATTTTTAAAGAAAAAAGTTAAATTGTAGATGAAGGGAACTTCCAACCTGGGGCTAAGAATGTCTTCACCTTCATAATGAAAGTGATATTCTTTTAATTATTTACAATCTGTTTTAATTTAGAAAATCAAGACACGGTAAGGGTATTTGACCTTTATCCGTCTTTACAAATGCTCATTTATTTTTAGTTACGTACGATGGCGAGGGCAAGCACGTATTCTTAACAGATATAATCATAAACCGTTTTGGATTAATAGGTAAAACAGCAAGTATTTCATTAGAGTCAGATAACATGAACGAATAGATTAATATAAACAATACGATTCTTCTCTTTTGTCTTATCCATCGATCATATATTTATTCAATGGAAAAGAAATGAAAGTGATGAGATCATATATTTAGAAAGTTATTAGTTAGAAAGGAATCAAAAAAATATTGCAAGCGGTAGGAAGGGTATAATATAAATAATTACTATAAGTTGTGAACATACCACCATGTGATCACATTGGAGAGCGGAAGATAAAACGAACAAAACAATTAACTTGACCCCAGTGATCCCACAACCCACCAAAGAGCGGTCATGGAGCTAAGGAGATTATGCGTACTTTAGGGGACAAGGTAGCTGGTACGACCCCTTGGTATTCAGGGCAAGGTCGGATCAAGAACGATCTGAAGATTTCTGACGGTCAGACTGAAGGAAATAGCTTGATTCAGTAGAAGGTTGTAGGCTGATGATCATCTCGATGACCACTGTTATTTACAATAACAGTTAATATTCTATATATATCTATATTAGTTTAGTTCTAATATAGATTTTTTTTACACAATCGTATCTTTTTTTATTTCAAGTTTTGTGGCAATATAATTAAAAGTGAAAACAAAATTTGGACGCCACTACGGTATTCTAGGTCTGACAAACTTAGAAGTATTTTCCTAAAGTTTACCGGAAAAAAGGCGTTCCGAGTTATTTCAGAGGTCAAGGTCGAATCTCACCTGTCATAACGTGGTACAACTAGGCGTTTGTCGGAAAATGAGAATTTCCCAGCTTTATTAAATCGGAGTAGAATTGACAGCTGTCGGACGTTATTGATCCACGTGTAGGCACATCTCGTCGATTTTTATTCGCGTTCGACTATTTCTAATTGTTCTAACGACCGGAATAAGGTATAGCAATCAATGCTGCTTATGTAAATATTTGAACATTCGAGTTTTCATGGCAAAAAATTATACCAAAGCAAAAGAAAAATGTATAGTGTTTAGTGACCGTTAGTCAATGACTATTCGTGGGTCGTGAAATGCAGTCTGGGGTGAAGTAGTTTTTAGAAAAACCTTTTCTTTATCGTGCCAACGTTTCGATCTGTATTGCGATCTTCTTCTGGGCCTGGGATTTGTAACATTGTTTACATTTTATGTATTTATGATTTTTTTACATATATTTGTAAAATTTAAACAATGTTTATAAATCCTAGGCCCTGAAGATGATCTCAATAAAGATCGAAACGTTGGCATGACAAAGAAAATTGTTTTTCTAAAACCTACGTCACACCAAACCGCATCTCACGATCTACGAATAAGCAAAAGAAAACGTTTTTTGTATGTAGTTAAATTAACTGTTTTCCAATAAAACAAATCTAAGTAAACAATGGTAATAATAATAGCTGTACAAAATTACGTCATAGAATAATATAAGAATCGTAGAAAAGCTGTAGCCCTGGCTAAAACATTTTTTCAACCATATACAATATATATTACGCATTAATTAAGCTTAATAATAATTTTGTATATTATACGTAATAAAAAAATAGAAAGTTTGTTATAAAACGGTTAGCAAAAATAATTGTGGTCTGGCAGAAAATTACGGCGCAAAGGCCTACACTACCGCAAGACAAATGCTTTCACGGTTTAGTCTAACTGTTCCTGGTTAAAATACTGAAATTTCTTGGTTACTCTAATGCTAAATCAATTCCAAAATATTATGAATTAGGAATAATTTAATTACAATAATAACGATAAATCGTCAAAATTATTTGACCTCTTTACATGGCGCGGATCGCTCGAGGGTTAAAAGCGCAGAGGGCTGGCGATGACCACTTGATATTTGAAACTATAAATGCAAATAACGCCTACTTATCCACCTTTGACCTCTCGTTTCTATACTACAATTTCTTTCGTTCTGTAAACGGATTAATGTCTAACATCATACAATTTTCGTTAATTGGTTTACAAAACTTTTAAACAATAAGCAAAACCAAAAAATTATAAAATCTGTTTTTGTACTGATCAGCAAATCTGATTCATCCAAGACTCACGGAGGACCCTAGCGTGCACACCCACAGATTTCTAGCCAAATCCAATGTTCACAACTCGAGGCTAGGTTAAATGATTGATATTGTTAACCCAATTTTCCTCAATTTGTTTCATCTAGGAAACTATTCATTTTAATTAATATTGCTACGATCAATAAGCAGAAAAAGTATGCTAACTTTGACAATTATTAATACTAGTTTCACAGTGCTTCGTTTTTTCTATTTGTCTTATCTTTGATTTTTTCATAGAAGATTAAAATATTCAAGACAGATACTACTTAAATTTAGGAAAGAAGTGACGGTCATTAACAAATTAAATTAAATATTAACAAAATCAGCGAAATGGAAAAAAATGTTGTACGACAAAACGAAGACAAAAATTGAAACTATATGCAAATAACCAACCTAACATACCTGTTTTAAAATGCTTCAGCAAGATTGGCGGACCAAAAAATTCTTCTATGCACATTTGCATTCTTTGCTACAATGACAACACTTTGCCATATTGTATTCTGTACAGGATAGGAATTAATAGTCAGGTGAATGTAATAACAGAAGAAAAAAATAAGTTTCTGTTCTCTTCTGTTGTGAAAGGTTTTCAAGTTACTTACTTAAAAAAAATCTCCCGACTCAATCTATGTCTGTTTAGGGTTATTGTGGCAAATAAATTAGTCGTTTAATTAGGGAATGAGGCGGTTGGTGGCTCTTTGAGACCCGGTTTTGCATAGTACTTTAAGTGATATAAATGTTCTTGTATCTACAACCCTGTAGGTGAGGAATGTTTTCACATAGATGTTTTTTCATTTGTGCAAATATTGCACCATGCTTTTCTTTTTTTTTTAAATATTCTGTTGATCAATATAATTCAATTTATTAGGTAAATGAAGTCTAACAGAGATTATTTTTAATCTTAAACTTAATTTTGCATGCAAACACAAAAATGAAACTTAAGATCAATTTTGCATAAATAATTCAATCTATAAATAATACAATCTTTTTAGTTTAAATAATAAGTTTAAAAGAGATTTTTATTATAATTTGTAGGGCAGATAAATTTTAAAATTTAGACACAGTTTGTTCTTCACGGCGAAGGAGGTTGGGATAACAGATTTGTAAACAAATTGGCACACCTCTATAAATAAAGGAATGCAAATTTTTATTAGGTCGGTTCACTTGACATGCAACGGGCTGGAAACCAGTCCTTGAACTTGTTACGAAAAGAATTTGAATTATTAATTTGTAACGTCACTTCTCGCAATGATACATATTTAAAATGTACGGATACACATTGATTTATTGCCACCTAGTGTATTTGAGATAGTTCTAAAAAATCCTTTCAGTAAAATGCTAAACTTGTTTGGTGTTTAAAAGCCAAAGCAAATTATAAGGAAAGCATTATGAAATCTAACTAGAAAAAACAACAGTCGTAGGGTCATTTTATGTAATTATTTGATATATTAACCACAGTTTGACCTATTCAACTCACATGAGTTTAATAATTAATGGATAAAATTCGAGTTTTTCATCAATTATTGGAAACACTAACAGCACTGGATACAGTTGTTCGTCGCTTATACAAAACGTCCAAGATTATCTATCTCATTGATCCAAATTAATTTTTTAATCAAGTGCGGTTGTTTTTAGTTTCTGTCATATGTTTATCTAAATAGCATCTAATTCGTGTATATTCTATTCTTTTTTTTGATACGATAGAACCGTACACATTATGACACATTATCGGATAGGATGTTCCAGATAAAGTAAAATTCGTTCCGTTTTTTTAGTCAGTTTTAAAAACAAAACAAAGATGAATTATAGTAAGGCTTTGAAACATTTAATTACATACAATTCACATAATATTATTTCTGATTGTGGCACTCAGGTTTTCTTTTCTTTGTTTCACTTTTAATGGGTCTTCTGAAATTCTCGGTTAAAATGGGAAGCTGTATTATGAGACTTAAAGCTAGCGTTTCCTAGGACTATACAACTGACATATGCATTTTAACAACAATCACAAATATTTGGACGTCAGAAGCAATCTAAGTATACCTTGATTTCAATTGAGGTGGAGCAAATGCGCCCATTGCGTTTAAGCCCGGACATCAGACTTGACCACCAATGGACGTAAAAAACAATCGACATACCTTAAACCTTCACAATGAAAACGAAGGTAATATAACAACAATTATGCTTAAAAATGAAGCCATAAGCTTCGCTAAAGGGATACCTAGACGTAACCGTTGACAAAGGCTCAAGTGGACAAGTCATGTAGGCAACATACTACAATAAGCCTCAGGCACTACTCAGCATTGGCCAGAGATTGTGCTGCAAAAACTGTGGTGCAAACTCATGATATATTGGTTGTTCACCACAACGGTCAGGCCACTGGTCATGGCACAGTGGTGATCATAGCAACTGCATATTTAGACCCAAAACTAACTACAAAGTTCCTGAAGACAAGTTTGTCTTAACATAGCAGGATAGAACAGTCGGACAGTCAGGCAGATATAAAGTAATATAATGGCTTGAGAAAACACAGTGACGTTTTCCGGGACGTTAAGGTATAGAAGGAAAGAGAAGAAGGGGCAACTCTCATACCCATAAGGCCAAAATCAAAACTAGGCAGATCGGAAAGTAGTAAAGTTGCAGCTAAAAAATGACTTGAGAAAGAAAACTTGAACATCAAATCATAAATATCTCAAAATTCATAGAACTGAGAACCGGCCGCTGCCCTGTTAACTACCATCTAAAGATGAGCAAAATATCGAATTTTTTTCTGGAAAAAGGACACTTTCTGTATGATCTTAATCATAGAATTCTTAATAATTAAAAAAATTTCTTACCGTAGGAAGAGGATGGTGCATGAAAGCCGGTCCGCGTACGACCCTCCTGTCGTACATGACATTTCCGTAAGGTATGACATCGGGCGAAGGTTTATCTCTGAAAATCAAATAAATATATAAACAATTTAATCATTGCTAGATTCAATAACAGAATTTTTAATAAGTACTGAACAACAGATAATAGTTTAATTAAGAATAAATAACTTGTGATTATTAAGGCCCTAAGCCAAAATCCAGTGAGCTTTAATCCTATAGTTTCAGTGTGTAAACGCTAAGAAATAAATTTCACATACGCAAATTTTATACCATGTTTACTTTTCGATGTCGAATCAACCGATTTAGCCTATTTTAGTATTTGTTTGGAGGAGGTCTCGAGGCCATCGCCGATTAAGGTGATGTGGCGGGTTCTCGATGGGAACCTCTGCCCGGAGCAGTTGAGTTAAGGTGGATGAAGAGATTGACGTGAAAGTTGTTGAATCGGGAACGGATAAGTTCGTTGATAGAATGAATGTTAAGGTCGTTGTGGAAAGTTTACGGTTAATTTAGCGTTGATGGTCACTTCTTAATTGTCCAAGTATTATGCTTTTGGATTGTTGTCTATTAGGTCTTGTGTGGGTATCGATATCCGTCTACTGTCTAAGTATAACCCTCAATATTCTAAATAAAATGTATCAAATGGACTTTGGGGGCTTTTTAGTCTAGTATACATATCTGATCGTAATCTGTATATAATATAATTCGTGATTTTAAACGCAGCAATGGTTATGATATAGTTTAAAATAATTTTAGCAACACAATACAAGTCCGCTTGAGGCACGTTTTTTACGTACTTCATAAACAAAAAGAAAACAACGCACATCAGTGGAAGGGTTGACAATTATACTGTAGGAATAATCAGAACGAGCTATGTTTCTGCTTGAAAATTACTCGTGGCTTGAAGATAAAAGTTTAGGTATGCTTAAGTTAAAAAAGTTAAAGTAGTTAAAAGTATGCGCGTTCTAGTGTGTGCATGTAATAACATAATTAGTGTATTAAGACAAGACAGTTTTGGTTACCCATAGGATCGAACTGTGACAGTTTTTCTACACGTCTGATACGTATGTTGAACTCAAATGTCTGGATATCAATAGACCAAAATAGCTAAAACGGACGTACGGAAATGATCGTAAACAACTGAAATAGAATGAATAAACTGACGACAGGCAGTATTAATGGATGGCAGGCAATTAATTTTTCTCGACAATAGAGCCATCGCAAAAGCATTAAAATGGCATAATGATTTTTCAAATTAATTTGTAAATGTGTCCACACACTATGACAGTTATCTGAGGCAGTTGGGCCACTTTGTATAATTGTTTTTTCGACAAATATTCGCGTAAATGGGTGTTGTGAGGGAAGTCGATAGAGAGCTTTTACAGTTCAAGGTTGAATCGTGCTGCGTCGCTTCGCAAATTTATGGCTTCTTGCTTACTCGTTCTCGCCAACTTTGGCCGTCTCGGTTTTAGCCTGGCGTGCCAAAACGGTCTTTATCTCTCCTCGTTGGACGGGTTTAAAGGGATGGAAAGCTACAACTGGGCAAAGATAGCCTCGGGTTTGTGTATTCTTGGCCGTCTCGTTTCGCTAGTTCGTGAACGCTTTGAATCAATGCTTATTTGTTAATAATAAGGTTAAAGAGGGTCAAATGAGAAAGGTTTTTTTGATGTTATTTAATTTATTATTTTTCTAGTCACTCAAAATATATATAAAGCTATATTATTTGCACTAAGTTTTGAACTAAAAAATATCAATTCTTATCCCAACATCAATTGGTCATCATTTACATAATTTCTTTCACTTTAATGCTCACGCCCTCGCTCCCTCGTTCTCTCTTACTCTCTCTCTCTCTCTCTCTCTCTCTCTCTCTCTCTCTCTCTCTCTTTCTATCTATCTTTCTCTATCGTTTCCCTCCCTCCATCACTCTCTATCTAGCTCTCTCTCTCTCTCTTTCTATATATCTTTCTCTATCGTTTCCCTCCCTCCATCTCTCTCTCTCTCTCTCTCTCTCTCTCCCTCTCCCTCTCCCCTATCTACTTATCTATCTGATAATAATCTCTAATTGAACTATCTTATAATCAATTTAAACTGTTTTTAAAAGATATATAATTAGAGAACAGAAATTTTTGAAAATAATATTCTAATAAAATAATAATTAAAAAATTACATAAAATATCAATATTCAAATAAATTGAATGAATACTCTTACCACTAAGTAAAAATATGTTTTTGTTGTCGTTTATTTTTATAATTTATAACACTATTTTTGAGCTCACAACTCCTGCTCTCAAGCACAACTTAAACGTACTGAGAGAAGGTTGTTCATATAAAATTATTTTGTTCTAGATTAATATTTTCCCCAGAATAATGTATTCCTTATTCAGTGAGCAGTAAATAAATTTATCAATTTATCTTCGGTCTTTGTCTATCTATCTCATCGGAAGTAATAGTGGTCAAAGTTGACCAAATCATTGTGGCTATAAACAAAACATCAGTTCTCTTCTGTCTGCCTGCCTGATTTTTTAATAGATCTTCAAAAGAAAAATATTTATGCATAACTTTTCGCCTGATTTATGTTTATACTAATCAATTTAAAAATGTGAAAGTGTTGTGCTTTCAATGTTAGCAAAATATTAAAAAATATGTTTTACAAAATATAATTTCAACACTTGAGTTTGCTAAAGCGTTGGCGTGTAAACATGCTTTTTGGCATTGGTCGATATGTGTTTTTTCTTGCATTATAAATAACTTACGGCTTTTTCGTTAAATTGCTATTAATTATTTCTCGTTTGGGTCGGATATTGTTTTTGATCTGCAGCCTCTCGTTGCTGGGTTGGTTTATCTGCCTGTCGTTGTTGGCTTTCGGTTTGGCTCTATTGTTCAAAACACGTGGCTGACTGGAAAAAGAGTACATGAGCCCATCGCTCGATTTGTCTGAATTGTTGCTCCCAGAAGATTCGCCGGACCTCGGATAGCCTAGAAGCGCGGCTAGCTCGGGAGGAGGATCGAGAAATATTCCAGTTTTGACTGTCGTGATGAAAAGGGGCCGTGAGTCAGGTTGCTGTCTGTTGTTCTTGTTTTTTTTCTTTTTAATCGAATCCTCCTCTAGGTCTTTAAGCTTCTTGTCGAGGGTGCTTGCGAAATCGTCCGTCATGTTCGATCCGTTTAACCCGGCGCCTTTCCGGCCGCTGTGAAACTTCTTTGCCTCGATGCTTCCATAACCGTTGCCTGTTTTCTTGAAACCATCCGACGGGTAGGAGTTGCGTAGGTCGTAGCCGTTCCCTCTGATCGGTTCGCCGGGCGAACCGCCGTTCAAGACGGAAAAAGCTACATCCGGGCCCGGTTCATCGCCGGGACGGTCGATTTTGAGGATGTCAATCTCTCCTGGCATGACGTGAAGGGTTCATGCTGTGTACCGGCTGGGGCGCAGGCAGCGACTGAACGGCGAGCCCCACTGCTGACCCGCACTGACCACTCACGTCACTATATCGAACGGTTCTGTGTCTTTGAACCCTTTCTCCTTAGCCGGGCAGAACCGTCGCTTCGGGAGAAATTCGTTAACATTTAAACCGACAATCAATTCCCAAAGTATTTATAGGGTCACGCTTTAAAGCATTTAAGACACCGGCATTCGTCGAAGGTAGTCTGATTCAGGGTGACATACTATTTTTAATTAACGCGCAATCAATTTCAACTCAAATTTGGAAAGACGTTGTAAGATAAATGTTGAAATTCGTATTTTGTAAAAAAATAAATAAAACAGACATAAAAGAACAAAAAAACAATATGTATACAGCTAGGCACATAAGAAGGTTTTTCTACGATAAAAGCCATCCCATTCCTCTCTCCTTAAGTATAAACACTAAAGAATCCTTGCATCAGTTAACAATAAGCCTCAATTATTAGCGCTAGATAAATCAGGGGATCCAATGTACAGCTCCCACATCTATTCAACAGGATTTGGATTTCAGCAAGAATTCCAAGTTCCATGTTGAAGTCTGTTCGAACAATTGACCCTTACTAACAAACATGACTTTTACTTGTTCTTTTCTTTTATTGTTGTGTTTTAGTTGATCGATAATTAGATTTGTATTAGGTAAAAGTTGGGCTCAAGTAATTTTTTAGTCAAAGTAATTTTTAAAAAATTCACATGTTCGGCCTTCTTCAGATGAAAAAATTTACATACTCACCACGGATTGTCAATCCAATAATAGTATATTTATTGTTTTAAATAACATTTTATGTTTATTTCTGGACCTAATATTTTCGTTAAACCATCATTTTTGTTCTTTTTTCTTTATGACTACAAAAGCATACATTGGGTTTTGTTTCATAATGAAATACAACATTACTATTAGTGTAGTATGTAGTAGTGTATTAGTGTAATTTATACAATTTTGTATATACTAAAACAGTACAAAAGTACAATGTGACAGTTGTAAAATCGAAAGTACAAGAAAAATACGAGGAATTCCGTTTCATAAACGGTCACTAATTGTACAAATATTTGTTTTAGATGACAGTGTTATCAAATTATTAGTGCAAACATCCAAATGTTAGGTTACTTTGGTTCCTGCATTTCTTTACAATGCTAGAGTTTTTACTTTTCAGTAATGACGAACAAATTACGAACTAGTAGCTCGGCAAAATGTCACGTAAAAACCAACATGGTCAATTTTGACTTTACAAGTGTTTCTGGATTTAAAGAATGTTTCAGAATGTTATATACGTATAAGTCTAATCGCTACTGATGGAGAACACTAATAGAAAACCCGACGAGAAAAAGGAGCGCCTATGCACATAGTACATGGCATGCAGGTATAACTAGTTCTACCGTTTGTAGGTTGGTATAAAAATGGTCAATGCAGTAAATGCTCGGTTAATTCACAGAATTGTTGCGTGGCCAGAAAATGTCACCACTATTATAAATGCGTTTTTCCATGTAGACCATTTTTTAAAATTTTATTAGGTCTTTAATAGCAATAGGCAATAAAAGCAATCTATTCTCTGACTAAAGTAACTTGTGTTGCTTGAAACAACAAATGTGTTTGATTCTCGGTTCCCCCTTTAACTGTACAGCTGACTTTGTACTTTTCTAGTTTTTTCTCCAGTATGAAACAGAAAGTATTGGTGCCTGTACTTTGTAGTTATAGCTATTAGTAGAGCTATGAAGGCTCCAGCATGTCACATTCGTTATAGAAACCCTAAGATGACGAATCTGTCTAGCCTAGGCATCTAGAAGAAAAGATAAAAAAATCTAGCCTGAATTGAGTGAATAAGTTTTGTATTATTTTCTTTGTTAAAAATGTAAATAATTCTATTAGTTTACGTTTTGGTCCGATTGACCAAATACATTTTTTTCAATTAATTCATTTTAAAGTAAGGTTTCGGTTGAGATAAAAAAGTCAGTATCGCGAGCAGGATTCGAACCCACGACTTTCAGCTGAATACACAGCTGCTCTTCAAAATTCAAAAGGTGGGGTTGAGATGGGAAGTTGGTGTTCGAGTGGAAGTCACGTTTGCTCAAGAGGTAGATCAGTGGAGTATTTAGCCGAAAGTCGTGGGTTCGAATCCTGCTAGTAACACTTTTTACTTCATCCAAAACCTTATTTAAAGATTAAATAATTGGAAAGAAGTTGTTTATAATAATAAAATGCCCTTTTCCTTAATATTTATATTCCATAGTTATTCAGCTCCTCGTTTTCCTTGGTTCTTTTATCGAATATAGCTTTTTTTTAACTTTTCAGAACCGATTAATTTGGTTAGTGATGTCCATTACCCATTAGCATTTTAGGGCCCAACTACCAACCACATTTTGAAGTTCAAATCTTACTCCATAAGTAAAATTGAACCGTATAGAAATTGAAAATTTGAATAAACGCCACTATAATTAATATTTCTAATTGTATCAAACGGATGATTATTTTTGTTTGGTTGGAAAGCAAAATTCAATTGTTTTAAATCTTAAACGACGTATTTCGTAATTGTTTTTAATGTTAAAAACAATAAAAAAACGCTCCATAATAGTATTTTGTGGTTTTCAAAAAAACTATTTCCTTCAATTCGAGAAAGAGCCACTTTATACCCCATCTTGGGACACAGTTAATGTACGCTACTTCTACTTTAATACTTAGTGTAAGGGAGATGAAAGCTCGCCAAAATAACACGGTCATCTGCATAGCTCAAGCATCAAAATGGAATCCATTGATTTTAAAGGCTGTCAGATAGTCAAAAGTCGTTAAAAATATCTATCGTTTATAAATTAAAAGTCGAAAGTTACAATACACAGAGATCTCTGTTCTTATGGTGGAACATTTCTCTCCTTTCCTTTCATTGCGACCTAAAAGATCTATTGTGAAATGCATCCTTTTTCCTTTCCACACTCCAAGTGCGGTAGTTAAGCAATTTTCAGACTCCCTTGTTCCAGCCGTTAATTCCTTTCCAAAGAGGGTATACTGTTTCCCTAATGTTTTTCACTCACGTAGGACATGTTCCAACGTATCTGGTTCTTGCATGGCATAGCGGGTGTGAGGTTTTAAATTTGTTGAGGTGTTAATTGAATCTGTATTGGTCAGTGTAAACGTCTATTATTTTATTTAATTATTGATTAATTCTTGCCTGCTGAGAGAGAGTTTTTTTATTTTAGTTTTCATGGTTCAGATGTTGGGCTTTTTGATTGTTTTGTACCGCGTGATCATTTTTTTCTCCATCCATTTGTCCCGCTTTTAGTACGCTTTAAAGGCGAGTGCGAATTTGCGGCTCTGGTCCAAAGAGTGTTATTAATTTGTCCTGGTCCTACTCTTCTGAGTAACCGTTTCTTTTCTTTTCGTTTTTTTTTTTTAAACTTGGAAGTGCGTCAGTCATTCCCAGACCACCTTTCAGTTGATAGTGAAGGAAATCAAAGCCTTCAGTATTGCTTGGCTATCTTAAAAGATGCATATTTGTGCACCTTTCAATCCATTTGATGGTTTGGGGCCTAGAGGTTTCGATAGTTCGTAATTCGGACATTTACATCCGCCTCTAGGTTTCAATTTAGATTAGTCTATAAACCGTAATAAAGGATCCATTTTTATTAAGGAAGGGTCTGCCAAAATAATTTCTGTTAAATATTAAGCCCTCGTTTTATTTTATGCATTTTAACATTTATTTTAGTTATTATGTTTTATATTTAAACCTATTTCCAATCAATATCAATTAATTATGCAGGGGGCAAAGATCTCGCAGTAGATAATTTATCAATGCCATTTTTTTAAATATTACACGTGATTCTTGCCCGTTGGCGGACAAACAGTGGTAAATCGCGTGCCTAGGGAAAAATTCGAGTCAGGTCCGATAATAATTTAATTGGCCAATTCTATTTCTATAGGCGAAAAATGCGAATTGAATCATTTATGCGTGTTGACAGTGATTGTGCTAGAAGATGAGGCCGGTTTAAACAATTGTTCGATTTTATTTGTATTTTGTGTGTGTGTGTGTGTGTGTGTGTGTGTGTGTGTGTGTGTGTGTGT
>CM077109.1:14047552-14058308 GCA_039619505.1 Cimex hemipterus | reverse complement strand
TGTGTGTGTGTGTGTGTGTGTGTGTGTGTGTGTGTGTGTGTGTGTGTAGATATTGTGTAGGAGATCAAGGGAATAAGGTAGAATATATAACAAGTTGTTCTGCAGCTTTATTGAACTCAATTGAGACAATCTCGACCATCAGACCTCAATCCATAATATTTAGGACGGTAGTGTTCTTGACTGAAATATGAAATGACCGATTTCCCAACATGGAAATTTTATTACCAATTATCTGAAATTTTGCAACCAGATGTTTAAACACTTTCATGTAAAAAATTGTTTGAATTTTGAAATATACTTGATTTACACACGAAATGACATCAATCAGGACGAGCGAAAATAGACGGACCATGACGATAAATTTAATTTAATCAAGTGGAAGCCTACTGAGATGGGACCACCGATTTCAGTTAGTTTAGTATTAGATCAAAATATATTAGACGTGTGTCCGAGCATTCTTCCCAAAGGGCGCTAGAAGCCGATAAAAAATAGATAATGTAAATATGGTTTTCTGCCATGTTTGTGTATGTATTTTAAGTTTTTTATATGTTGGTGGATTTATCTAGTAGCCAGGTTAGACATGCAATTTTTAAACATAAATATGACGGCTTCGAATGCGGGGCCGCTGGATTCGAACCCGGGACCTTCACTGTTCAGTGACGAGTGCCGTATCACCCAACTGTTGCGGCCACCGACGCCACCAATATAATTTTTTTACCTACTCAACTGAGAGCGAATTTGCGTTTTTGTAATTTTTATGAACAAAATTTCATTTAATACGTTTCTGCGTATTATTTTCTTATCGTACTTAAAAAATCTAGTTGTTTGTGTAAATTACATAAAATATTCTGTCAATGATCATTGACAAGAACGGTCATACATGTGTTTAACATTTTGTGATGAAGTATCACCATAAACTTTTTATTGAAATGGGTGGTTCATAGTCACCCCTTTTAAAATCCTTGTGAAATAACATGGATCAACTAACTTTTCAATTGTTAACCAATTTATAAGATATTTTTCCGTCCTAAATAACGCACGTGAATTATTTCAATATTGACTTTCTGATAAGCCTTGATATAATATTTTGGAAACTGTCAAAGCTAACACTGAAAAGGGGGTTTTACTACCCATGATATTTACCGTCACGGCAGATAGTATTTTTCACGGCCAGATAAATTTTTTCACCTTGAAATATCCGACCCCTAGGAGGCAAAGGTCAAGCTTTACACGAACCGAGAGATATTGGCACTCGGTAAAGTATTAATCCACGGGATTCGATCCCACCCCAAGAGTCAATCGCGAGGTTTGACGACCTGCCCTAACGAATATTTCATTGCGGCAACGCGGAAGTCGCCTTCTGAAAAGAGCAGCAACATAATCCTGAAAACAAAGGGAATTGAAATGTAACCACAAAGTGGGAATTTATGGTATACGAGTAATTTTATGGGAGAGTGCCTTATGAATCAAAATGGCCTGGAGACCCAGTGTATCATCATTTTAAGCATTTTGGGTCCGTTGATCCACGCTCCAAGGTTTAAGCGTCAATTTTCACATCTATTAAACAAGCGTTTGGTAAATTTTGCCTTCAGCCCCTGATTTTTTTCTTTACTACCCTTACTAAAAAAATCGTTTAAAAGCATCCGAATGGTAAAAATTACGAAACGATTAATCGTTGTGATCACGATGGACAAAGAATTTTTCTTTAAAGCAAAGCCCTCTACTAAAATAATAATTAAATTGTTTACTAAAAAAATACAAAAATATTAAATATTGAACGGTATAATTTTGGTTTTTTTAAATTTAAGTATAATTTCAATTAACTATATTTATATACTAGTCAAGGAAAGATAAAAAGCTCTCTTGGGAGAGCATTTGCTATGAAGGAGAGAAGAAATATAGGGAAATTTGAGGAGGGCCTTTTCTATCCGTGATTCTACTTAATATTAAAAAGTCAAAACAAGTAACTTATTATAGGATAAATATGAGAAAATCTATAACGTAATCATAAAAGGATTTTTTATTTTTCATCTGTTAACTTGTATTTCCTCCAGATTAATTATCTTTCTTTGAAATATTATGTCAAAAGACTGCCTTAATAAACGTCATGTCCTAGAATCAAAATAATAAAAGTCAATAGTGTCCGAATCTATTCAAAAGCCTGAAAAACCCCCAGCGATTCTCAACCGGCTGCTGATGTTATAATCGATAACTCGATTTCTCGTAATGTCCGGCATTGACCGCTCTGTCCAGACGAGTCGATGGTTAATGGTATACGCCGGCATTTGCAAACTGAACTATTTTCCATGACCTTAATAATAAATAGGTTCTATTAAAACTTTCCATCGCGATTTTCCGAAACGACCGCTTTTTCTTTAAACCAATTAATTGTGTACTACCTTTTATGGTAATCACACTAAATTATTTATACATCATTAAAACCATGGATAACAGTTTTTATTTTTAAAAACGTGTTTCTTTTAAAAGGAAGTCAACTTTCTAAAATTCTAAATTAGAGATTCCGATTAACAAAATAGAACAAAAATAAAATAGAAGCACAAAGAAGGTTGGCATAATTGGAATGGAAACCAAAATCTACGCTTTCCCAGGGTACAGTAAAGGTGCTTTGTCAGATCAGTGAAATGAACCCATTAACTTCAAGGTCCCCGGCCAGTTTTTCCATAACGGGCAATGCAAATTCCATTGGATTTTATCGCAGGGGTAGCCCATGGCAACAAGGAAAACTTAGGGGTGAAGAGCCCCGGGGACGATTTGGCCTTTGGAACTGGCGTGTTTTACTCTGCCAGGAGTCCTCGCCATGTAGATTATCCGGATTGCTTATCGCCATATGCAAATTTTCTCAAATAAACATGCACTTTTTGGCCGGGATATCATTAACTGGCTTATGGATTTGCAGCTTATAGATAAATCTTGACCTTGTCACTCGACTACAAGCACGACGCAAAAACAATCACGACTTGGTAGTGGAAAGGAAGAAACAACATAAATTGACCGAAAGTAAGCTCAGTTGATTACTTCATAAATAAGTAATAATACAGTCTCTTTTACTATAGAGTACATGATTCTCTGTAGATGCTATCCACACGGATATAGGAAATCACTGTCTTGATTTCAGCCCTTTAGATTCAGCGGTTTGTTGTCAGTCTATTACGGAACAATTTTGTATATATAGAAGTTAAAGGTGGAATTTTAAAAAAATTCTCTTTTGGCGGCTACCCATTATAGAAAACTCTTGATTTCAGCCCTTTAGATCCAGCGGTTTGGTCTATGCGTTGTCTGTCAGTCTGTCACGGAACTATTTTGTATATATAGAAGATAAAAATGGAATTTCAAAAAATCCTTTAATATGCCAATTTTTTTTGTTCAAATTTAGTACGGAAATAGGAGGAAAAGCTTAAGCGTACAATTATTTAATAATTTGGTTGTTTGGTCTTCCTGGTCTACCTATTCTCGCTGGGTTGTCTCAACATCAACAGTCCATCGACTATGATACAACCCATGAGAACAGCAGTTATATTGACGGACGCAGTTGAAACGCTCTTTAGCCTTAACTTATGAAATGCCAAAAACAGCGAAGATATACCCATGATTGATGGTCATTAGTTGATAAGAAAAATTTAGATAACCTTGAATTTTAAGATGTAGCGATTAATAGTTTCACATTCCTTCCTCCTTTCACATGCTTATAAAAGAACCCTCGGTTAAATGGAAAAAGATAATTTATCTTTGACCAAACTTGGATAGGTCCAAAATGATCGGAAACAACCGAACTACAAATTGTCAATAATCCATCGGCTATCAGACAACCCGTAAGTCCAATAGTGCATAAGGCTTTCCAGCCACCTCACCCATACAATAATAAACGAAAGGTCCCCGACAACACCGAAATCATATAGACTGAAGATTGCATAAAGGTGAGACGTATCTATGGTAGTGGTGGTAGTAGTGAGAAGCTTGGGTAAGATGACGAACACGGTTGATAAGAGGCAAACTACTGTCAACATTACGTTGACCTTCTGACAGTCAGTATCAAATTTACAAAGTTGATCTTTTATTCATGGTCAATTTCATGGCCAATTAATCATCAGTAAATGGCTTTGTGTGGCCATAGTTTGATAAATCAACGCGACGGCGAACTGTTAAACTTGTAAGACGCGATCAATGAACTTTAACTACCTTTGTGCACGTGACTAGGTTAAAACAAATAGTGTATGATTCAAAAGAAAACTGCCGTGCCGTAGAAATGGAAATCTTACTCGTAGAAATGCGCCGTTTTAAAAGAACTAAATATGATTCTAGAAAACTTCCTTAAATTCACAAAGTTTTATCAAACTTTGAAATTTTAAGGAACAGGTTTGTGTGTTGATGTTGAATTTTTTATAATTAATAATTTTTTAAAAATTTGTTGGAGATTGGTGATGGTACTCACTCCGGCCTGTATTTGGGCTTCCAAGGCTGCTTTGGTTTGCTGTCAAACTTGTACGTACTGACCGCATGACACCCTCCTGGGACGCGGACGTTCTGCGCCTGCAGCCCGTTGGGCCCCATAAGTGCTACCTTGTGCATTTCTGCCACTACTCCCTTTCTATGTCACTCTTGAAAAACAAACGCGCCAACGTAAACTAAATTAAATTATGTCCATCTTAAAAGCGGACAAACGGCTTGTTTATAAACTCCGCCACGTAACTACTGGAAACGCGTCAACATCTGGCCGATTTCGAAGTTCTATATGGCCCGACTAGATTGAAGCACGTGTCTTACAATTTTCCTTACGTTTTTATTTGCACAGGAATAAAGTCGTGTTGTCCACTTTTATTTTAAACCTTTCTGTTTATTTTATACATCAATGAACATCTAATTTGCCTATTAAAAATTGACTCTATTTAAACAATTTTCACGTACATTGCACGATAGAAAATACCGTCCTTTACCAATTTTGTTAAAAATGAAGTTTTTCAACCATATGTTCACATTTAGGTCGAAATTGGATTCTAATGTAAATTAAATGTATACTAGTTTTTATTTACAAAACTGTTGTCGTGAATTTATCTTTACTTTTTTCTGAGTATGGACCGTGTTAATCACCTGAACGCACATTTTAACCAGTCTAAAGTGATGCAAAACATTAAAAATAGTTTTTTTAAAAGTATTCATTGTAGTCTTGAAGCCACAAAAAGTAAGCGAATAGCCTAGTCATAGTAGAAAAATCACTGAAAATCGTAAAAAGATCTTGCTTGTAGTAGCCCTCTAAGAGAACACAACAATCTTTTTAACACACCTATGAACTCTTAGGAAATATCTAATAACCCACACAAGAAGAATGAAATTAAACGTAAAACTACTTACTATAGAAAAAATGAGCCCATAACTTTCTCAAAAGAAACTAAGTACCCCGGTATTACCTTGGACCAAAGGCACAAGTTGCGTAGTCTTATAAGTAACATACCACATAAGAGCTCTACTAAGCAATGCCAGAGATTGTAAAGCAAAATCTGGGAATCAATGATGATGGATACTGAAAAGCCAGGGGGATTTGTTTGCCAAATATTGCAGTCATCTGGCTTATCATAATATCTTAGTTCCTTAGTCATTTCAATTGACTTGACCCTTCCCCTAAGAAGTGCTAAGTCCTTAACTTTCATTTCTAGTATTTCTTTCCCAGGTCTTCTTCTATCTCAAGTTATGTCTCCATTGTGCGTGGACCTAGCATTCAAAGAATATGGGTAGGAGTTAATTCTTCATCATTGAATATGCCCGTGTGATATCAGATACTAGTGACAATTATATAGTATTATCACTCCCCTGAGTTAGCTCCTGTAACTATAGCAGTGAATTTGTGAGTGTTAGTAATGACTGTTTTAGCATCAGATCCATTCTGTAATGGAGGATTCTGTGTTTGTTATACCAAGTATAGGTTCAGGGCCTGTATATGGTCTGAATTTTATCATATTTTGAGCTTGTACAGAGAATACCTGTTTCAGAATTTTCTTTGTTTTCAAGCCATCTGTATACCAAATCATATATGATTTTCTCCCGAAATCTTCTTCTCTTTTAGACTGTTTAGAGTCTTTATTTCTAAGATGGGAATCTAATTTTCTTAATTATTGTTGTGTGCTTGAAGTTTTTCTTATTTGGGATTACATTGACAAAATTTTACAATGGGCAACACATAATAATCTTTAATTGTTATATTTTTTTTTATAAAGGGATTTCAACTATGAGGCTATTTGAACACCCTGGGTAGGGTGCTTTTTATTAAAAAAAGCATAAAGATGGATTCGAATCCCAGGACTGACTTACAAATGAGCTTTTTTTTAAAAAAAGCACTGTCCCAGGGTTTCACATAACCTTGTTCAAATAACCTCAGAGTTGAAATAACCTCATAAGATGGTTTGTTACATTACAATTACAACAGAAAAAATGCTATAAGCATAAAGGTCATAAAATACAAAGTCAAGTGATTAGAGCGGTGGCATATTGAGCTAAAGGTCATGGGTTTGAATTTAACTAGATATAAGAATAAAATTGATATGAAAAACATGTGAGGAGAAATTGTCCTTCCTTCAGGAAAAATAATTATGACAACTTTTCAATTTTCTTTATAGCTTAGGCCCTTAGGGTGTCACATGGCCATCAGTGCCTCAGTCGACAGGAAGAATTATCTGGGATGGTAGTGGAACTGAGCTGATGGACTTGGGATGGGGAAATGGATTGATGAAATTTGTTGTAATAGCTTTTTGCTTCTGGGACACAGGACATATTAAGGTCACGAGAGTAGGGTAAGGGTTGATACTTAATAAAAGAGTTAACAATTTTTCTTAGGATTTTAGATTGCCATCTTAATAAAAATCTTCAAAAATATCAGGCCTTAATTACTTTTACGTATAGAGTTGAATGTTCAGATCATCTCAATAATACCGTTATCCTTTTTCACAATTCAGTTAGAAATCTTGATGTACAAATTATCTGTGAACTCTCATGGCAGCCGTTTACATAAACTGAATTAATAACATTCACAGAAAAGCTACAGTATCTACTGTGCCTAAGGCGGTGTTTTGAGTCTTCCAATTCATTCAAACGTATAACCATTTTTATTTTTTTATTTAAATCAATCTTATTTCACAGTTAGAGTATTAGTTGTTAATATCTGGCAAAAAGCTTCCCTGAAAGCCTGTATGCTTAGTTTGGTCATGTAATTTAATTTTTGAGCTGATTATTTCCAAATTCAGAGGTTTGATGACGACATAGCTATCTGGTTTAACAATGTTTTATTTTTTTGGAAGAAGCCTTTGATTAAGTCTGGCATCTGGTTTCTCTCCAAGATAAAGTCTCTTCTCTCAACCTGATCCTAAGATCCTACTTCTCTGCTGGGTCCCAGGACACATGGG
The DNA here is from genome assembly GCA_039619505.1 of Cimex hemipterus. Lineage (NCBI taxonomy): Eukaryota > Metazoa > Arthropoda > Insecta > Hemiptera > Cimicidae > Cimex > Cimex hemipterus. Next base: position 14,050,899 of record CM077109.1, on the reverse strand, counting down.
TGTAGATGGCAACGAGAAAGCGGACACCCTTGCAAAGAAAGGGGCAGCTACACCGCTGATAGGACCTGAACCCTTCTGTGGTATAGGAATCCACACTATCAACGAACATCTCAGACAGAAGGACAAAAAGAAAATAAGGGAACATTGGAATTCGCTTATTGGACACAGGCAATCCAAGAATCTTCTAACCAATTTTGGGAAGAAAGAAATCACAGAATGTGTCAAAGGAAGCAGGAATAAACTGAATCCTAACAGGATTCCTAACTGGACACTGTAGACTAAATGGACATCTAAAGAAAATGGGAATAATCCAGGATGGCACATGCAGATTCTGCAAAGAAGCAGAGGAAACACCAACACATCTACTAACAAACTGTGGAGCAACATTAGCCCGTAGGAGGAAGTGTTTTGGGATGTACAATGTGACCATAGAAGAGCTTCAACCAATAAAACTGGGCCTATTAATCAAATTCCTTGATGAAATAGGACTCACCGATGTGCTTTAGGCAGAGAACGGGGGATACAATAGCTCTTAAAGGGCACAGTATACACACCCTGACATATCATCATCATCATCAAGATCCTACTTGTCCAAGTCAGACAATGTGCAGATCTTTCCTCTTTCTTCCTTGTCAGAGCTGGAGTACTGCATGGAAGCATCCCAGGTCCTCTCTTATATCCAATATACACTGCTGATATTCCTCTAAATCCTAACACATTCCTTCTTACATTCGCAGACAATACACTTATACTTTCCTCACATCAAAACTAAGAAATAGCTGCCTCCAATATCCAAACCCATCCAATGATATAATGGACCAAAAAACAAATATTAAAAATTAATCAAAATAAATACATACACACAACATGTACCTTCCACTGTGTGACATTTCCAACACTACTTTAACAACATATCTATACTGACAGCTGACAGTGAAATATCTAGGTATGTTTCTGGATCAAAGACTGACCCACCCAAAACTGAAAAGACAGGAACTTAATGAACAATATAAATTTATTATATGTACCCTAGACAAACAAACAACACTTTCACTAGCAAACTGTACTCCAACCCATCTAGACCTAAGGAATAGATCTATGGGGCTGAACCAAATTTTCCCACTCTAAAATAATTCGGTGACTGCAGTCAAAAATGCTCTGTAAGAAATAAATGCTCCTTATTAAATCTTGAACCTTGTGCTACACATTGACCCCCAATTCCTGTTGTAAAAGAATTCACCCTTTCTCATTACACAAAATTCCAAAACTCCAGACATACACATTAATTAAATTTGTCCGACAAATATGCTCCCGTTAAAATCCCACTGGGTCAGCTTGCCATCTAAATCGACAGTGGCCAAGGAACTACATCAGGTCTTCCCTGGGGCTACTTACCTTTTCCAGCATTAACACTATTTTTGATATTGTATATGCATGTAGAGCAAATGCTCCAATTCCAAAATAATTCACTCACTGCTGTCAAAAATGCTCTGTAAGAGATCCATGCTCCTTATTAATTCTTGAACCTTATGCTACAATTGACCTCCCAATTCCTTTTGCCAAAGAACTCATCCTTTCTGTTGTATTAAAATGTTAAAACATTTTCTTTATTGAATGTGAGGGCTCAAAGTGTTTGTTTTCTGTGTAATTGTGTCATTCTTGTGTGTTTGGGCACTCTCAATATGACACAAGAATGTCATAATTATGCAGAAAACAAACACTTTGTGCCCTGAAGATGATCTCAATAAAGATCTAAACATTGGCACGATAAAGAAAATGTTTTTCCTAAAACCTACGCCTCACCAGATCGCATCTCATGATCTTCAAATAATCATTAACTACTGTCACTATGTTTAGATTAGATTAATTGTGTCTCCCTTTTGAGTGAATGTCTGCTTGAAATGTATTGGTATTCTGAGATGTGGAATTTTGGCCCTAATAACATTTTGTATTCTAAACATGTCTGAGCCAATAGATAGAAATTCTAATACATATCAACCATTATGCCTATTTTGCAAACCACTTCCTGTTTGTCATCACTCACTGTGCTATTGTGACTGTGCAGTATTCTAATTAACTCTTACAATTTAAAAGCTGCATTGTGGTCGCAGGATCTTTTCTTTGCTGATAGTATATTGTATGTTGTAAGAATATAGAAAGTTGATACTATTGCCGGTCTCTTGTGAATTACCATGCCACCATACCATTAATTCTGCCAATCAAATATGAAGACATAAAATAATAATAATAATTCTACATTTGTTACCAACTCTACCATAACTTCAGGCTAACTGGACTAAATGGAATTAGGAACAAGTTGGGTTTAAGGAGGCAATCATTAGGGATGTTACAAACAGTTTTAGGCGAATCTCCAATGTCCTTGTAATCAATATCTTCTATTGGTGTCTAATCCATATCAACCTAGTAGAAACCCACATAGACCTAAAACCTAACAACTAAGCGTTTGGAAATGAGGTGTGAACTCCAAAAAGTTCTGAAGGGGTCTGACAGCTGAACCCTGAAATGCCAGCCAAAAAATCAGTATGTTGGGAAAGTTCAATAATGCATCTAACAAATTTACTTAAACATTCAAGAAAAATGACAACTTAATTTTTTGTTTCAATTCTAGTATATAATAATAAATAACTTAGATATTATTTAACCTGGCAAAGAATCTGGTGGAACTCATGTACAAATAATGCTAGCCTTTGAGTTATTTAATATTTTATGTTAAAGGTTTAGTATTGTTAGATGGTTCAGAGCTCTTTGAAATTTTCTGCAAGACAGGAAAATGAGTTAAATATTTTTATTTCTCTTGTTAGTAATTTTATTAAATTTATCTTTGAGTATTGTTGTATTTCCCACCTCATTACTTCAGCTTGTCGTTAAGATTTAGGACTTTTAAAGAAATGCTGACACAAAAAGTATACTTTGTTAGCATCCTTTTTTAAAAATTAAAACCAGTTTTTATAATACCGATCAGTTTCACATAATAAATATGTACAAATTCTTATAAACTAATTGGTACAATAAGATTTACATTTTCTGGTCACTAAATTATTTCACTATATTGTGGGATCTTAATATTACTTGACCAAGTTAAAAATAATGTTATTTTAGTGGGTTCACCTTAGCATCAAGATCAAGCTTTAAGACTTGATTGAATTTTGTTTGCAAGGTTTGCAGCTTCAATCCTCTCAACCAAAGTAGTTGTCTAAACCCTAAAACTATTTTTTATTTTTTATTTTTTTTATTTTCTTCTCTCTTCCCATCTCAGCATCACTCCCATATATATTTAGGTATATATATATATATATATATATATATATATATATATATATATATAT
>CM077109.1:14012348-14047152 GCA_039619505.1 Cimex hemipterus | reverse complement strand
ATATATATATATATATATATATATTGGTATATGATATAATAGCTCCAGCAATGATGATAAGCCAAATATTTCAATTTTTTATTTGTGAAATTTGAAGCGTAGATTTGGGCTGATTCCATCTGGATCTAAATGTTTTTCTCCAATTATTTTTGTTGGTGCAATCCTTTTGAGTTGATGCTGTTATATCCTGTTGATATAGAATTCTTGAAATACTAAACCTAGGAATTCCCAACAAAATTATATATTTACTCAGCCAGCCAGATGGCCACACTACCAGCCATGGCCCAATTTTTAAATATATATTTTTTATGTGAAGGTATGGAATGTCTAGGAGAGTTCGGAATTGTGAAGTTCTGTATTGTAGCCTTTTTAAAATTTGACTAGCATGGCCTCTAACCATGAGGCCTTTATTAAGAATCACTCCTAAGTACTTGGCAGAAGAAGAATTTAGAATTGGGTTATGCATAAAGTAGAGCATGGGTTTGAGTAATTGTTTTTTAAGTATATGTCACAACTTTGGATTTAGCTGAATTAATTTAATCCTCTATGTTTGTTGTATTGTCCCAAATGTAAATCCATCAGATGATGCATTAAGAATATCTGTTCAATGAGATTGTGTTCCAGGAGAGAAGCTTGGGCAAAAGTTACAAAAGTTACTATCTCATCGGTAGTAAAGTCCAGAGGCATTAGGGATTGCATTAACACCCTGTCAAATATTTACAACGAAAGTACCCTACAAAACTCTGGACAGAGGGGCAATTAGGAGACAAATTAGATGACTATTTGTGACATACCAAAATGCCATAGATCCATCACAAAATGCATTAAGAATAATTCCTCTGCCAATAGGTTCTAGTCTAGGATAGAGGCTTGTGTAAAATTTCATTAAACTAATGGCAGATCAGCTAATTCTAGAATGTATTATAAGATCTATAACCACAGTTGGATTAGTGCAGATTCTGAAGGGATATACGCTGACTTGGAACAGTAGTAACAAGCCTGGCAGATAATGCCAGGAAGAAGAAACAGCCGAACATGGCCTTTGTAGGCTGTAGGACCTGAGCAGGCTGGGAGGGAAAAGTTAAAACTTGAAGGATACACATCTTAGCCTTTGGGATCTGATAAAAAGCACTCTGCATAATAACAATTTAGTAGTAGATATTTCTCAATAGATCAATATTGGTCATGGTAGATAGTAAAGAGGCTGACTCGTTTTAACCTCTATCTCTTGGTATCACTCCTCATCTGCAAACATAGCAATTTTTATGGTGTCCATATTTTAGTTCTGAATATTGAACTTTTATGACAATAAAATGTCTGCTTGCTTGATAATATCTACTGCTTTTAGTAGCATCCTAATAAGTTCTTCATTTACTTGTCAAAAGCCTGTGAAGCATAAAGGAAGATAGAAAGTAGTTTTTCACCGTGTGATATTTCTATTATACCCATTACTCAGTGAACTTTTTACTTTTTTAAATGTTTTGATGAGAATACAAATGTGAGGTCTGATTCCTTCATCCAACCCATCTTTGAGGACTGCAGAAAATTCAAGGTGTTAGTTCATTGCTGATAAGTTCTGAAAAGGTGTGATGAGAAAAAAAGTGGCAGCAAGTAGAGGAAATGGTTCATATATTGTTGATTAAATTTGTTCATAAATACAAGAAAATATCTGATTAAGTTTTATTGGCTAGAAAGTTCTGTTGTTCTCAAGGTACGCCATCTTTCCTTTCTTATTGATTAATATTAAACTTTACTATCGATAAAGCGATTCATAAATCAAATTCAGGCTTTGTATCCGTGTTTTTTGTACTTTATTTTCGTTTGAAACAATACCTTCTCGTCGAGGACACTACAAGTTGCCTTTTTCTCTTGACAGCCTTTCTTCACAATAACCACATGCATATTCATACTGTGACGAGTTAATTTATTCCTTTCGTTTCCATTTTCGAAAAGTCACTCGTAAACAAGTAATTTCTGTATGACGAAGGTAGTTTTGTAAGCGGTTTTAAGAATTATAATAAAAACGGGTCGTCGAGCAGGGTTAACGGTCAGTCATCGGACGCAGTTAGACAATTTCACATCACACAAAAATACTTACACACTCCAAAATTTAAAAAAATATTAGACATGTGTCCGAGTGTGTTCTTTCCAATACGCCCTAGTAGGGGCAGACAAAAAATATTTCAAGTAATTTAATATTTTAAAGTATTGTTTACTGTCTACGTCGTGTTTGTATTTTATGTAAGATAAGAAATTAATATTCAAGAATGTGTTCATCGATGTAAAAAAGTTGCAAAAACCAAAACGCGCTTCCAGTAAACTACATAAAAAATGTTTTTTTTTCTACAAATTTTGTTTCTTTCTAAAAAAATATTTTAATATTGCATAATCATCGATAATTAAGTGTAAGGTGTATCTGCAGCTACCCACAAAACGGGAATCGTTCATATTGAAGCATAATTTATGACCGAGCATGTTAGTAAAATAGACAAATATTTGTTCAGCCACAAAACAAATGATAATCGCGTTTTTCCACCCCCCAAAACTCCTAAATACAAATTTTACTAAAAAAACTCATCCAAAAGGAAAGTAGGCATATCGATTTTAATAAGACTCTTTTTAGTTATTTCTTGTACAATATATATTTTTTACTAGGTCGAAAAATATTCGACCTCTGTCCAGTATCTTGCCAATAAGGCCCTCGGAACAGAGACCAAACAAGTAATTGTTAAAATGTAGGACTTTTCTTACTTTTTTGGTAATTTATTTCAAGTTAATGATAAATTAGATGTTTGGACGTAGGAATAGAAAATAACCGGCCCCAAGCTGATCCAGAACAAAAATGTCTATAATAAAAATCTGCATTTAAGGGCTTTAATGGGTATTTAAAATAAATAAATGAATCTTAAAAATTTGGCCTACTGTAAGATTGTATGATCCAATCTTATGTCGCACAACCTTACATAATATTTTCCTATCCTACGTTGACAAACGAATATACAGAATGTAATACATTCAAATACATGGACAAAATTATAGAAAACCAGATCAAAAATATTTTCTTATTGGCATAAATATTGACACACATTTCTAATATTTTTCGTTATCTCCAAAAATTTTTTAAAATGAAATCAGTGATCCCACATAGTTAGACTCCTACGGCTTACTTTACCTTTTATTTAAATTATTTAATTTTTTCGTTAGTAGCCTCCTCTTGTACCATTTAATTTCTTTTATACAATGTGGATGAAACGCTTCCAAATAAATTTTTTTTTCTTCAAAATTTCAAAAATCGTGATAACTTTCAAATGACTCAATCTATTCCGAAATTTTACAGTCGCATAGAACATTGTTTATTATGCATAATACCACAAGCTTTGTCTTCATGAAATTTATGATCGGAAATAATTAATAAACTTTTCTTCGAATGTGATTAAAATCCAGAGACTGTATGAATTTTCAAATCTGAGAGAAAAAATTGACCCTGGCTGATCCAGCTGATGTTAATTTTTTTATTTGCTACCAAAATTTTATTTTTACGGGCTCTGAAGGGTGGTTAAGACGAATCCGAATAGTTTTATTTTAAAATGTTTTTTTTTTTTTTTGCAATCTTTGTATGATGCGTCTTTTGGTTTTTGTAACTTTTTATATTTAACCTCACTTTTTACCATTTGATAAATTATTTTGTTATTTTACGTAAACAATAAAATTAAACCGCTAATAATCTTGAAATGCATGTGCAACAAAGGCAGAAAAATGTGGTTTTAAAAATTACTTAAATTATCTAAAATATTTTTTCTTGACTACTTATATACATTGGCAAGTTCACTCGGATATGCTTTCAACACTTTTTGACCTATTATGACCAAAAAAAGTTTAATTGAAATCTATAATTCCAGATACCTCCCTTTTAAAATTTGTATTCCTGTGACAGTCTATTGATAAAAAGGAATATTCAATTGTCGAAATGTTGAAATTTGCTTTTTGCACCCTAAAAATCTAGGAATCCCTTTAAATTACAAATCAGTTTTTTTCCCTCGAAAATAACAAAAATGGCGATAACTTTCAGACGACCTCACCGATATATAGGAAGTGTTGCAGGGCATTTGAACCTTAGAAACTATACTTAAATGCGACAAAAGTCCCTTTGGAACTTAAATGAAAAATGGAGCTAAAATGTAAAATGTCTGAAAGGTTTTTGTTGATTTTTCCCACTTATGTTGGCCTCAAAAATCTCAACGTTGACTTTTTTGAAAAAAGAATATTCAGTTTTCCAACTGTTTGTGAAATCAGAGAAGTTTTGAATCTTTATGCGGAACACCTGCATTGAGAGAAAAATCGACTTGAGCCTAAGATTTTATTATTAAAAAAATAAAAGATGTTATAAAACATAAATTATACTGTGAATGTAGAAAACAATTTTTATTTATTAACGATTTGTTTGAAGTACTTCCTTCCGGTTGGATAGAAGAACCGGCCATTTAACTTAAAATACGTGTAATTAGGGTATTCCAGAGATATGGTTAAAAATGATCTACTATCGAAATAACTATTCAGAAATCGTGAGATTCGGTCTGGTTTGATGTAGGTTTCAGAAAATTATTTTTTTCATATTTACGTTTCCATCTTTATTGAGCCCTGAAGATGATCTGAGTAAAGATCGAAACATTGGCACGATGAAGACAATGTTTTTCTGAAACCTACATCACACCAGACCGCAACTCAAGATTTCTGAATAATTATAGATTAACAGTCGCTAATCACCACACATTTCTGCATCGAAATAACACATATCAGATCTTACTATGGATAAAACCAGGCACACCCGACTTTCTCTCGACTGTGTATAGACAAAAGTTGACAATATGCACTTTTAAAGAATTTCCTTTATGCCTCATATAAAGCGCAGAAGCAGTAATCCAGGAGAAAAAGATTTTTTTACTATACTATGAAATGTTCATCATCGATCTATGTTTAAGAAAAATATAGGTTCAATCAGCAAGACGTACTTTTTGCCTATCTGATGCGTGCATATAACGTGTGGGATAGGAGCTTAGGGTCTGCATCTGTCATGGTCCAACATCCCTTTTTCAAACTAAGGGTTTCCTCCTTATTTACAAAGGCTTTCTCTTTGGGTTTTTTCTTAGTTTTTTTATATAATAAAATTCAAACGGGTAGTTTGATTTTGTAAAGGAGATAAGGGAAGGTTTTTTTAACCTATTTTTTGAAAATCGCCGTCATCGCTTTGATTTAAAAGATTTACTTCTTTTTAATTTACAACAAAACATAAAATGAAAGTCCATTTTTGCCGCGATGTCGCGCGAGTAGATGTTGAAAATCTCAAAGAAAGGAGCTGTCATGGAATTTCCATGGATCACCATGCGACCATTTTGTGTTTCATGCTATCTGAACTAGCTTTTTTGATCTTTTGTCTATAAAATGGATGTCGAAATGTAAACAATTAATATAAGATAAATCAATTGTAGATATGTTGTCAGGATTCGGTCAAAATTATAAGACGGATTGATTTTTTTCGAAATGGCAATTGAATATTTTTTTCAGTAAAAATGGGGATATCACTCCTATTATTCATTTGTAATAAAACAATATTTAAATAAATTATTGTATTATAAAAACAGGACCGACTTTTCTAAAAATAAGAAACCAAAGAAAAAATTCTGTATTAGAGTAACGCCAGATTTAAATTAATTCAGTTTTTGTTAATAAAATTTAATTAATTCTCTGATTGTAGCATATTGTACTCTATTTCACACTAATGGTTTTAACCACTATTTTGCATCAGCTTCCCATAAATATATTCAGATTTGTCAACTTCTTGAAGTCTTCGTCATACAAACGTTTTTATTAATTTTTTAAATTTGATTTTAAATAGTTTTCCAGTCGATTATAAAGTCTTATTGACTATTTCGCAGTTTGAAGCTCATTAATTTAATTAATTTAACTGTATCATCATTAATCTTCTTTTCATAACAGATGAAAAAACGAATAAATAAAAACGCTTAACACCATTTCCTTTTTTCCATTATTTTCATAAAACTCTATGTCTGTCATTAACGTTTTACTGAGGTGATAACGTACATTAGACTGACGGTTTTGGTGTAGCATCAACGTAAATTTATTTTTTCTCTTCTTTCCTTTTTTTAATATTTCATTTTACCAGACCAATAATACTATGCGTTTTACTCAAAATATAAATTAATTAATTGCCCATTTAAAAGCGCATTAGGAAATATTTTCTTTTTCCGGATTCATTTAAATTTTCAAAAAATTTATTGCCAAATAAGCTCGTGGCTCAACCAGCTCTCAATCAAGCTAGTCGTATAATTGTGTTTTATGCGAGTTTCTTTTTTTTTTATCGTGACATTTCGGAAGCATTTGACCGAGTGTGGCACCCCGGATTCCTTTATAAGTTAAAACGTATCCTCCCTTATTACTACTATCTCATCCTGAAATCGTCCCTCTCAGATCGATGTAATCCATAACTGAATCGACAAAGTTTTTTCACCCATCACGCCAATCAAAGCTGGTGTTCCACAAGGACGTATCCTAAGCCCAATCCTCTATACAATTTACACTGCTGTCCTATCCACACATCCAAGCGCACAATCAGCAATCTTTGGCGGATTAAACGAACAAATAAGCCAGGAAGTTACGTCGACACTCAGACGTCTAACCTACCCACCAGGGTACATTAACAATTAGTAGTAGTGGTCTTTACTTAGATAGTACACTTACGTGGAACTCATATACAAGATGAAAATGCAAGAACATAACAAAAGACTACTCAGACACCTACTGTGACCAAAATCAACACTAAGCACTATAACAAACTAACCGATTACGAAACAATCATGAGACTTGTTTGTGGATCTACAGAGTCGAACTGTTGGGCTCGCCGAATCATCCGATATCCGACAATTCAACCTTTTCAATATATAGTTCTCCGCTGTATCCACAATGCTCCTTTATGTCTCCAATCAAACGATCCATAAAGATCTTAGGGGGGCGTCGGTGGCCGCGAGGTCTCGTCTTTGACACGGCGCTCATCACTGGAAGGTCAAGGTCCCGGGTTCGAATCCAGCAGCCTGCGTTCGAACTCAACATACTTACAAATGGTTTTTTTTTTCAAAAACACCGGCACCCTGAGGGTTTATATGACCTCTGCTGTTGCGAACCCTCGTAAAAAAGATCTTAAAATCCCTTTCGTGAAAGATCTTATCACGCTTCTTCAATTTTCACTCTAAACTATCCCTCCGCCCTGACCCATTAGCCCGAACCCTTCCTTCAACGTTTCACCCTCACAATCCTCCTCGCCGTTTAAAACGACGATGGCCTCGTGACCTTCTAAACCACCCAATTAAATAAAAGAGAGTTCCAGCACTGATTGGTTTCTCACCCCACTGCCTCCTGGTCTGACAGATCTTTCTGATTTGTTTATAACTAAACTATTTATTCAGTATATGGTACCGTTAATTATTTGGAGAACGTGAGATGCGGTCTGGTGTAACGTAGGTTTAGCAAAATAGTTTCTTTAAAGTGCCAACGTTTCGATTTTTAATGAGATCTTGTTCAGGCTCAAAGTGTTTGTTTTTATGTTCGTGAGGTACGCTCAACACGACTCACAGTAATCACACATCTACATAGAAAACAAACACTTTAAGCCCTGAAAATGAACGGCTTGTGGTTCTGTTATCGTAGGGTGTCTAGAACTGGGCTTTCTGGTAGGACCCGTTTTCCCGGAAACGTCTATCGACGTGCCGCAGTGTTACGTAGGGAACTCCGATGGCAATAGCCGCATACCTAATGGAACGTCCATACGTTCACGTATTCACAAACGTGCATGTACTTCATACTTCTTTAAATTAATTGAAAACTGATTTTGTCCCAATTCTTTATAGCTCCAAGCTCGGAATAAAAATTGTCCCTTAAAAAAAGAGGCAATGAAATATAATTGTAGCGGCCACGTGTCAACCCAGATAAGAAGGAGTAGGATCTAGATCAAGTAGCAAGGGCATTCAAAGCACGTGGCTCCTTTATTATTTAAAATAATATTTATTGCAATCACGAAGACCGTGGAAAAATAATTACCGTAGTTGGGCGGGTGGCGCGATTTAATTTACTGAGGAACAGATAGAAGAGGGGGGCCCGAGCAAAGCCTCCTTTAATTGCTTCGTATATCATGGAGCCGGTAACGCCGCGTTATGAGATCTACAAGCCAGACAATTATTGTTTTCAGAAGAATCCCAGGTGGTTTACCTGTAAATTGCCGTGCTTAATCAACAATCCATTGTCAGCCGGCGGATGGGAGTCGTACGAGAGTGAGTTAAAAAAGATGTAAAATACGATTTCGTTTCGTAACTCATCGCCCGGCCCTCTTTGGTCGGATTTGCATTTATATCGGCATCAAGATGTTGATCTCTTTGTATTTCGCAAATTTGTATTTACAGTTTTCATTTCGAACCGTCGATTCTGTAATTGATCTGAAAACAACATTAATCGACTATTACTAAACCCAATATCAATTAACTTTTACTTTTTTTATCAATGGAATGATATCAAATCATATCTTCTGCCTTATAATTTATTGAAAAATATACGATTATTAGCTGCATTAACTTGAAAATATTAGTTTCAAAATTTTATAGTCGTGAGGAGCGATCAAGAATAAGAGTTCAGTAGAATACCTTTTTCATTTTTTTGGCGACGTTTCGAATTTTATTCGTGTCATCTTCAGTGTAAATTACGAAATATACAACACAAAACATAAAAACGTCAATATGTCACCACAAGAATAGCACCACTCTTTATGTGAGTATGAAATACTTGGTTCAAAATTTATATTGTATTTACATCTTAAATTGTATTTTTTCAATCAACGTGTTTTCCAATTTACCCGGACCCTGAAGATGACCCGAATAAAGGTCGAAACGTCGGCAAAAAATGAAAAAGGTGTTTTTCTAAACTACCACATTCTCGACCCCTCCTCATGTCTTCAACAAATTATGACACAACAGGCCACTAAGAAACAAAATAGTTTCAAAATGTACCCAGTGGACTAGCCCAATTTAATCCCATGAATTTTTTTATCGTCTTTGTTAACTGTTGTTTCTTCAGATTCTCGTGGCATGTATTAACTAACATATTGCATACTGGTAGGTGTGCTTTTAATCACCGATGGTTGTTTAAAACGTCAAATTGAAATTGTAAACGAATGTATGTATCTCTCCTTGCCGCCACGCCGTTTTTAAACTAACACATCAAGACCAATTTACCCTCAAGGATATTGGCTCTAAACAGTATTTGGCATGACTATTTCACTAAATATGATTTCCCTTCCCGCAAAAGTAAAACTTAACGCGGTATTAAATTCACTAATTTTCGTGGTCCGTTTGACTAATTAATACCTTTCAATTAATTAAGGTTTTTTAGTTGAGATAAAAAAGTCAATGTCACGAGCGGGATTCGAGCCCACGACCTTCGGCTGTATCCGTCGCTGCTCTACCACACTGGGTTCGAATCCCGCTCGTTATCTCACTTAAAAACCTTAATTACGCGATATGTTCAACTCTCTATTACAACTCACAAATGTGGAACTATGAAAAATATGAACTATTGGAAAACACTTCCTTTTAAGAAAATTATTTGCCATGTGCAAAACAACTCTCAACTTATACCTAGAGACTTTATTTGTTTACACGACAACTCCATTTCAATTTTATTTTAAAACTTATGAAACACAAGGGCTACCGTTAGACATTTTCAGGTTCATTGGTAGATTTACGCAGTTTACGAAATATTTTTCTAGTGTGATGAACCGGCATCGAGTTGGAATTCTATTCGAGTTGGGCCCAGATTCACTCGTTGGTCTGTGAACTGCTCGTTCAGCGTTGTGCTATCTTCAGTGAGGATCTATTAGTAGTAGTGGTGTAGTTCGCTAGTTTTATTACCTTTCAAGTGACGTTGCCTGACTGGCTGTGTTAGAGTAGACGCTGGGGTCTGCCGTCGTTGCTGATGAACCGGCGGATCAGTTATTCAGTCTGTCTTGACAAGCGAGTTTGTTGAACTGGTCATACTTGTTTCGGCATTGCGTCATAGTCAGTGGTTAGTGTATGTGTTTTTTCCTTCTTCTCGTATTATAAAAATACTGACCCAATAGTTCCCCTCTAAAAATGACGCATCAACGATACGCGTTTGAGTAGTTGAACAAATTCGAGAGCGAAGACGGACCAAAGAGATCCAAGCATCTACTCCAATCGTCAAGACGGTTCGTATTTATGTACTTGAAGACGTACTAGGACCAGCACAACATAATGTGCACATAACAATGATTTAATATATGAGTTTTGATAGTAAATCATTCAATAACAAAAATATGGGGTTTGAAGGCAGTTTTACGTTACTTCAGAGCCTACTTGGAAAAAAAAAAATCAGAAATGCGACCTTTATCTTTAAGGCGGAACAAGGTGCATAACACATTTTTTTTCAAAATACGGATAAATTTAGACAAGATCCCTATATTATAAGACTTTATCATCAACTGGCTATGATCAATAATGAAAAGCATCTTGAAAATATATTTAAAAAGCAATATAGTTTTTGCCCATTTGGAGGAATTCCAATTTAAGGAATTTATGTTTTGCTTGAGGGTTTTGTAACTTCTATTATCCTCGATTGGTACGTTCCCTAGCTATGGATGTGTTATGGCGTAGGCCTAAGGACCTGGGGTATCTTTTCTCGCCATTACTATTGAGAGTGATCCATCCATCCGCAATAAGGCATCAGTGGAAGACCTGCACTCATTTCTAATTGCTGTTTGAACAGAAATTTTTTGTTGACACTTGGTTAAAAGTTTGGAAAAAGATGTTGACTTGCCACAATTTTTTTTTTTTGAGATGGGAGAGACATACTATTACTTTTCTAAACCAACCTTTTTAAGTTTTATAGACAAAAATTTTAAAAAAATTTAGACAATAGAGTGAACAGGAAGTGTACCTGAAAGTGCGGAAGTACAACTTTTCGGGAGAACGCTTTTAAAGTTCCTTAGAAGAGCATCATTAGACATTTTGATAAATATCTAGCATTTACCAAGATATTCTGTGAGGCTTTTCTAATATATAAATATATAATCATCATTTTACAATGTTGTTAAAAATTAATTCTGAGCTCTCAGGAAACCGGTTTGTCATTATAAAATATTTTGTAAAGAGAAGAACCCATATACTATTTATATCAAAATGATGAGGATAGTGTCAGGAATTTTTATTTTTTTGTCCTGTCTCCTCGTAAAGGTAAACACCTGAAACTTAAATTATTTTGCTGCGTAGCGTGTAAAATTAGGTAGGACGAGTTTATTTTGTTCAGTTGTAATATAACAGAAAGCCACTATTTTCACCAAATTCTTTAAATTTTAACATTTCCAGATTTGTCTCTCGTTAGAATCATTTAATTTGTTTAAAACATTTCTTTACGCGGTAGTTTCGATTTGAAGTTCTTAGTATAACAGCTACTAAAACTATCTGGGTTATCTCGATCGTTTGATGGACAACCCCGACCGTTACCACTCCCTTTCTCATCCTTTATATATTATTTCCGTTTTTACGTTATGCATTAAAGAGGGCGGTTGTAAATTTCGAGTTAAATTTCCCCGACGTAATTCTCAAAATGGTTTTAAATATCGGGGCGGGGCATAAAAATCGTTTTCGGGAAAGAACCCGAGGATGATCTTTCGGTGCCAGACTATAATAACTGAGCACTATCACTGTTTTTTTTCACCGGCGGCGATGATCACAATATATTTTTTTACGGGCCTGACGTCTGAGGGGTCCATAAAGGCGAGAGTTATACCCGGGCGACCCCTCAGTTTTAGAATCCATATTTCTGTCCTGACCCGACTCTCCCGACTGATTTACTCAGAATAAAAGTCCCGTCCTGGTAGCGAATAGTTTTCCGTCGGAGATAAATCAAAGCCTCGGTTCCTCCTAATTTCTGTTTGCTCCTCCTGCTCACAATTTTTTATTCTCTTCGTCTTCCCTTCACTCCTTTTTATCCACTTTATCCGAAGCGGATGAAGCTTTGCCTCTTGTATACGTCAATTAGTTTCACAGCTTGACTTCTTAACGGGAGAAGCTGATTCATGCATTTATCGTTTGTCGCTCAATTTGACTCCGTCGGAAGCTTAATTTGTTTATTTTTAATAGGTTAAGTTGTGGAGAATGAGATTCTTTCCAACGGACATAAACTCCAAATTTTTGAAAATGATCACATCATCATGTTGGTCGTAACCTTCTTTCCAACAAGAATGTTATGAAAAAAATATTTGTAAGACAAATCAGATGAAAATCAATTTCCCATACAGATTAAGAAATATTGTAAAACTACTTATTCCTTGAGATCATTTGGGGGAGAACTTATAATTTGAATTGCTAATAGGTGAAATTTAAGTTCAAATCATCCAAGGTGTCCTGATTTTATCTTGTCGATACGAATGGTTAAAATATTTAAGAGTCTTGACTATTGTAAAATCAACGGAGATTCGAATAGGAATGCTCTCACACCCTTTCTCTTTCTTTTCTTTTCATTTGTTCTTTTTCTTTGTAATGCCGGATGACAGCGAGTTAATCATATTTCGTGTGCAATCACAACGGGGTTTCAAAACGCCGTGGTAAGCCGCCCGTTCAAAAGGCTCAGTGCAATATATTACCAGGATCAAGTTCTAATGAGGCGAACGTATTGTATTCCAGCTTGGCGTCAAAATCCATTTGATCAATTGTGGTCAGATCTAATGATATATGAACATCCAACATTTCAAATTCCCAAATCTTGGTATGTAAATTCTTATTAGACTCTATAGTTCGCGTTACACCATTTATAACACTTCTATTCCATATTTATAATTTTATTTTTGTTAAACTAGACTTGCCAATATTGCTACCCAGGTAAAGGTTAAACTTAGTTTTTACGTCCATGCGCTCGGAATTCAATATAGTTTGTGCAATTTGTATTATTCTTTAGAGTTCTTAGTTAAGCACATAGATTTTTATCAGATCCCAACGATTTTTAAAGATTCCTGTTTGTATGCTTCAGGACTGGGCTTCCAGGAGTACAAATTTTAGCCTGCATAGAACTTCCCATCAACGCAAGGCATATTTGCTGATTATTCTTTCCGGCAATATCTGCACAGGCTTCTTTCTGCTGCAACATATGCTCCCAGAGTCCGCCGAGTCCATTTTAGTAGTTAAGCAATAATTCTAGTCCTAACACGTTCGACGGTCCTTTCATGAACTTTTTCGTATGGCTCTGATGTCTCTGTTCTGAAATCTCATTAAACACAACCCATCGTCTGATGAAGCTATGTATTTTAACAATTCAGTATGCCCCAATGTCTTCATCGAATTTTCTCCAATCTCATTTTCATTACCGATGAGATAATGAGAATAATGTATCCAAACAACTTACTGTATTATTTTCTTTCTGGAATATCTGCACAGGCTTCTTTCTGCTGCTACGAGACATAAGCTTTCTGAGTTTGCCGAGTCCCCTTCAGTAGTTCAACAATAATTCTAGTCCTAACACGTTCGACGGTCCTTTGATGAACTTTTTCGAATAACTCTGTTAGGAATTTCCATTGAACACAATTAATTCTTAACCCATCGTCTGTTGAAGCTGTTGAAAGAACGTATTTTGAACGTTGAACGTATTGGTTAGGGCTGTAGATGTCTTCATAGAATTTTGTCTACTCTGGTTTTTATCACCGAGAATAATGTAGCCAAAGAAACTAACTGTTTGGAATATCTGTATATAGGTTCCGGACTCTTGGCCATAGGATGACCAGAGGATCTTTAACGTCCGTACCTGGGCTATATGGAGCCCTTACCGGACGTAGCCGATTCTCAAAATAAGAGCTGACAATCTCCGCCTGGGCGTTGATGTAGAGGCTTCGCACCCCTAAGGGCTGTTACCACCTCGCTCCCATCTTGTCCGAATTAAAATGTCGCATGCAAAAAGCTAGCAAGTCGAAATACATCGGCCTGCTCTCCCGCATACGCCCTAGATAGAGAAGGCGAACTCTATCTCTCTGAGGCTTCCCCAGCGTAGAAACGTTCAGGAACGCCCCGACAACTGTTTCGGATTTAAGTGAGATTGCTACCCACCCCTTAGATGCGCACTGCCTACGGTAAAAAGATCTCATATCGCGCTCAGTCTAAAATATCTGTAAAGGATTGTGTTAACGAGCAAGTGGACTGTAATTTTATGAGAGGGTAAAATAATCGAATAAATAAAAGGAAAAACAAAGAACTCACCATATAGAGGATTTCTCCAAATTCTACGACGGATGAAAAGGGGGGAAAAGGACAGGCGTACAGATGATGTAGGAATATCGGGATGAGGATACCTTTTATCTCGTTGTCCTTCGAACAGTCTCCTCCGATCGATAATCTCGCCACGACGATCGCGAGAATAAAATAAAATGAGATGAGTAACAATTTGAATAAGGGAAAAAATGATTTTCCAACGGCCGATGCGCACAGTTCAAACGACAATTACCAACTGTGTGGAGGAGAGGACCGAGCGTTAACATCGCCGGACCTCGGGCTCAAATTGCACGAAAAATGGCGTTAACAGATTGTTTCTGAAATTCATATGTGTCCGGAGTCTGCTAATTCAGCCAGCAGGCTAGCGGCAGTCACAACGTAGAAAACTTACCGCCCAAGCTGTTAGGCTATGGGATTATTTGTTCTAGCTTCTCCCTGGAAGAAGAGTATTGGTTGTATAACGTCAAGGAAACAGTGGGGGTCGTTCTCTTGGCCCAAGTAATATCCAGTAGTCTCCGAATAGTACTGTCATACTACCTCTAGATGAGTATGTCTTTTTTAGCTTATCATATATTTCATATATACATCAGACATATATAATTTATATTATAAAAATCAAGTAACCAACAAGTACCCGTTATTAATTTTTTGCGAATTAAACTTCTATACAAATTGAAGAGAAAATTACATTTTAAGCGTTGAAATTTAACAATGATCAAAAATTGTCTACCATCTAGGACAGTTATCTCCCCATGATTCCTAGAATTGAGAAAGATCCCGAGTGTAAAAAACGAAGGAACAGCTAAGCCGCTTTTTTAGTGGCCTGACCCTGCCCACGGGAGGTCTTAATGCGCGCAGTGCAAAATGATTAACGTTTTAGTAAACTTTCTTAATGTTGATCCATTCCGTTCATAGCTACGGCTCGTGTGGGTTTTAATAGAAGTAGTGAAATAATTCTGACACGTAATAGCAATTAACTTAACGGGTAAGACATTGTCAACGATCCTAGCAATTTACGATGATCCTACATTAAGAGCGCTTATCTCTCTCGTGTGCAATTGCGACTATAAAATCTTTTGCAGTTTTCCCATTTATGTTGTTCTATCTTGTAAAACGAGTAACGTTCTATATGGCTTAAAAACCAAGCAAAAACTTGGTATGTATTAGTAAGTTGTTCATCAAAATAAGTGATCACACGAATCAAACTATTTCTGAATAAAGTAACTATTATGTTTATTTCTCCCAGCTCCCGCTATGACTACAAGTTTTTCATGAAATGGATACATGTAAATTTTGGAGTTATTTGGCATAACATTTGAACGCTATTGAACCTCCTATTTTGTGCCAACCTTCTTGCTTCCATTGATTCATTACATTACTTTTTTCTTTTCAAAATTCACGAAGTCTTTTTTATGTGTATTGATGTGTCGTGTTTGTTTCATAACTTCCATACTTTCAACGTGTTTTCTTTCGGAAGATACTGGCTGTTACTAAGGTTTTCTGTACCACAATGGTAATTCAAAAGATGGGGTTGAGATGGGAGGTTGGTATCCGAGTTGATCGAGGACACACACGATAGCTCAAGTGGTAGAGCCGCGGCGTATCTAGCCGAAGATCGTGGGTTCGAATCCCGCTCGTGTCATGTTTTTTCAAAGTTGAAAAACTTACTACGATGATTCTATTATTACTGTTACTATTTCCAAACCTATACACCAGACAATGTCAGAAAACGCACTCCATTAAACATCCGTTTTAGGGGTGTAATTGATTTTTTAATTACTTTTTAAAATATAAAGACACCGGTGAAGGAAAAAACCCGTGGATGACAGATTGGTTGAAAGATTGATTATTTGTTATTGGAAATTGAATGTAGTTTTCAACGATATCAACGGATTATCCCAAAACGTTTTAGTTTCTAGTTATCATTGTTTATTTTTAGCAAGGTCGTGAAATCTTAAAAAATCAGAAAAAAGGGAATAATTCCGAAACTGATTCGGACCCTAGTTAATTAGGTCACTTCAGTTCCATTTTGAATGCAGAATCTACTGCCAACACGAGTAACCGGATACCCCGTATAATGTCAGCTTAGTGTTACCCGATAATAAAAACCTTTCCTTAATGGACAATCCCCGGACCCATACTTGCCCCATAACAGTTCATTAGCATAAAGTTTTACAATACCTTGGATTCCGTGTCTTCCGGAGTATCAACAAATTATATTACTATGGGAATTCCTCCTGTTGTCTGCAGGGTGATAAACCTATTTTTTGATAATTACTTATCATCCTTGTCTGCCTACACTCGCTGTTTTTTGTTAATTCATGAATTATACTTAATAAATTATTGAATTACCCATTCACCGAAAATAGCCAGACCTGGATGATAACTATAAAGAATAAATTATGCTTTTTTCTCGATTTCGTTTTGGTATTTAAGTCTGGAAAATTTTGTTCAATTTCAAACATCTTGTTCATATCGTTTGCAAGAGCCATTATTCAATTTTGTCATTAGGATGATCTTATCTTTCCATTTATGTTTTAATCTTTTTGTTGTTCCTCCTTTGTTGTTGTTAGTAAGATTTTTTGCTGTCCTTCATTTTCTTGCCTAGCATTTGGTTTATACCAATCATGGGAGTCCCACCAGTGAGAAAAACCTATGCTACCCTGTGTATATTGTTGCTCTTTTCTTTTTGTTACATGTAACTCAATACTTTTTAAATGTTTATTTCGTCACTTTAACTATAGAAATTTATTTAAAATTAAACTTAAACACGCACCAGAGACATTCGAATTTTTTAAATACAACGTTTGAATAAGTTAAAGGTGGTGGTAGTTTTTCTACGTTTTGTAACAGTCAATGATATTTTAACAGTTATACAGTCGATAGTAAAGAAATAAAAAGTAGGTTAATTGCACCACGACAAAGTCTATCAGAGTCGAGAAAACCAAATTAATTAAAAATCATCGGTTCTATTTAAAATTGTAATTCTTGCTACAGTCCACCCACCGTTGCGCCCTCTCTCTTTCGTATTTGCACTGCTTTACATATCCCGGTGACGGGGCCTCCAGTCCCAATATTTAATTTGGATGTGAGATGGGATAGCGGATATACAAACAAGCTAGCGGTCCACCCACACGTACGTGAACGCTTAAATATCGGTTTTCACCGTCTAATAACTAGTTTGTGACGTCCTTCCTTAAGGGTTTATGTCCACCTTCCAATCTTGTACCTTGTTTACAACCGGCGTTGTAAACTACGGCGGTCCAGACGTTACATACATCAACACCCGGTTCAGCTCAACAATAGACGACTCGGTCTAATTCGAGGGATGATGTTAATTACAATCGACGCTGGTGGTTTATTGCCGTTTTAATGATATTCGATCGTATTGTATTTGAAAGGAGGGTCGATGACACCTCATAAGCCCTCAATTGATGGTTTCTTCTTATATATATATATTGACCAAAGCACCCGAGAAGATAGTAAACAAATAGAAATAAAGCACTATTGAAATAGGAGTCATGCCATTTACTACAATTGCCTACGAATTATATGTTTGTGTTTATAAAGCATCGACAAATGCCTAATAATGATAATATAAACACAACTAATATGCATCGGAAAACCACTTAACCTTCGACATTCTGTCCAAAATTACATTCTCAAGCAGTACGATAGCCATAAAGTGTGTTTGTAGGGGAATTAGCTAAAATGAGAAAGAAGAAAATGATCTATGTACACAGGAAAGGTAAATAGGCTTTTCCTTATACATTATTCTGAGATGCATAATGTGGCATACAAGAAAAACTAAGGCAACTACTTCATCAGTAGTTAAGTGAGGAGTCTGTTGGGTCAGGCTTTGGCAGAATAACAAAACTACTCAACTAAACATTGAGCAAGAAACAAACAATAGTCCAACGAAAGTTCGATGAGGTTGCTTATCAGCCCTGGAACGAAAATGGTGTAAACATAGATCCATCAGACAATGTATTAACAAGACATTCATGGTCCAATGAGATTCTATGACAGGGTAAAGGCTTGCGAAAAATTAATCAAAGGACAACCAAAATAAAGGCCGAACTACTAAACATAGAACTGAAAAGGACTGCTTATTGGACATTGCAGTGCAGAGCATAAGTATCGCGGCAGCAAAAACACAATTCTGGGGATGCCTGTTGACGTCAATTGATCGACCAATCATATGGCACTGTACCAAGACACTTGCTTAGACACATCCTCCCAGAGTCGGGAACTCTGATGAGAGTATGGGTGAGTCCCGAAATATATAGGTTGTTCTTGTATTTTAAAAACTGGCCATAGAAACAATAACTGTATATAGCAAGAATTCTTGTTTTGGTCAATATGGCACTGGTTTTCAGGTGGAAACTGTAACCAAAAGGATTTCAACTAAATAATTAGCATCTACCTAGTAACTCCAGAGTTGGCATCAAGAAGTTGTCAGAAATAGAGGAAAACTGCAGCATTGACCAAGATCTTGGTCTCAGCCATACCATCGTCGAAGTTAGGCTTAAGGGTCTATCGACAGCATAATTATTTCCACCCCCGAC
The DNA here is from genome assembly GCA_039619505.1 of Cimex hemipterus. Lineage (NCBI taxonomy): Eukaryota > Metazoa > Arthropoda > Insecta > Hemiptera > Cimicidae > Cimex > Cimex hemipterus. The sequence continues at coordinate 14,028,251 of CM077109.1, read as the reverse complement.
GCATGAAGTTTTAACCTAAACACGCTCACTTCCTCACGCATTCTTAAATAAGTTCCATCTTATTTACACACCTTTCACTCAAGTTGGTGATTGAGAATTCGATCTTCCTTTTTCTCCCTTTATCATGCATGTAAACAATCACACTTACAATATCTATTCTAATTGAGGGTGGATGTGTACTTGATATTCCGTCATTTTCTACTTCACTCACATTCATGGACACAAATGCGTTGTCCCGAAACAGTAAAACGACTAACACCAAATGTATATATATGTATGTATATACAACAATAGGATTACCCGTTATAAAAAAAAATCGAAATACACAGAATTCCTACTTGCTTTCTATATGGAGCAAATAAATGACACGCTTGAAGTATATTCGACACATTGAGCAATTTGTCTCTCGATGTCAGCAAATTCGCGGGTTTTGGCCCAAAAGTAAGTGTCCGCGTGTCAACCAATAGCCAATCTGATTCGGGTTAGGATGATCCATCCTTCTTCTGCAGTTTAGAAACTCCAGGGCTACCGTCGTGCTTTCGGCAGGCAAGACCTTCTCGGACCATCCAGTCCCACTAACGCTGCCACCTTTCTTTACCCTATTCTTTATTGCTCGTTTAGCATCAGCTGGCCGGATCATGTTACTAAGGTCTGCAGTGAGAATCATACCGTTGCCGTATCGTCTGCTCGTTCGTTGCCTTCTAATCTGATGTGTCTAGCTACCTAGACAACTACCGTTCTTCCTGGACGTTCCGACTCGGTGTATCTTTCGCAAAGAAAGCACGAAGAGAAACCGAGAACCCTTAGGGCCCATTGCGCACTCAGGGAATCAGTGGATACGAGATAAAATGAATTCCCCGGATTGCATTTCTCCAAGGCCAGATCGCATAAAACTCGGCGTTGTATTGCTTGCTGTGTAGGGTCAAGGGAAGTACCCATCACATAACATTACATTTCTTACGATTATTTTTCTTGCATGTTAATCAACCTGTTGATTATAGAAGTCTGCTTTTTAAAATCGATTACACTTCGTCTTATCTTGATGATCCCAAAGAATGGTCAGATGTATTGGTTTTGTTATATGCGTTTTTAAATAAATCGAAAAATCAAATTGAGTTCGTAATGAAAAACCGAGTTTCTTAATATAAGAAGAACGTAAAACCGTTAAAATTTAACCAATCATTTAACATACGGAGTCGTTTGTTAAATTACTTTTTACCGAAGTCGGGTGAAACGTTGTCCATTGGAAATTAAAAGAAACAACTTTGTAGATGTAAATAATCAACAATCAATAACTTGGCCGTCTCGTTAATCATTTTTTTAAATTGAACAAATCGCTTAGAACAAAGTGGAAAAGAATAGAAAAAAACCTTCCCCGGACACGTCATTGTATTCAGTATTGATTCAGAGGTGGTAAATTATGTCCGTCCAGAATGTTGCTTGGATATCCTCTGAGGCTGTGGTGTTAAACCAATATTTCACTTGGCTAACTACCCCAGGACAGATATATATAGACAAAGAGAAGGAGCGGAGCGGGGAAAAAGCCTCTTAAAAAAACGTATAGCCCCAAACAAGGACTATAAAATTTTTAAGCCTGAACGGACCTTAATGATTATTTTATTTATCGGTTCGGCCGGTATTAGAATTATTACAGAAGATAGCCTTCTTGTTAATTTGTTTTTTATACTTTATCGTCAGTTGGATTTTATTTGTATCTCAATATTTTGAAATGTATATTGTTCTTGTTTGCTTCTTGTTTTATGGTTATTACAACGATCAAAGGAACTTATTTAAATGTTACATGTAACTTTGTCGTTCCTTGTCATAGATAACATCATAAAAATAATACAGCTTCATTTCTAAACCCACGAGTTGTCAAAATACAAAGTATGGAGTTCTGCTATTGTTTTACCAAATAAATTCCGTTGTAGCGACTATAATATAAAATCTCATTTTAAAATACTTTCATGAAATGTTGGTCGGTTTTCCGAAAATCTCTGTCGAATGGCTTTCCTACTGGGCATAATTTAACTTCTCTCGTACAATATTACTACTTTTCTTCCATTAATGTTATTTCTAATAATTGTCCCAAATCTTATCAGAAAAATTTTTATTTCTTAGCTTTATCATATAATAATGAAAAAATATATAATAAAGTAAAATTTTTAACTTATGCGTTCAATAAAACTGGACATTGCTGTTTTATTGTCATAACACATGATGTAATGGAAACCGCACTCGACCTTACAGGTGAAGAGGTGTACAAAAGGTGGCTTTTGAAAGGGGCAACAGATTACATTTTATAACAAAATATCGGCAATTATCGATAGACCGATATGCATCGCCATCCCCCACATTAAGGCCTCTTGTATGACAGAAATTATATTACACCACATACTTTACTTAGGTATAAACAACATAAAACTACTTTTGTAGCCATGGTTTATAGTTGAAATTTAATACGTCAGCTCTTTCTTCAAACCCAGTGCTATTTCATAAAAAACTATATATTAAATTGATAGTGTTATTGGTATTCAGTAGTATTCTAGCAAATAAATACATTCTGATCTATATAGATTGCATTTATTCTATTTAGTAGATGGAGTACTCAATATTTCTTCATGAAGGTGCGTACAAAAAAACTAATCTAATAGGGTCGATGGGATACTTTTATAAATGTTCCTCCATCGACCCAAGACACGTAAACATCTCGGTGGTCGATGTGGATGCTATTTCACCATCAGCCCTTACCCATTCATTCTAATAAATACACTCAATCATACAAAACACATAATTTGACGGCTATAAAAAATTCTCAATTGCCCTAAAAAGTGGTACTGGGGACCCTCAAAATCGCTCCCGTGTTGGGGGATCTTTCTTAAATTTTTATTTAAGTTTATTTACACTCTCTCTGTATTGAGCCAAGGCATGACGCGCCTCTATTATATGGGACACATCGACCAACCTTTGTCTGCATAAGGGGACCTACGCGGGCTTTGGCCCAACAGCAGGTGTCATGTGTCAACCGCCTATGGCCAACCCTCAGGCGGGTGAGGACGTTCCTCGACGATCACCAAAAACTTTAAATTATCAAAATAACAGAAGTTTTGAACAAAACCGTTCATCTAAACCATAGGATATCAAAGCACTGAAGATCACCGTTGCTTGAAAATAAAAAGTAGCACACAGAAAGTAAGCAAATTTCAATGTCGAATGAAATACCAAGAAGGAGTAACCATCATAAAAAGATTTACATGGACTATCAAAATAACAGAAATTTCGAACAAAATCGTTCCTACAATTAATACGATATCAAAGCACGCTAAAATTCACTTATGCCTGAAAATATAAAGTTACCCACAAAAAAATAAGCACATTTAAATGTCGAATAAAAGACCAATGGGTAGTAACTATTACCAAAAAAATTGCAAGGGCTATGAAAATAAAAGACGTCTTCAAATAAACCTTTCATATAATTCAACGATATCAAAACGCCAAAGTTCACGGCTGGTTGAAAATAGAAAGTAACAAGAAAAAAATTTAACTTCTAATTAATTTTGGAGTTACCTTCACAATAAATAGACATTTACTATCTACATTACAGAAGTTTACCACAAAACTCTTCATATAATTCAATTCATGTCAAAGCACGGCAAAGTTCATTAGGGGTTGCATTGCAAAGTATCATACGAAAAAAAAAAAAAATGTTATCAGTTCATCGCCGACTCTTGCGTATTATCTCCTTCTTTTTCTGGTCTTTACCGAGTATTTTGTTTTAAGCTGTATTTTGTTAAATTGTAAAAACATTCTTTCATAATTCATTAAATTGTGTGGTCCAATTGACCGAATAACATCTTTATGTAAGGAATTTGTTGAGATAAATACAGATATTGGTTGTCACAATAGCTCAAGTGGTAGTGGGGTATTTAGCCGAAGGTCGTGGGTTCGAATCCTGCTTGTTACACTGAATTTTTATCAAACTAATACCTCTCATGAAGGTTAATTCTTATATAATTTGCTATATAATTTTTAATTTTAGTTAATTTTCCCTTAAAATGATGAGGTTTTGGATTTTATAAATAAATGTCTAGGTGTTTGTAAAGTCTCCTAGTATTATGAATTGTGTTTTGTAAGGTTGTTCTTCTCGTTTGTTTAACAGTCAGTCTTTAAAATTCAATTATTCGAAGGCGCTAGTATTCAACTCGGGTGACTGCAACAGGTCGGAACAAAGTCGTTTCTTACATCGGGTTTCGCGTGATCCAAATCGATTACTCAACGAGATAAATCTCAAAAAAAGGAGAGCCTTGTTTACACACAAAAACTTCGTGAAGCCCTTCTCCGATCCGGTAATTAACTTGTAATATTCTTTCCACGGCGGTTTATAAATCACAAAAGCTCCTCAGCGATCGGCTTCCACGCCGGGATTCAACTAACCGGTATAGTTTGGTGTTTCTGATATTTTAATATATGTACATTCAGTTTAGCCCCATACCAAGAATCCGATTGAGGTGTAGTCGGTTTAGCAAGATATCACAGGTTGAATTTCCACGCGTGATATATCATCGGCCGAAAGTTAATTTTTAAATTTATCGATTATTAACCGTCCTCTCTGATACAAGATTTATTCCAACTACTAGAGGCCGAGATACAAGAGTTATAAATTACAATTGATATACCAGGAATATTATTTTCTGGCAGCTAGATGAATTTTTACCCAATTTTCGTTATTTATAATATTGGTTTTTCTTTTAACTATTAATTCCCGGGGGATGGAAAAGGTCACGATTTTTGAATCAAAGAAAGATGTGTGTAACGTTTCCTTTGAGTATGGCACGTTATGTCCTTTCTAACATTTCAATTATCACTGTAGCCTGCAGGTAAAAGTAGGCATGTATTTACAAAGTTCAATTTATCGCTTTCTTCTTCTCTCACTGGTGAAAGTAATATTGAATATATTTTGGAATCGACGTTTTTGAAATTATTATTTGAAACGAAACAGGCCTCGAAACTCGTACTAAAATCAAGTATGTCTTACCGGTTTTCAATGAACTTGTCTTTGAACCCCTTGAACTTCTTTCGGGCACGCCTCGTTCCGTGGCAATTCATCATCCGGCCGGTAAGGTACGCTTATAATATACAGCAAGGCTACACGAGTTACTTCAAAATAATAAATAGCCCATAGGAAGTAATTCTTAAGTTTCACTTGCATTGAACGACAAATACGAAAAATTTAAAACTAAATTAATCTTTATGCAAGGCATTGGTTGAGATAGTCCATGTCACGAGCGGGATTCGAACCCACGACCTTCGGCTACTACTTTTTGGTTCCGTTTTAAACGCAGAATCTACGGGCCAAGTTTGTAACACGAGTATACGAACACTCTGTAAACATAAAACGTAACCAAAACGAATTAAATTAGGTGAAAAAATTGTTTTTGAAACAACCAATTTCGATTCGTTTTTTTAAATTAACTAATTTTTGGTGATACTAGGTCAAAATATATTACCAATTGTCCAAAATTGCCTGCCAGCCATAGAAGTTGAGTAAAAAGTATTTTAGTTTAAGTTTAAGTTCAGTTCATAAAACATGGTTTTCTATAGATTTTTGCAGGTATTTCAAACTTATTATGAATTTCAGTGCATAATCCTTCTAATTTTTCTCCAAATTCCCATTTTTTGCAACGGTTGTAAAGCTCAATATTGTTTTCTGTAATCAATGTGAACAAGATATAGTAAATTATATTTAAACTCCAAAATTGATAGGAATGTAGAACTGGTAGAATAAGTTGTCAGATATTGGAAGATGGTGTGTTGAAAGTTTTCCTTTTCATTGTATTAACGGTTGTTTAGTTCATATACAAACCTAATTTATTTGTAATTTCATTGTCTAAGTACATTTATTTATTTAATTACTATAATTATTTTTAAGCAGTTAGAAGTAGGTTTAAGCACATTTTGAAGCCCTGAAGCTGGAATTTAGCTGAGGCATTTTTGTTCTCTGGTGCCTTGTAATTCGACTTACTAATTCATAACATCACTGAATATTATCCCAATTCAATATTACTACCTTCTAAATCCTCATTTCTCAGTTTTCCACATGTTTAAATCATCTGTATGGATTAAATTAGTTTACAATAATTTATTTATCATTTAGCAGCGTAGTTTCACATATTTTCTGGCTAGAACCAAAGTTAGCATTCGTTTTTTGCATTAAAAAACCCTAAATACAAATTTTTCGAGAAATCAATATTTTTTCCAAAGATTTTTGAAAATTACAAAAATAGTGATCAATTTCATACAACTACACTGTTCTGTAGGAATTTTTACGTCGGATTATAACATTTAGTGGAACACTGGACATTGGACACCGGAGAAAAAAAAAGTTGACCACAGTCGATATAATATCAATTGTTTATTTTACATTAAAAAAATCGAATTTAAAGGCTCTAAATCGTGCTTAAAATGAATTAAAATTTCTTAATGTGTGGTGATTAGTGATTGTTAGTCGATGATTACTCGGAACTCGTGAGATGAGGTCTGGTGTGATGTAGGTTTTAGAAACCATTCCCTTTATCGTGCCAACGTTTCCATCTTTATTGAGATCATCTTCAGGGCCTGGGATTTACAACGTTGTTTAAATTTAACAAATACATGTAGGTTGGAGAAAAAAGTGCATTTATACAATGCACAAAAATATTTTTATATTCAATCAAAGTAGTTTTTTTTAATGAAAAATTTGCTATACTTAATCTCCTTAGGTAAATAAACAAATAAATGATAAATATTTTTTCAAAATATTTATTTTCGGCGCTCAGAATTCATAGGCAAGAAATATGGGATGTCTAATATTTTTTTGACCTACGAAAACCAAAAATAGCTCAATTGACATCGGTGTAACCAATCCTCACCGTGCGAATTTTTTCAAATTGACCTCATCCGTGAAGGTTTTGTTAATATATTTAATTGTACGCAATTGGCTAAATCTTACAATTTCTATCCTTATTTAGAAAATGACTCTGGCCGGTTTCGGCTCAACAGATCCTAATTAAAATATTTTCACCTTTGCACCCCCCGCAACTTGGACGCTCACAGTTAAATATATAAATCAGTTAAATAAGTGATGATGGTTTCTTTTTGGGATAGCTTTTGCCACCTTCACGAACAAAAAGGGTTGAGCGATAAATCACACACTAAAGACCGTTCCCACAGGTACAACTTGACACTTTTCACACGCTAACTAATAAGTTGTCGGTCGGAGGAATGAGAGAGAAGTACGACCAGGCTTAATATAGCCTGTATGGTTCAAATAACGCTTATTTCCTTTTAATGCTGGATTGGTTTAAACGACAGGACTTTTTCATCGTATAAGGAATAAATTCGTGTTGCGTACACATCGGTAAAGGTTAAACCTTGGTACAATTTATAAATCACTTTTTTCCTACTTTCAGTTCTTTTCATATAATAGTGGTGTTTTTGCAAGTGATTACGGGCTGATATTACAGTTTTAATTTGTGAATGGTGTAAATGAGAGCTTTTTCATTTGAAGGAACAAAGATGTGTAAGTTTGTTTTTGTTAATTACAAGGTTTGTGTTAGTATCTTTGGATGACAAATATGAAAAAGAGTGGGCGAGAAAGACCTACGGAGGGCCTCGGGATGGGTGTAGGTTTCACTCATAAAGATCTTGGGTAATTGGAAAAGTCTGTCATTCCATCCAATGCTCAATGTTAATGATTCATATTTCTTGCATCACGGCAAATAGTAATTACCTTTTTAGTCCCTGTCTGATTTATGGTTTGTTTTTCTCAGGTAAAATTTGTGACTCAATCTTTCCACAGTTTTTGAGATTGTTGTGATGTAACGCTCGATTAAATTGTTTTGAAATTGTTGTGTGAAAGAAACGATTTTTTTCTCCTAATGTCACTTGTTTTAAATGGTTAAAAACCATGTTAAGTTTCTATGAAGTTTTCTAACATTTTCTGAGTATTAAAGCATATCATCTTTATAAGATGAAATGACAAGAATAAATTTTTTCATAAAATCTTTTTGATATTGAATAAGAAAGAAATAAAAAACGACCATTCCATATATCGCACCTATGAAAAAAACATGAAAATGAAAATACCAAAAATAGGCGGATTCATAAATAATCAGCATGAACCTTAAGTTTAGTACTTTCCGTCCTTGAACTGAGGAACTTTCTGAAGGCTTAATTGCATATTAGGAAGTATTCCTGTAAGCTTGTTATTCGTAAAAAATTATTATATTTTTTTTGACACTAGCGTGAATTGTGTGGATCTTTCACTTACTACCTCGACGAATAGCGAGTAATCTGGGGTAGTGTGGGGACGTATGGTGTGTATGAATGTAATTTAATAGTTCAATTAATTATTATTTTTGTCTAAGGTCTTAGTTGAGAAGAAAAAGCTAGTGTCACGAGCGAGATTCGACCCACGACCTTCGGTTGAATACGCCACTGTTCTAACCACTTGTGCGTTTCGATCCACTCGGACACCAACTCCTCGTCTCAACCTAAAATATTTGGAATTTTCAATGGGTTTGAATCCAGCTCGTGACACTAGTTTTTCATCTCAACCAAGACCTTGGATAAAAAGAACGATTTATTGAAATAATTAATATGGTCAATTATGTCTGCTAAACATATCGCACAACCACAAGAAAAGTAACACAACTCAACAAAAGACAATTTTAATGGAGAGACTGACCTTTAGTTTTTTAATTATGTAGTACATGCCATTACGATTGCCAACAAATACTGTTAGGATCCGTCAATATATCTTTTGTTTATCCAAGTCAAACGAAAACATAAAATTTTAAAAATCCAGCCCTACTACCCATAAAGAGTCTTTTTCGAGACCATACCTCGATCCAGAGAATTTGCAAATGAAAAAGTAGCCGATACTTTTAACATTAGAACTTAAACTAATTCTAAAATTAATAAAACTTTGTTCTCACAATGAAGAGAAAAACACAGCTTGAGCTTCTTTTTTTTTTGCATAAAGTACAATTATGGTCATTCAGTATTTGTAATATTTCGATTTTCTGTAACATTTTTGGCCTGTAACTTTGAAAGTGATGATTCATGCTTCCCAGATTCGTTAATGAAATCTGAAGAGCCAGAACTATTAACATTAGCAACGAGAATATCCAATACCCGTAACACTTCCCCCTAAAAGAGTTGTCAAAGGGGTGGAATTCGAAAACCAACTGACTTCATTACTATTATTGACAGCAGTTTCCTCCTTGTTCCTATCAACGAATTTAGTATCGGTCTTACAGAGTAGCATAAAATCTTTTACTAAACAAGAAGAAAACTGCTTTAACTAGAAATGTGCCATTTTCCCTCATAAATACTTCACAGATCCTGTAAACGTGGACACAGAACTATGATATTCCAGTTTTGGCGACTGGAGGCAGTGTGTTCGTGACACACGGTGCTACTAGCAGCTAAGAGTACACTGGACGTCATTTATCCTGTAGAATCGCCCATTCGTATACCTAAAAACCTTAAATAACCGGATTTTTAAAATTTTGCGACTTGTGCCACTTTTCTTGTGGGTGTTCGATATACGGATTAATGTAATTTATTAGTGTGAATAAACCAATCAACTCCAAGAATATCAAGTATTGTGTGATAGCGCGAATGTAGTGTGCACGAATGTAATTTATTAGCGTGAATGGGGTGGCTCCTTCCTCAATTACCACCAGGAATATCGCTTACTCTGAAGCAGTGTGAGTGATGTCTTCTGTGTGTAAATGTTATATATTGCTGTGAACGAAAAGATTTTTTTCAGTATAACTGTGAAATGTCGAGTGTGCTTGGTCAATTGGAATGAAACGTTGTGTATGTGCAAAAGTGATTTAGAAGCGTGAATTGAGGGAATTTTTTCATATGTCAAAAATTATCTCGCTAGTTAGTACTTTCTCAGTTTGAATACTAACCAGGCTAACTTGCTTTCGAATGTTTACATTTTTATTATATGTGTAAAGTTAGTTTATTTTTTTTTATGTTCGCGGTCATATCAACTTCGGGATGCCGGTGTGTTTGAATTCTATTATGTATATTATTTAAGTTTTTAAATAAGGAAAAACATATTTTACTTTCAATTTTATGTTTTATGAGAGCCATATCCTTCTCCATGAAATTTACGGCTTACCTTTTGTAGAAAGGTTGTGTTTTAATTAACGGATTGAACCTGGCCGTTAATACAAGTACATAACCGATCTGAGCTATACATTGATAAGCATGAATTATAATTTTGAGACAAGACGTACCTCGTAGTAGGATTGACCTTTGAACCCTAAACTAACTTACATCCTCTCCTATACGTCGCGACACACAGACTAGATGTAATTACTTATCAACCGTGACAAGGCTGATATCTCGTAAATTATAATGCCATCTCTCATCGGCCGATGACATAGAATTAATATATAATCACCGGTGTAATTGAATCAGACTCGTGGCAGCTGATGCGGACAGCCTGAGGGTGTACAACCGAATTATACCCGTAGTCGTTGGAAGATTGTTATAAAACATTGTTAGAGAATGGTTTGGACCTGTTGAGAATTTCGCGAATGAATTATTCCTCTTTAAACTGTATTCTTCGGCGATTAGCTGGCTATTATTGCGGGCTGATCGCCTTGAACTGCGTGTAAAATGTTCTATATTGTTTCTTGTCGTCGTGATGCAAGGCCGTGATGTCATGTTGAAGGAGTGGTCACTGATGTCAGTTCTAAACCTAGGCAACACTCGACTTTATGTGCCAATCAATGTGAAAACTAGAAAAATGGAAATCCTATTAAAACGGGAAGTAACGGCATTGAAATGCCACTTTCAACGTACAGCCTATAACAGTTCAATTACACGAATTTATCTCACTTCCATATATTTATAACATACATCAAAGTCATGGCCAATTGAAAAATTTATATTCTTTAACTGATTTTATATTTAAATAATCTTACATGTAAGACAAACGTTATGCATTATTGTTTTAACTTATCAGCATTGATATAATCTTCATAACCGTATACTTTAAAAACATAATGATAACTTTTAATGAAAGACAATTGGCCAATATTATATAGTAAACACCTTACACATAAATTAGTTAGGTTCTGTTATCTCTATTTTGTCTTAGTGTACTTTTAGCATTAATAATTGAATGGGGGTACAACTAAAATTTCTCACTTGTGCAGAAGCAGTGTGGCCCGAGTGTGTTACCTGATAACAGACAAGACTTTGACGGGGTTTGGCACCCGGGCTCTTGTGGAGGCTGAAAGCTATCCTATCCACTTCCTATCTGATCCTAAAACGTACCTGTCTGACTGTACTCTGAAGCAAAACAAGGATACACTCTATACGTCCTGGCCAAGCTAGTGTCCCATAAGGGAACATTTTTGTATCTCTTCTTTAAACGATATGTACTGCTGACAATTCTCTCCATTTTCGTTAACGATACAGCCATCTCTCACAAAACTCCAGTCACCACATGTAGAAACGTTCAAAACCAGATTCAAAAAGTGGAGAATTAGAATAAATGGAAGGAAGTGTCAATACATTTATTTCGGACCCTGATGTTTTATAGTGCCACCGGCTTACCTTAACTGCATTTCACCACCCCCAGTCGTACACGTACTTTACTCGGGACATCACCTGAAGAAAGGACTTGGAATCCGTATACTAGATTAAAACGATACGTACTAAAGAGAAATTACAAACTATCATTATCACCACTCGACCGACGGCCCACACTTTCACTTCACTATAAATGCATGATATACCATGGTTCCCAAACCTATATGGAATGTGAGGTGTTCAGTTACCGTTAATTAATGATTAAATGATTATTTGGAGATCGTGAGATGCGGTCTGGAGTGACGTAGGTTCAGAAAAACATTTGCTTTATGAACGATTCTACCTTTATTGAGATCATCTTCAGGGCTCAGTTGGTTTTCTGTACTTGAATCCAGGACCCACAGTAATGAATTTACACAGAAAACAACATTGTTATAAATTCAATTAATTAGTGTTTCTACGTAAGGTTGAGATAAAAATGTCAGTGTTACGAGCGGGATTCGAACCCATGACCTTAGGCTAGATATGCCGCAGCTCTACCACTTGAGCTATCGTGACGCCGATCCAGTCGGACACTAACTTCCCATCTTAACTTGATGATGATGATATTTCAGGGTGTTGTACACTGCGCCCTTTAAGAGCTATTGTATCCCCCGTTCTCTGCCTAGAGCACATCGGTGAGTCCTATTTCATCAAGGAACATGATTAGTAGGCCCGGTTTTATTGGCTATGGTCACATTGTACATCCCAAAACACTTCCTCCTATGGGCTAATATTGCTCCCCAGTTTGTTAGTAGATGTGTTGGTGTCTCTTCTGCTTCTTAACTTCTTACTTATTCTTAACTTTATCTTCCCATCTTAACTTACAATCGTTCGAATTTTCCCTATTTTAGCCATTTTCAGATGTCGTTTAATCAGGATTCGATTCTCAGCCCCTTATGAAGTGCCCATGGGGAGCTACTTGTGATAATTGTTTTATTTATTAAATGTTATTCAATTTTACGTTTGAGTGGTCAATTGACCAAGTTACTTCTTTCAATTCTTAATTATTCATCAAGGTCTAAGTTGAGATATTTGTGTTATGATGTTTTATTATCACCAAGACCTTACATAAAAATAATAATTAATTGAAAGAAGAAACTTGGTCAATTGATCACTGAAAAGTAAAATTGTTACAGATTTTGATCCAGTTTTAAGTCTCGTAGTTTCAAGTTTTGAAGTCTTTAGGTTACCTCTATTTTCTATTTATATTGCATAAATTAAAATTTCTGAATAATTATATACTATTCCAAGTCTCATTTTTTTAATATTCCATTAAATTTGACATAAGAGGGAGGGGAAGGGTTGTTGCTGGAAAGGTTTTCGGTGTTTCATTTATCCGCGAAAACGAGTTTTGCTGAGACACCAAGCAGGGATTCTTCTATTCTGATGATGTTATAATCGATGTTGGAAGTGTTGAGAAAGCGTGTTTAACACGTAGGTCCCGACGGCGTTTCCTCGAAACTAGTTTTGTTCCACGCCAGAAGGAGAATGCCAACAAGTCACAAAAAAGGCAGAGATGTTCGAATTGCCCGGAGCTAGGCCTCTCCTAAAACTCCGAGGCCCCCTTCACCACCTGTAACCGAGCACGAAACGGAGAGCACGGACCAAACTTTTACGTGTGCTCAACGATTATTATAATAACAAACGTTGCGAGGCAATTCGTTATATCCGTACAGGAACCAGACTCGGTTAGAAAAATTACCATGAAGACTTAATACTCGGTAAACAATTCAATTAATGTTTTAAAAAACGCGTAGTTACTGTATTAGGTCACCGTTGTTCTTAAAAATTTCTGTATCAGGTCCGCGAGGTTTTGAACCAGAAATTTCCAAACATTTTGTCTTTATATTTTCGCAGTTGCTTGGTAAAAGCAGTTGATTGTCCCATTGGATTTAAATTGTCATAAACAATGTAGGATAAAAGAGACAGTTTATTTAATAAACTATTTTATATGATTGTATTTTTCCGACGGACATTGAAATAATAAAGTTTCAAGCCGTCATTCTTTAGAATCAACATCTGCACGGTAGCCAAGGACGTGGAAACACAAGACGTATCTTGTGAGATCGTGATCTCCCATTACCACGTGACCAGAGTGGATCCGCCGACAAACGAATTCGCCGTTTTTATTATGAAAGTTGGCAGTTCGCTTTGGTATAGATGTGGCCGACAGTGGACAATGGGGTCCATAGGGGGCAGGGGCCACGACAAATCTTGCACGAGTCACGACCTTCCCTCGTGACCCTTTTGTTCATATTCTTCAATTGTTGTCAGACACAATGCTACCGTATCTGAAGAACAAGAGCTTCTCGTTCCTACCAATAGCCGCCCACTACACCGCCAACGCTGCTCTTTCTTATCGGCCTATTGCCAGTTCTCACCCCTTCAACAAAAAGCGAGATGAAAAACAATCTCTCTCGTCAAAAAAAAAGAAAAAATGAAACCATTTAACCGTTAAAAAATATATCACGGTGTATAAATGATGGTATGGTTATTGTTCATGTTAAGAATGTAAATATGAATTGCGCTTGAGGTCTGGTGGATGATGAAGTGGTTTGATAATTTCCCATCATCCTGGTCAGCATTCTCATTTGTTCTTTGCACACACGACATTTAATGACGGTAAAGAGAAAAAGTGACTTGGACATTTTCATTATAAAGCATAAAAATTTTGGTCCGTTGGGAAAGATCCGATCAAATAAAAAGACAGTATTCGTTTGAAGAAACAGCAAGAGAAGGGAACCTGCATGGCAAAGCATACCACGGCTAAAGTCACTAGGGGAATTCACGGTGTTTGTGGCATGTTAACTCGTGTTAACTCGAATAGAGAATAGTTCTTTCCTTAGCATGTTAAACGTGAACGTTGAACCAAAAATATCAATCCTGTAGGGCTTGTTGTTGTTTGTTTTGATTTTCTTTTTTAAGGTGACAAAAGTTAATAAAAAAGGAAAATTAATCAATTCTTTTATTCAAAATGCTCTCAACGCACTCGAAAAGATTTAACAAATGACACATTTCAATTCATGCCGCGATACCTAACCTGTATCCGAACGTCTTACAGCCAACAACTTTATAGGTTAGGGGATTTATCTAATATGAATGATAGTGTAAGGGGAGGTTAGAAATTACCAAAAGAAATTAATTGGTCTGATTTAATTAATGCGTATTTATGAATAAAAAATCGTGTAAACAAAAAACAGCTGTTTAATACAGCTGCCTTGTTGGCTACCATGCCCTAATGAATGTGACTACATTTTCGACCTAAAAGCCATGGTTTGTTAGATCGAACAATGTTAACTAGCCGATTCTTATAAGTCTTCGTCATCATTTTTCTCTTAGGACTTAACATAAGTAACAGGGTAAACACACAGATCGTGAATACACCTTTAAATTTTTCTGACCATCCTCGAGCCATGTCGACTTATAAAGACAACTTTATATCGTATCGTATAAATATCACATATGTTACATGTATTTTATGTCGAGGTTAGGCCACGATTTTGTTAAGAATTGTTGGTAGATTAGTGTAGTGAACTCTACAATATACATGTAAGTAGTGTAAATAGTAATCCGAATGTATAATAGCGGAGTTTAGTCTGAACTTATTAGATCCACAAAAAATGATTTACAAGCCATACTTACGAAATGTATTGGGTTGTCCGGAAAATAATGCAGGATTTTAAGTTTTCATTAAAAAAATCTATATAAAATATTCTGTTTACGTTTACAGGATTACTCATTTGTATGAATGTCAACACTTATTAATCCTCTTCCAAATGATATTGTTTGTTTACCTCTGTAGCATTCCGCTACTTGGAAATAATTCAGTCATCCTTATAATGTCAAAGCGAGAATTTCGTACGATTTTCTTTTACGAGTTTAAACTCGGCCGAAGCGGAGCCCAAACGGCTAGAAACATTAACCAAGTCTGGGGCGAGGGTTGTGTTAATGAGTGCACTGTGCAAAGGTGGTTTAAAAAATTTCGGGAGGGAGATTTCAGCCTTGAAGATGAAGAAGGTCGTGGAAGGCCTTCCTCTCTTAATGATGATGTTCTGCGATCAGTGGTGGAAGAAAACCCCAAAACAACTGTTCGAGAACTTGCAGAGCAACTCAAAGTCAGTAAAACGACCGTCGCTGACCACCTCAAGGCGATTGGAAAAGTGAAAAAACTCGAAAATTGGGTTCCACACTCATTAAACGATCGCCAAAAAAATCAGCGCTTTGATGTTTGTGCATCACTTCTTTGTCGAAACAAAAATG
>CM077109.1:14001470-14012248 GCA_039619505.1 Cimex hemipterus | reverse complement strand
ATCATACTGTAACCAAATTAATACCATGCATCAGAAATTGGCAGTAATGAAGCCCTCTTTGGTCAATCGGAAAGGGCCCATTTTGTTGCATGACAACGCTCGACCACATGTGTCACGTGTAACGTCACAAAAATTATTGGAGCTTGGCTATGAAACTTTGCCTCACCCACCCTACTCTCCGGACCTCTCGCCTACTGACTACCATTTTTTTAGACACCTGGACCACTACTTACAACACATAATATTCAAAAATCAAACGGAACTGGAAAATGCATTTATTGACTTTATCAATTCTAAAAATTCTGAATTCTACTCAGACGGAATTAATAAGTTACCAACACGTTGGGAGAAATGTATTGAGAGTATGGGAAATTAATTTGATTAAAGAACATTGCTTTAAAGTAACTAGTTTCTTTTTTTTTTTTTTTAATACCAAAATCCTGCATTATTTTCTGGACAACCCAATACATTCGTGCTTCATCATCAGAAACCGCAAGAGAACAGACGACCTGTCTGGTATGGCACACGAAATGTCACTATCGTTTAGCCTTTTTTGACCATTCTCGTTCCCAGTTCAACTCACGTTTTTGTACTTTACTTTTAAGTACTTTAATAGGAAAAAAAGGAATTATCCTAGGGAAAAGTGGGTGTCGTATTGATATAAAGACACTCTGTATATCGTATGTCATATATGTCATCATATATTTTATGTCGAGGTTAGGCCATCATTTTGTTAAGAGTTGTTGGTAGATTGGTGTAATGAACGCAACAGTATACCTACAAATAGTGTAAATAGAAATCTGAATGTATAATAGTAGTGTTTAATCTGAACTTATCAGATCCTAAAAGACGTTTTACATGCCTAACTTACGAAACTCAAGCTTCATCATAATTTGGTTGACCATATGATTTTGTTTTACTTAAAAAAAATTCTGCAACCATGATGGAAGTTTAATGCCATAGAAGAAAATGTTCTCCTATAATATTAAACCCCCTATAACGCATTTTTCTTTATAAAAAAACCTACAGCTCTAGGAGGTAACCATCTGTAATTTGTCCTGTACCGATAGGGGAAAAAACGCGGTGCCACATACCGTCTGGCCAATTTTTAGGGGATAAAGTGACATTAAGTGGGCACAAAGGCCGTGTTTAGGGACCCTCGAGGAGACAGTACCGTCAAAGATGATTGCTCTTAAACAATGGGTCTTTACCATCGGTCCTAAAGACCATTATTTTTAAATTAAACCCCCTTCTATTCGCCTGTTTATTGCCTAAGAAAGAAGTTATTAAATGTTTTAGTATCATTTTAGATCTGATACGTCATTACTTAGGTCTAGGTAATAAACAGGGTGGAATTAATTCCACATCAGTAAAACATCTATGTAGGGCAAATCCTACGGGTACTAGATACTGCTTTCGAATAGTATTATGCCAATTAATTTGGTCCATTTTCTAACTTGATAAATAATTGTTTAATTGCACTTTCTCCATATAAAAAGCAGAAAATAAATTTATTTTAAAAAAATTCAAAGAGGTTTCCTTCCTGTAATATTTCTTGGTAATGCGACAAGATTCACAGCTTCAAAAGACGCACTTTATTTCATTTGGAGCATACGAGAAACATGCTCGAACAAACAAGTTTTGTTGATATTAAACCGGAAGATATTCATTCCATCACATAAATTCGAGAAACACGAGTTAGTCGTACACGCATGATTCCCAGCCCAGTTAAATCTCGGTATACCATACTTCAAGGGGCCTAAAGATAAGTACGATACATCGAAATATTAACAATATCATCACTATAGTACATCGAGGGTAAAAAATAGAAATCACGTTTTAGCGTGTGTAGGGTTTTATTTTTTGACCAGATTCTACTTATGATTATTTGAAGATCGTGAGATGCGGTATGGTGTGACATAGGTTTAAAAAAAATTTCTTTATCGTGCCCATGTTTCGATCTTTATTGAGGTCATCTTCAGGGCTGTTTTTGTTCCCTTCTTGAGGCACTCTCACCACGGCACACAGTAATGTCACATCTACACCGAAAAACAAACACTTCGAACCCTGAAGATGATCTCAATAAAGATCGAAACTTTGGCACGATAAAGGATATTTTCTTTCTGAAACCTACATCACACCAGAATGCATCTCACGATTTCTGAATAATTATCTATTAACGGTCACTAACCACCACACAGATAATATAAACACCAGTTGTTAAAATTATTCTAATTCTGGATCATAGATAATCAAAGCAAAGTCCATGAGTTTACAAATTTTCTTGCTATTTAGGCTAAACCTGACGAATAATCACGAGATGAAATTTGATTACGATACCGCTCCAGTATCCATTCCTTAACAACAACATAACCGTCCAATAATACAACGGTTTCAAAACGTAAAACATTAGCTCGGGAAATATTACTGAAAGGAATTAAGTCAATGGTGATTTAATTCAAGTATATTGCAAGTTTAATTTTTCCATGTTGTAGTGTCAATTTTAAGGTTAAGCATGGATAGTGTTGATATACCTTTTAAATAACCAACAAATGTTTAGCCCAATTTTTGTCTTTTTACATCTTCGTATATTTTGTATGGGTATTTTAACAATATACCTTCCGCCGTTTTTTCCTTTTAAAGTTGTTTGCTTATAAAAAACCGTTACAATTAATAGAAAAACTAAAATTTATGTTTACGATTCATTTTTACTTCTGTTCTAGAATGGTGTCTCAACAAAAGCGATACAGTGTTCCATACATCAATTAAGAGATAGAATTTACTCATAAATCCGACCACTCGGTCATAGGCGTAATTTATAACCGGCTACTGCAATAGTATGAGTTATAAATTTCCTGTGGAGCAATTATTCATCTTCGGGTACGATGTACATCGAAGCTTTAACGATCTGATGTTGAATCGATTTTGAATAGTATAGTTATTACACACAACAAATAATTGCAAATCAATAAATATAGTGTGTACCTATTTGTTATAACATCTTGTCCCCGGGGGCTAGATCTTTCGGAGATATTATCATGATAGAAGATTTC
Organism: Cimex hemipterus; assembly: GCA_039619505.1. Classification (NCBI taxonomy): domain Eukaryota; kingdom Metazoa; phylum Arthropoda; class Insecta; order Hemiptera; family Cimicidae; genus Cimex; species Cimex hemipterus. The sequence continues at coordinate 14,009,195 of CM077109.1, read as the reverse complement.
AGGAATTCAAGGATTTATATTTATATATAATAATATAAATGACAATTCGAATTTGAGATAGAAATGTAGAGGGTGCTTTATGAACGTGAATGAAAGGACCTGTGTGAAATCGTGTTGTGCCATGGTTGCCTCCTGTTCCTACTAAATCAAAACGGGGCGATGCTCGCTTTGTCCGCTCGCAACTCCCACGCTTCCAGGACTTTGGAATCTGCCCTATAAGTATTTTTATGCTAAAGTCCTCCCAAAATCCTTAAATCATCCTACTGTCTGGAATTGCGAATTTCGCTGTGAAGGGGGATTTTTGAAGTTGGACGTTATCGATTACCATATTAACGGAATTTTATTGTCCAGTACGGCAAAACTAAATATATTTCCCTCTGAGCCTCTTTTTATCTTTTTCCTCATCCTACTTCATTCTTGCTAATTCTCGCTGTTTTTCGTTGTCTCACACTTTCTACCCTTATACTACATGTATAATAGCGATGCTACATACGATCATCCTCCCTTTCCCTTATTTTTCATTATCTCATTCTTTCAAATTGGCTTTAATTCTCTCTTTTTTCCTCTCTCTCTGTCTCATTTAATATTTATCTTTCATCCTCTCCTCTTCCTCATTTTTCACCTTTCGCCCACACTTCCTTCTTCAAACACGAGTGCTCTCGTTTTTCTCATTCATTTTGATGCTTTCTCTCTCTTCCTCTCTCACTTTATATTGGTCTGACTCTTTTTTATTTTCTTTCTCTCTGCTTTTTTCTTATAATTTTCCTTTTGTAACCGGTCTCATTTAATCTTTTATCATTTCTCTCTCTCTCTCTCTCTCTCTCTCTCTCTCTCTCCTTCTTTCTCTTTTCTCTCTCTCTCTATATATATATATATCAATCTCTGTTTCTTTCTCCTGTCTCTCATTATTTCTCTTTCTTTTTCCTATATTTAATAACATTTTCTCATCTATCATCTATCTAGCTTTTTTCTCATAACTTTTTCATTCGCACGCTGAATGAATTTTTGAATTGATTTTTTTTTCTGTCAGTCTTCTCTCTCCTACTTTTCTTTCTTTCTTTCTTTCTTTCTCTCTCTCTCTCTCTCTCTCTCTCTCTCTCTCTCTCTCTCAACGCACACACAGCCAAGACTTTCCTCCTTTCTTTTTTTTGGGTGGGGGTATCATTAAGGTAAATATGATATTTCGTTTATAAACTTTAAACGTCAGACTTTATTTCGTTACATTTATTTATCATTCTCCGCGAACTTTACGCAGGTGGTCATGCATATATGTCTAATGAAAAGAATTAATGAGATAAGGCATGTGATGCACCGCTGCAGCTGGTACTGGGAAATGCCAGGAACAACTTAAAGAATATTTAATTAGGGACAATATCGCGTGCCATTTTATATTCAGTAATCTTTGTATGCAGCTCCACTACGTTTGCGGTTATTTGACGATAAAAACGAGCTAATATTTTTCATGATTTGCCTGTCGAGAAAGAAATCTCGATCATAGTAGGAATGGCCAAACTGTAAATAGTAGCTGTTTCGCCTCATGAGATATGAGAAGTAACTGATTTACCTGGTCTGTGTAGTTGTTTTGTTTAGAAGGGTTTATGCATTTCGCCATCTAATGTGGAGGTTTCTGTGTTCTTTGGTTAATCGTTGAGTGTCCATTGAATATTTAAAATACCGATATGCTTTATAAATCTTATGAGAATAAACAGACCAGGATGCCCAGAAATGATCAATTTGCATACATTTCTAGGTTGTGTGTTTGTCTATTTTAGTTATTTTGGAGAGAAGGGATGAGCATGCTTAGCAAGCCAAAACTGCTAGAATAGGCAGACAAAGCTGATCTGAAAAGACAAAACTATACTTTTTGTTGACGTTTTGAACAACTAGTCAACAGATTCACCCTTCCACTGAATTCAACCTCTCCACAAACTCTTTGGATAAATGAAAGGTATAAGCCTTTATAAAACGCGTAAACTGCATAGAAAGTGAGCTTCAATTAGAAGATTCCCAAAGTGTAAAATTTATTTCACAAGTCTAAGGAAATAAACGAAAAAAACGAGATAATTTGCGAGGTGTTTTAAAAATAAGATAGAGTTCGGATGTTGACGTTAGTTTATAGATTATATCGTCCCTTCTACTTGGGATGTGTGTACGTGTGAACCGCGGAAACGTGTAAACCGATTACAGTTATTAAGCGGTAGTTTATAAATCAGAGAAACCCCGCGGAAAGGCAGAGTGTATCGATGCCCGAGGAGACAGAGAGAGATATAGAAGTAATTATCAGGGAGTATTTAGCGAGTCTCACGCGAGACGTAATTGAACAACACTTAACCAAGAGGAAATTGATTAATGATCAGCTCGGTTCCGTTCTCCCCCATTCTCCTTATGGGATTTATACCCATTCCATGGCTCTAAGTACGTTTGTTTCTGTTTCTCTTTTTTCCAGCTCTTCCTTTTCCTTCTCGCCTCTCCCCGGGGGGAGAAAAATTAAGGCTTGCCCTGGAGGAGATAAATCAATAGGAAGCGGAGGTGTGGGTTTCTCGAGCTTTTGGATTTATGTACCGGGCGTTTGTTCCTTTTTGAGGGAGTTGGGCACCGAAACGGAAACTATATATATCACAGACGCACGGGTACGTAGGTAATGGCCGCAATAACAACGTTATTAGCTAAGTGATTTATACCCGTACACACCTCTTGTGCAATGTTTATTTTATTCCTCATATGATATAAAGCAAATTTGCTCTTGACACTTGTAAATTAATTTAATTTCATATGTCCTCTGACTTGCTAAAATAATTTATACGAGATGATAGTGAGAATCCTACTAACTAACGGTGTTTAGGGTTATTGGTTGATAATTTTCTGGCAGCGTGGTGGATTGACAGGTCGGACGCTAAAGAGAGGACTTGAGCTAGTGGATTGGTAAAGAAAGTGAACTTGGAGTGGAAATTGTGGAATCGTTTTCGGATCATGTGGAATGGGAAGGGTAGGTCTTTGTGAATGGTTTGGCTAGTGACATAAAAGAGGGCGTTGAGGAAGAGAAATTGAACTTTTGATTGAAAGGATAATTTTTTGATGTTTGATGATTTGAAAGAACTATTCCTGGAGGAGGAGGAAAAAACCACCCATATCATCTTCAAATGCGAAGCAACATCTTAATGAAGGTTTAACCTAACATACGAAAAAACTTAAGGATTGAAATTGTATCAGCGACAGTCAATAACCAGATACTTCTTTGGAGAACGATTGAGTATATTGCACTGAACTAAGGAACTAGGAAGGTACAATAAACCAGAAAGCTGCAGTGCCTAAGGAGTACAAACGATTCCTAGTATCTTTATTACCATACGATTCCATGTGCCATTTGTTACATTTTGTTAATTTATTGTATGTGACTCTACGTTGTCCGTACGTTTGGTTGAGATTTTGTGTTTTTTTGTATTAAATATGTATTCTATGTATGTCTAATGTGCAGGTAGAACACAAGGTAGCGGATTTGGTTGTATGGAGGGAATATTTTAGAGTATTTGTGCACTGGTGGACAGGTCGGCTTGTTTGTTCGTTTAGCGTGATGCGCTACCGAGTGCACCAATCGGTAATGGGTTCCAGGGTCAGAAGGGAGAGGATTGTGATGTACGCGTCGTTGGATTGCGAGTGTTTGGGCATGTGTCAGCGGTATAAATTGTATAGAGGATTGGTCCTAGTGAAAACTCCTGGCGGAACTCCGCCCTTTGGTGAGCTTGATGGCTAAAAGTTCAGAACCAATTTTCTCGCCTTGAACCATATAGACTGAGGAAGGACTTCAGGATGATATAATAGGAGTTTTAACCTTGATAATAATTTGTTGAGGTAATAATAAAATGTGGACGAAAGGTTTAGGCACTGGCACAACGCAAATCACTGTATAGTGATGGCCCCAGGTTCAAATCCAGCCGCTTTGCATCAGCACCCGACATTCAACCACCACACAAATGTGCTTTTTTTCAAAAACACCACCTCCCTGGGGTTGATAATTTTGGTTATTTTAGTTAGGTCCTATGAAAATTTTGGTACAAGGTTTTGTCAGACCTAAAAGATCCTAAAACGATCAATGCTAAAATTTATTTTATTACATAATCTGTTTTTTAAATATGTAGAAATATTTGGTTCGAAAAGGATGACTGTCCTACTAAAAAATCATACAAATCATTTATCATAATTTGTAATGTTGAAAATTATAAATATGCATAACAGATATAGACTAAACTGTTATGCCTGTTAATTGAATGCCTAAAAATTACGTTCGTGTCTTTAATTGAATAAAGACGGGCCTTAATTTATTACCTCATAATAACTGAACCTGCTTGCTGATTACCGTATTAAAAGAAAACATATTTTTTTCAGAAAGAATATGATGAGGAAAAAGAATATTCTACGTGCATGGAGCAATACCTGAAGGAGAATCTGTCACCGCTTTATCAAATGTAAGTTCTTTAATAATTTATACTGCTTTATACCATATGCACAAATGATAAAGAATAACTGGATTATAAACAATCATGATCAGGAGTCAGACAGTACCTCGTCAAACAAATCTAAACAAAAATTCTTCAAACACTCTACCACTCTTTTCTGGCCATTTTGATATATTATGACGTTGGAATTCACAACGTATATATATATATATATTTGAACCAGAAAGGCACATATAAAACAATTATCCTTGAAAACTTTTATTCAAGACAAACTGAAACATTTATTTATTTGATTAAATTAAAACGATACAAAGTAATACAAAAAGTATATATTACTCGTACCAGGAGCATCCTTCTTCATCAACGTACTAGTCTTACAGTTTTCTCTTAGCGACGTTTTTATTTTGAAACTGCTAGTTTTGAATAAAATGGATTTGATAGTGTACGAATTTTTAAAAGCTTGTACTAATGCATGCTTTACCAAGTATAATTGCTAATTCATCCAATACCTTACAACTAAAAATGTGTCAGCTGTCGTGTGTTACCACATAATTCAAGGTAGGCAAGGTGATAAATATTGTTTGTAGAATCTTTTCCTACAATATAATTGTTCAAATTAGTAACGATATAGTGTTAATTAGTATACTAAAACTATTTATTTACGAATTGAGGATTTGGCAAATCTCTAAATATGGGCAGCAACTCCGCTCTTCATAATCGAGGATCTCAGTTAAAATTGAGGTTCGTGATCGTAAATGCCCATGGTTTATTATTGTAATATTTTTTCTATATTATATTGTTCAAATATCCATTCTTATTTTTGGTTTTTTCCATAAAAAGCGTTTTCCCGCTAATTTAGGATAACAAATCTCTACATTTAAGTTTTCTCTGGGTAATTTGGAACCGATAAGAGGTAAAATTCCCTTCATAATCAAGGATTTTACGTAAAGTTGAGGTCCACTGAGGTTTATGGCCGTGCAAATGTCCCTGGTATATTTTTGTAATATTTTTCCATATTATTCAAATATTCATTCATATTTTCGTTTTTCAATGTAAAGCATTTTGCCTAAAGGTCTTTATAATTCTGAAAGTTTCTATCATATAAAAAATGTACGTATATTACAGTATATATACCAACTTTTAACTTATATTATTTATTTAGGATTTTATTACAGCTAAATTATACAACCGTTGTCAGTCAGTTTCTTTTTCATATTCTTTTGTAAGTAAAAGGCAATTCCGAAAAATGACAGTAGGCTGGGATCTCTCCTTAATAAATCACTGCATAATCGGCATGTACAGTCGACGTCCTGTCTTTCTTTAAATGATGTCCAACTTGTATTATCAATCATTGTGTAGCTGTCATAATTGTTTAAATTAGTTATACTTCTGAACTAAGGTTTTATTGAGATGAAAAAGTGAGTGTCACGAGCGGGATTAGAACCCGCGACCTTCTGCTTAATACGCCCCTGCTCTAACCGTTGACCGAAGGTCGCGGATTCGAATCCCTCTCGGGATACCAAATTGTAATCTCAGTCAAGACCTTAGATAAAATGAAATAATTAATTTACATATATTACCAATTAAACAATAGAGAAAAAAGAAGTCCACGTCGGATTTATTATCTTTTTAGCATAAATTTGAATGTTTTATAGAATGCATTTATTATACCAGCAATATAGCTGGAGAAATGTTATCGTAGAAAATCCAATCAGGGTGTAAATTATCACGAACATTGAGTATTGGATAGCATTGTCGTTTGAAAAAAGTAAAATAAATAATCAATATTTAAATGAACCACCGTTAAACGGTTATTTAAATTGCACAACTAGCTCACTGGCAATATGCAAGACGTGAACACTTGAACCATGATTTTAAAAGTATCTCTATTAAATCCGAGAAGAACTTGAGTTATTGGTTACCAAAGGAATATGAAAAGAGCCGATCCAATTATAAAGGCTTGGTTTAATTAAAATGACGAAACAAGAGTCAAATGAATATTTACATGCTTGAAATAATTTTTTATTTGCCAGATCGTCTTATTTCAGCTGGTCTGTTCATTTAATTAAATGTGTTTTTCAATATGATAATAGCTGCATTTTTAAAATTCTCCATACAATAAGGTTTTGTATCGTTGGTTAATTATTTGTTTGGTTAAGTATAATGACATCCCCCCCCTCTGCCTAGATTTTAAACGGATCCGATGCGCGCAGGTTTTTTTTTATCGCCCGGAAACAAGATGACGTCAGAACGTCGCACAGGAAGCACCAGTGCCGGATCTGGACGGGATATTGCTTCCAGCCCGTGCCCGATGACTTTTGTTTGCTAATGACCTGTATAAGATTTTAATGACGTATATAAAGCTGATAGTTGACTGTTGACAAAAGGAGGGAGGAAGCTGGGGAGCGTCCGTCTTTTTACTTTGTTCAGGATGTAAAGTGCTTTCGGAGGGGTTTTCACCCCCACGGGCGTTGAGGAGTTGGAGGATTTCAAATAAAACCAAACCATGAAAAGTCTCGTTAGTCGGAGTTTTTTCGTCAATTGCAGTCACAGAGTTTTCGAAGATTTAATGCCAAGAGTGACTGAACAATAACATTTTTGCAATACTATACGATAGTTATCGTGCTGGTGTGTTTATATGTGTAGGTGTGTAGATAAATCAAAACACATGAAAAAAAGGTGAAAAAAATATAGAGTTAGGGGGCCGCGGTAGACGAGTGGTTAGCGTGAGAGACTCTCGGCTAGTAGACCCCGCGGTCGCGGGTTCGATTCCCGCCGTCGCCCCTGGCCCTTTTTTCACGATACCCATCCCCCAAAAATCAATTTCAAATAAATATTCGGGGTAGGAATTTTAGAAGGGAAGGTAATATTCAATGTCTTAAATAGTAAAGATGGTCAAAGTTAAACTTTACTGAAGCTTGCGCTTAAAAATCGACACTTGAATAAATTAGTTTGTAGATACAATTTTAGTGTTTGATCATAATATATTAGCTCATTCAATTTGATTGTGAACTGTTCACTTTCATATGCTATTACGGTAAATTTCATAATTCGTAAATTTTTTCGTCATGCTTTATGTGCCATTGTCTGGCAAACGATTTGGCAGTTGTTTTCCAAATTGCGGGATCCAAAATACAGAAATAGGAATCGTTTATTGAATTTATATACATTCTTCTTTTTTATCTTCTGTTATTAGTGACTAGTGACAAGAAAGATTATTTAAGTTCTTCATTTCTTTGGCGAACTAGTTCTTTCGCACGGCTTTGTAGAG
>CM077109.1:13965722-14001070 GCA_039619505.1 Cimex hemipterus | reverse complement strand
GAGAGAGAGAGAGAGAGAGAGAGAGAGAGAGAGAGAGAGACAGAAAGGTTGATGAGCAAAGAATGATTGAGGGAAAAAGTGTCTTCCTCTTCTCTTACTTACCCTCTTTCTATTTTCTGTTCCATTTTTTTCTCAATTTTTCTTAACCTCTCAATGATTTTAACGGATGTTGGTTTAATCAGGGTTTAGATCAACCCGATCCGCTTAATGTCTTTAAAAAAAAATTGGAAATAGCATCCCGATCGGAGTTAGGACGTGGAAGGGCAAAGGGAACGTAGGCGTTCGAGAACGAGGTGTTGCTTTATGACCGTTCTTCTTATTTCTGTGTTGCGGGGGTAGGAAGGCACCCCGCGAAGGACCACCCGCCGGCACCCATTATCGGACCAACGGTAAATACACTCGGGCCACCAATCATCCACCAGCGAGGGCAATTGCAACAAATCCAAACTCCCATTAGCATACCCAGTTCTCCATTAATTGGCGGAGGAGCCCTGCCGGGTCTCGTCACACATAGATATGTTTATGTTTTGTCTTATTGTATCGGGCGACTTCTTCCCTTTTGTCCGCTCATTGCTCCAGTGTCTAACTGCCACACTGCCAACACTAAATCTTAAGAGTGTAAAGTTATGAACGGAATTTTATGTACTGAACCTTCCTCTATTTCATAAATTCCTACTTGGTATTAATATAACTTAGAGATACACCGTGGGAAATGATGTTAAACTTTTGATCGTCATGATATGTGTGTACATATGACCCTTAATGTATCCCTGCTATTTAAACTGAAACGTTAACTACGTTAAATGTCTCACCATTTGCTAAATTAAAAAATATTAATTATGAGCCGAGTCTTAATTTCTTGTATATAACTTATGAGCAAACTGAGGCTATACTGTTGAAAAACAAACCACTCAATACATCAAATTAAATTAACATGTCTTATTTTAGGGGTAGTGATTTATAAAGCAAATATTCTCCTACATAAATCATTTAATTATTGTTCGTGTTCAAATATTTAGCTATTAAACCGTACGCCAGTTCTGACCAAACCAAGATTTTCATTCTTGCTTAAGCAGAACCACGCCAGATTCTTTTAATTATAATGAATATAAAGATTAAACCATTTATAGTTATCCAAGAACAGCGTCCGTAATTGAATATCAACTGAAAGGCAAAAAACCCGAATACTCGTACTCAAAAGTATATATATTTTTATCATATTAATTGCAATACACTTACTTTAAGCTATTATAGATTAACCGAGAACAGAGGTTTTGTAAAAAAAGAAAAGAAAATTCAACAAAACACCGGAAAAACGTTAAGTGATAGTTGTGAATCCCTACATCCACTAAGGAATGGGTGGCTACTCGAGCTTCATGCCGAGTAATATTGTGTTAACAGGAAATTGTCACAAATAAATGGACCGAATGGGACCACAGCTTTCAGAAGAACGTCCTTCTTCTCCGAGGGTTCCAATCTTCTTAAAGTCATTACAAAGGTGAAGAAAAAAATATTAAATACTGGGTTCACCGAGCTTTCGGCACCTTATAGTGCTATCATCAGGACTTTCCCCAGGTTGAAGAAAACGAACGGTTAACCTAATTGTACAAGCGTTTTGGGTTAGCGTTTTAGGGTTAATGAGCATTTCAGAAGGCTGAACTTTGAAAAATAATTTTTTTAACTTTAAACAGCTATTTCCAAACCTAGTGACAAGCTAATTTCAGAAAACATACTCCATTTAACAATCTTTTTAGTGGTGCATTGCTTTTTTCAAATATGAAGAAATAGATGAGGAAAGGAAAAACTAAAACTAAACTAAAAATATTTAAAAAAATTTTGTATTCATTCATTAAATGATTTTTGATTTGGGTTCGAAACCGAAATAGAGCAATTGTTTATTTATTTGCCAATACACCTGAAACTTTAATTAAAGGATTTTTCTAGTATTATTCCTCGAAATAAAAGAGTTTTAAAACTCAAAACGTTTTGTTTCATCCATTCAAAATTGCCGTAAGTTTTTAAAAATTGTTATTAGTCTTTCTACCTTGTCAATCAGTCAACCACGGTTTTTCAGTGGCTTCATCAATTTCTTCATCTTGCAAGAATCTAATTTAAAAATTAAAAAAAAAGCCTTTAGGTTTGGAAATAGTAGTTTAGGATCGCCATATAAAGGTTTTCAAGCTTAGAAAAAAAATTTTTTCTTTCAAAGATTTGCGTATTAAAATGCTTCTTTCACCAACGTTTACAAGCTTCGTATTTATCACATGCTATGGGAAATTTAACGCAGTTTTTAGTGGCATCATCGGTTTTGTCCAGAACCTTTTATTTTTTGAGTTGCCATTGTTTATTTGAAGCAAAGTCGCGAAATGTTAAAAAATCAGAAAAAATCCGAAATTTTTGAGATTAGGACCGTAGTAGGGATTAGGGCTTTTTGAGTCCTTTTAGAATCTAGTGGCAAAGTTTCTAATACGAGTAGCCGAACACCCCGTATAGATTGATTAGTGTTCGTGATCCGATTGAACGAATCACTTTTTTCAATTAATTAATTTTTATGTATGATGTCGGTTGAGATAAAAAAAGTCAGAGTCACGAGCGGGATTCGAACCCACGACCCTCGGATTAATACGCCGGTGTTCTACCACTTGAGCTACAGTGAGTTCGATCCACTCGGATACCAACATTCCATCCCAACCACACCTTTCGAATTTTCCCTCTTTTTTGCCATTTTTCGCCCAGTATAGAGCTATTTTCAGATATTGTGAGAAAAAAGCCATATTATTGCTGTTCATACCAGTTTTCATAAATTCATACAGTTGATGCAATTTTTGGTGATCCTCAGAATATTCAATTTATGAACATTGGTTTTGATAAACAGATATTTGGGGTAGCCATGGTAAATCCACATAACCCTGTACAAGCCGCTATTATCGTGAAAAGTGAATAGTAGAGTTTGATTAGGTGTTGGATTTAACTAGTTTTTATGACGTTAGAATGACAATCCTTGAATTGAACCAGTCCATTTTCCGGACAATGTAATGTTCGAATAGAGCGTTGACATGGTCAATCCATTGTTGAACCTGAATTGCGCAATAGCCGTCACATACTAACTTCTGGTAATAATTTATTCTGAGGATAATTCTTAATGGTGCTTTTGTTGTTTTTCAAATGTGAATGAAACATAAAATCCAGTAAAAAAGAAACACACCAACATCGATTTCATTTTCAATTTAAACTCTCAGACATCTTGATCGCAGAATCAAGTATCAACCGGCCAGGGAGAAAAAATCGAACGTTCAAAGGATGAATTCACACCGAAGCCATAGATCTGAATTAAACCGAGACGTTTTCTCGGATTTCCTACCTACAGGATTTATCGTAGATATCATAATAGAAATTTTGAAACTCGACGTCCCCCTTTGTTGTGAAGGTGTCAGGACGTCTGGGAAAACCGAACGCCCGTGAGGTACCTGCTTCGCAGCGAAGACAGTCCTTCATAACTTCTGTCATATCATAAATCCCTGACCTACCTGACCATGGGAATCTCCCGTGAAACACGTGTCCGGCATTACATTTTATTACTACATTCATTACTACCTGCAAATCTCCAGGCGATTCCTTTCTCGCTTTACGACCCATTGCAAACATTTAATGTTGATTATTCCTACCCGGCTCTTAATTGGCATAAATAATTTAGAGGCGTTTAATTTTTTTTTAAATCGGTACTAACACATTTATCTTTTTACATAATTGTCCCGTTTTACAAGAAGCGTTTTACAAAGTTACAAACAATTAACTCTATCGTCCGATCTGCCAATTGTTCTTCATAAATTATAGTCTTTATGGTAAATTTATTTGATAAACCTTATATTAAAAATAATGAAGGGCTACAGGGAAAAAACCTTAATAGCGTCTGTTTAACGCGATTTTCCCTCTGGACGGGAAAAGTATACTTAAGCTAATGATTTATTCATCATATCGGCCTTGTTCATTAAAGAAAAAACTATATTCTTGGATGGCATGATTCTTCCTTGTCTATTTCTCTCGCGGATTAATTGCTGAAACTGAATTATGCATGTGTGTTTAAATTGAAGAAAATCAGCCTCCAATTAAGACGTCGAACATTTATCAAAACGTCAACTGTACGACGTACAATGTACTACTGATATTCATGTCGGGTCCTATGAACAATGGAATGATTAGCTTTCAGTAAATAAACCTGTTAATTTTTTCCTATTTTTCTACAAAACAATTGTAAATAATTGTTTTTCGACAACAAAATACAAACGGATGTAAACAATAGTTTCGTACTTTTCAACTTATAAAGTTGCAACGTAACAAAACCAATAATTACAAGTTTATTTAAAATGCACTGATTTAATCCTTTTTCAAATTTTGTCGTATATAAACTATAACCTACATTTAAAAAAAAAATCATCCTCATGTCCGGCTTATTTCACATTTAATTATATATAATTTTTACTTTTTTAAAAACACAATTTCTTTCAAAGTCATTCTTTGAAACATAAATAACTGTCTTTTTCTCAATAAAATGTACTGTATTTTATAAAAGTTAGCTTTTTTAAAAGTCATAAATGTATATAATTCGAATAGTTGTCACAGTTGTTGAACATTCTCATCGCTGTTTTTAATGATGAATATTGATCTAGGTCCGCCTAATTTCGCTTGCCATCCTTTTCTCGATTATTGTTCATTTATATTGATTAGCTACTATTTGCAATATTAACCTATTTATTTAAGACGAGATAATGGATCGCCCTGCTGTTTAACAACTTGGAAAAAAGATCTTCGGTGAGGGCGAAAATATCAATGTCACCGTTTTGAACCAAAATTTTAGTTAATTGGTGCGGAAGGTTGTCAGTAGCTTCAGTTAGTTATTGTTTATATGCAAGGCTTTGGTTGAGATGAAAAGGTTAGTGTGACAGGCGGGATTCGAACCTACGACCTTCGTCTTGGATGGAATCCCGCTACTCACACCAACTTTTTCGTCTAAACCGAGGCCTTACATAAGAAGAATAATCACTTGAAATATTTAATATAGCCAATTAGACCACTGAACATAAACGGAATTCTTGGAAAATTTTATATGATCACCCAAGTTGTTTTTTTGTTGTTTTGGGGAGAAGTTAAACTTTCATAATTTTGCAGAAGATACATTTTTAACAGCAAATTGTTGGTACTGCGTTTCAGCCTACATTTCAGCTTCAGATTCACAATTTCTTTCGGTTGGATGAAATATGGAAAAAAACATTTCAAAATCGGCATAAAAAAATTTATGTAGTGCAAATGTAACTCTTAATTTTTTTAGGGTTAATTAGTGATTGATGAATTAGTGGCAAGGTAGTTTAATGGATAGATTTGAAAACTTATACTATCTCACACGATGTTATTACCTCCAAGTAAATTTGGTTTAAATTTGGTAACGGAACTGGCCATGTTAAACTGCCTATCCACCTTCCTTCGACATAATCGTTCAAGTGCTTTCTGGAAATTAATGCATAGAGAACATTTATCTCGTTGAACCAGACACCTAGCTAAAAAATGATTTACAAAATTAAACTAAAAATTGTGTTATCTGCTGTATTTCATTTAACGTGTCATCGGATGGATCGAAAATAGTGGTACGAGTACAAGTGTTGAATGTACTCTAGCAAAGCCCCTCGGACTAACCCTGAGGTCCTAACTCTGTACACAGGAGTTAATAAAGTAAAAGTAAAGATGCACAGATTTACTCTCAGAGCAGCAGAGGCTCCTATAAAGGCAATAAATGTTTTCAACATCAAACTTGCCTGGTATCCTAAAATTGCCTAATGTCTCTGGGAAAAGACAACATTCTCTCAGTAATAAAAGGCTGATCAATAACTAAAAAGAGGCAGCCCTCTCACCTATCGTACCAGAACCTTTACTTGGTGCACTGGAATGTGTGCTTAATTTGGAACTGGAAAAATTACTTGAGAAAGCAAAAACCAAGCATTGGACAAAAGCATCACGTATTAGGCAAGCTGATATATTCATAAATTGTCAAAAGGAGGTTGAGTACCTCTGCTTTCTCATCAGGCTAGATTTGAGGAAAATACAGGCCTCTAAATCAGCCACTGTCCCCTTAACTGCTTTCTAAGGATGATCGGCAAAGCAAAGTCAGAAATGCCGTCCCTGTCGGGAGCAACCAGTATTAGCTTGGTTACAGTAGATCCACTGCGATAGGCAATTGTCGCACCAAAAGAAGTGCGGAAAGAGACACTCAGGATACTGCCTATGTTTATAGGAAAGGCCCAATTCCATCGTATGACCATAAACCATAGGAATTCCCAAATAGTTCTATATGAGTGAAAGTGGAGGAAAGGATTTTTAAAAACTTTATTCAGCCACTACAACTTTAATCAAACCTCTTAATTTTCTGGACTTAGGATTTTCGACATGGGTTCTGAACTACATGGAGACAAATTAAAAACAGACTTACTATGCAATAACTTATTTTCATGAAATCACCTATCCTATGATAGAATTGCACAATTAATATTATAATTTTCTTATTTTGTACTTTACCGTACAATGTTCTTCTGTAACTGCCGAAAATGTTCAGTTGAATAATACAATCCCCTTTTATTTATTTTTACCGAATCATAAACAGCCAATGATTAATTTGCTTTAAATTTCCCGTGTCAACTTATTGTCCCGGGAGCCGCAATATCATTTCACTGAATAAACCGAGTAGCATATTAATTTCACATATAGTAATTTGTCGTGGCACAAAAGGTCGTCCGGCTGTGAGGCCGCACCCTGGTTGGGTGTGTACCCATCATTACCAAGCCCTGATTGTAACCAACAATGGTCACCACTTAATATTTATGTTAATGACGGCCATTGTCACTGTTTTATCTCTTGATGCGACCCTCCGGATCTCTGCCTCTGACCCTTTTCTCTCTTTGCGACATTAATTTAAGTGTTGTAGTTCCGTTTGTCCGCACGCCGAGCCGCGTCGCTTCTGGGTTATTAATCCTTGCATGGTTGATTCTGCTTCCGTGCGAGGGAGGGCTTTTTCTTCTGATTTAAAAATGAGGCCTGCCTACGCATAAATCATTTCTTAATGCTCAGTAACGCTCGGTGACTTGGCTAAATATAACTATCATTAATGGATTGGGATCATAAGTTCACCATTCACAAATCCCCCTCCCCATTTCTATTATTTTACCTACTTGTTTTACATATCGAAATACAATAACTTCTAATGGGTTAGGGAGAATGCACATAAACATGATAGGTACACTACACATTTCGAGGCAAAAATAATTGCTATCAATTAATGCTTCTGCCGGAGAAAATCATATCAACATTAACAGCAGCCCTAAAAGCATTGCCGCATAAAAGCCTCAAATTCAAAATAGTCACAGAATCCGTCCAAAATTTCAAAATTTAGGAAAAAAGGCGATGCACAATGAAGAGTTCTGTGTAATGAACAAGCAGAAAAACTGTCAATATATCTGTAAGACCTAAAATGTTGCAATAACAAGATTAAACATCGAACATCTAAGAAATTTTTGAAGTTTGAAATTCCAAATTGAACTAACTCAAAATATTACAAGCTAGAAACCTACAGTTTATGGGTAATAGAAAGATACAAAACTCTAATTTGTTAGTTGTTTTTTTTTTTTTTTAACGAGGGTCGCAACATTAGAGGTTATATCAAACCTCGTGGTTGCCGGTCTTTTTGAAAAAAGCCCATTTGCAGGGCCGCTGGACTCGGGACCTTTACCTTATAGCGATCCGCTCCGTGTCAACACCTAAACCGTTGTGGTCACTGACGCCCTCATTTGAGGGCTATAATCATAACTTGTTTCGGCTCTGATATGGTAAGGTATGATAAAAAGGATGCTAGGAAGCGCGGTTTACGCTCCTCCGGCACTCCACCCTTTTGGCTTATTGTTCCTTCCCAGTTCCTTAGTTCAGAGCAATAGTAACTCAATCCTTCTCCTTTGAAGTATCAGGTCATTGCTGGTGCAATTTTTTTTCCATAGTTAGGTTAAGTCTCCATTGAGCTGTTGCTTCGCATTCGAAGATGATATGGGAGACTGTTTCCTCCCCCTCATTACGTAATCTACAAATGGGCTCATTGCTGTATATACCCATGCTGTGTAGATATTTTCTCAGATGCCAGTGACCGGTTAGCAGTCCTACCACTCCTCTAAGTCTGACCCTCTCCAATTGCATCACCAATGTTGCCAGTATTGTTGGGGGTTGTTTCATCATAACATTGGAGCAGCCTTACAATTAGACAGATATTTCAATTATTTACAGGAAAGTTGTAAATTTGCATATTACGATTATCCCCGTTGGTATACTAGACTTCATTATTGTCTTCTTTGAAACGTCAAAGGCAGGTGCTTCCTCGTTGAAACTGAAAATTAATTGAGGGTCAATGGGTTGATAAAAAAGCCCTCAGGAAGCTTTTTATTTTAAACAACGACAATTATACAAAGCAGGATAAACAAAGGCCACGTGACCGATCTCGACAAATCCATTAATGAAGTGTAGCTTCCCGACAGTGCCTTTGTGCCAGTGGCACGCTCTCGACTCCTTTAATCAAATCAAAGCTTGAATGGGCCGAGGTAGATATACATTGAATAAAAGACGGCCCTTTTGTCCCTTCTCACGCGCCATTTCTTCAACCGACGGCTCGATTCAATTAGCAGAGTGGCACTTCTTGTTAGAAGATCGGATCTGGCATTACCGGCTGGCTAATTGACCGCCAATCGCACCATGCTGCGATACGATGCTTTTTCAACTGAAAGAAATCAACTGCGACCATATTTGTATGTGACGCCTATTAAATTACATATAAAAATGAATGATATGGTCATAGCAATATTTTCTTTGCACGATGGAATTGTAAAACAGCTTTTCAATTGAAGGAGGCTTGACGAATATAGACAATATTTGGGTTTTAGTGACCGTTAGCCGTTGATTATTTTGAGATCGTGAGGTGCGGTCTGGTGCGACGTAGGTTTTAGTAAAATATTTTCTTTATCGTGCCAACGTTTCGATCTTTATTGAGGTTATCTTCGGTGTTCAAAGCGTTTGTTTTCTGCGTAGATGTGTCATTGTTGTATGCCGTGTTGAGAATGCCATTCTGTTCAAATTAAACAATCTAAATGAAACAGACATATATAGAAAACCAACAACTACAGGCACTATGACACCAACGGTTTCCTCTCATCCATGTTCCCAAAAAGCTGCTGGTTTCATTGGCTCATAGGCAACTCCTATTAACACCCGCTAACTATTAAAACGATATTCCTATTAAAACCTTAGCAAAAAAACTATATACTAATATATCAAGCAATATTTATTGTTTGATTGCCACTTAAAAGACTCAAAAAATAAACTATAAAAAAAAATCAATAATAGGACTCAACTACCCGTGCATAAATGAATCGTTAGGTTTCCGACGTTTGCCATACAGTGGTGAGATAGAAAAAGTAAGTAAAATTCTTAAACAAGACGATAATTTCAAATAGTTTTTTGAAGAACGTTTATACTTAGAAATATCCTCTAAAAGCCTCAAGACAACGTAGACAACCTGGCAAAACGTTGTACTAACTTAATTGTAATGATTGTAACATTAAATATATAGGACAAAGCGGTAGAAAAATAAAAACGAGAGATAAAGAACATCTGCCAAAATTGAACAAATTTTCACAATTTAAGGTCCATCTAAAAGAAACAAAACACGAAACAAAGTGAGGAACTAGATTGGATCGAGAAATTTGAAATTAAAAAATGTAAAATTGAACATGGGGATAAATTCGTTAATAATATGGTGAATTTTGATTTACCTCCTATTGGAAATATGTATCAAATTAGTGTATATATATATATTTTTTTTTTAAGAAATTAAATTTTTATTAATATTATCGTTAATTTGTTAATCTATTATTAAATTATCAATCAATTAATTAATAAAATAAATAAATACATAAAAATAATAGAAAACTAAAAATTAACAAATATATTAACATAATATAAAACTTTTAACATAATAGAAATCCGGATCGGTGAAAAACAACTTACTTTGAGTAGGAACTATCTTTTTGAAAAGAACTTCCTTCTTATTTTGTTAGTTCAGTTCAATTAATGCGACCCTTTTTTTATGAAGTAGTAGGTGTAAGGGCGCAGGAACGTATTTTCTGTAATAGATAATAAAGGTTGAGGTTGAAAAGCAGGGCGCCAAGGACGAGGCCATGGGGAACACCCCACTGTTCTTTATTTAAATATAATAAAAACTAAGCTTTTTGTCGAAAAGAAACATTAGATTTTTCAATTCACTTTATTTTCCTTAAGTCGACTTAAGAGTTTTTAAATTAGCTTTAATTTCAATTTCTCTATAAAAAAAAAGATACTACAGAACTTAAATTGCAATGTTTTTCCTATAATATTTAAAAAAATACGTATTGCCTTATGCAATGAACTACCTAAAGAGCCTGCAATGTTACTTTTGAGTTTGTGCATAATTTCACGATTTTTTTTTTACTTCTTGCTCTGTTTTAATCCATAATCCATAAAGTAGTAGCAATAGTACAAATTTATATTACAACAGTCTTCATTTTTCTTTAAATATACTATAAGTAAGTCTAAGAATTGAGCGATTGTATTGTAGCTATCTTTCTATATTCTATTTCTATGTAGCTAACTGTCCTCGATCTTTGGTGGTTTGGTCTGTCGGACGCGTTTAAGCTCGCCATCTTCAGAACCAGCAGTGAAAATAATATGAAATAAGGACAGAATTACATGGTCATCATCAAAATAATTTGCTAATATTAAATCATATCTAGCTTATGTCTTCAGGGGATGTTATTTATCGGAAAAAACTTTTTTAAATCTTTAAAAAAAGTCTGCAGCCTATAAATTGTAAACTATGAATTTTCCCCGCCAAAATTACCCTAGTGTTGATAAAATATAGTTGACAGTTTTCCCTATGTCCGAGTGTCAAGGTTGTTTTTCCACCAAGGCCGTGTGAACCGGTAGGAAAACCCAATTCTTAAAAGTCAGTGAGGGTTGGAGATCCGTTACGGCTAAACACTGTCAAAACAAACCGGGTTCTCATGCTGTCTTTTGATCGACAGGTAAAGCATTTCCTCCGGATTGGAACAGGTACGTGCCCGCCCGCCAGGAACTTGATATATGACTCTTATAGATCATCATCGACCCATTCCTCCAGGTCGCGTTTGTAATTGAATAACTTCGATAAATCCACGCCGGTCCTTTTCTTGAATACCCGTTTCCATTTAAAAGATATTTAAAGATAAAGAACAATTTCAGAATGTATTCTCACCCGGGGGAAAAAGCAGTAAATTTTCATGTTGCGTGTAATGAGGCGTTGTACAAAGAGTAGCTACCATAACTCAAACAGTTGTGTCACTATGAAACGGGGTCCGTGGGGCGAGGGGGAATCATTAATAACCGATCTGTTATGGAGGAGTATTGTGCTCGATGTCTCTATTGAACGGCCGCACAAATCACTGTGACTTGTCAAACAGATATTATTTGTAAACTCAGCAGCGTAACTCTCATGCTGCCTTTACCTTCTGTATTTAACTCGTATCGTGATTTAGATCCTATTCACAAATACTCAACAGTTCTAAAATTACTGTATAAGGATCCATTAAATCCTTAAAAAGATCATAATTCCCAGTAATCACAACCCTTTTAAATGTATTAACTATGAATTCAATAAATCTCCTTTATTTAATCATTCTGAGTGTAATTTTTGATAAATGGAGACCTCCGGGGTTCAAAACGCACGGGCAAGCAATTTTATCTTTCAGAAACACCGGCACCACGACGGTTAATATAACATCAAGTTGAAATACCCTCGTATATATATTTAAATAATTGTAATCTTCCGATAGTGCAGAATTTAAAAAACTAGTACCTTCATTTGGTACCCTTGGCAATACGTTAGCTCCAAATTCAATGAACAATTAACAATAAACAAACAACTCTGTCTGTCTGTCTGTCTGTCTCTCTCTCTCTCTCTCTCTCTCTCTCTCTCTCTCTCTCTCTCTCTCTCTCTCTCTGCCCTTACTCTCCCTTACCCCTATCCCATTGTATCTCTCACTTATTCTTTTGCTACGTCTCATTCATTTTCTCTCTTCCTCTCCCTCTCCGTCTCTTCTATTGTCCTATGTTCATTGTCTACCTTTCTCTCGACTTCCTCTTGTTCTATGTCTCTCGCTTTCTTGTCCTATTTAACTCATTTTCACTCTCTCGCTATCATGTCTCTCATGTCTATATCATTTCCTCTCACTTTCTCATCAACTCGCTAATCCTTAGTTAGTTTCTTATGCCCTACCCTCTCTCTCTCTCTCTCTCTCTCTCTCCTCCATCCGACTCTCGTTTCCTACCTTTCTTCATGCTCGTCCTCCTCCTCTCTTCCTATATGTATATCTTTTTTCTTCCACCTTCCTCTAGTCACCGTTTTCTCTTTCTTTAAGTCCTTATATTTCTCTGTCCCCTCCTTCCATTCATAAGTCTGTGAGCCTTTCCTTTTTCTATTGTACGATCTCCAATAAATAACCGTTCAACCAATAGATTGTTTAGTCGTACGGTATTTTTCGAATTTGTGATAAAGAACAATGAAGACCAGTGGCGTACTTTGGCCCGTGTAAACAATTCAGAAACGTTAGCCGTCCCGATGAAATTTCACCATGTTGACATGACGCATGACAAACCGTACTGTCCGTCTGATGGATCCTTAGGCCGCTCTTACTAATGGGAAAGGCTCGTGGATTACTAATGTAGTGACAACAGCTGACTCCAGGCCGCCGAAATTTGTGATTTAAATATCACGGCCATCGCGTCTCTTACCACATAAATAACACGGGTTTGGCCGCTCCTGTTTAACATAGCCGACCACTGCGGTATTGTCCGATCTAATCTGGAAAGATTCGATTTTTAAAATAAGGATTGATAAGTTACAAATTTAGGCATTACTGTTTTTATCGTGGCTATAACATGCCTCTGAGCGTTTCATTACCATAATGCCGCCGCTGGTAGTTTTTACCCATTTGTTACTTCAGTCGATTTTTAATCTAAGAAGCCCCAATGACAGATGGTTATCTATTTCCCCCATAATCTATCAGAGGTAGCAGTAGAATATTACCTGAATGAAGTGAGTACAAAATGGAGGTTAAATACCTTGAAAGTATCTTTCATAAAAAATGACGAACTCACCTACCTAGGTAAAACCAGAAATAGCATATTGGCTATACAAAGCACTAATAAAATTTAAGCTGGCCGAAAACTAGGCTTAAAGATTGGCAAATTTATGCCTGACAGAGACAGTAAGTACAACAGTACAACGAAAAATACAAAACGGCATATGCTATCCAAACTTCAGGTGTAGAAAATGATATAATAGGTTACTCTTAAATTGACAAAAATATGCTATCACGACAGAAAATCAAGCAGCCTTAATAGCATTAGCACGTAAATAGTTCATACCCGAAATAGTCAATCTATCCAAAATCGCCAAAACGTAATAAATATAACAACATGATAATGACTTGGGTGTCAGGACATGTTGATATTTTAGGTAATTTCATCCTTCTTGAAGAATGCAAGCCTGACGTAGTTTCATTCCAGGTTTTTCTGTTTTTGTTTTGTTTTCTCTTATATGAAAATTATTGTTTGGCCAAGAAAATCCCTTCCTTTTTATATCTATATATTCCATGAAATGTTCGTCTTCTTCTATTTTATTTGTCAAAATTCATCCTTTAGGTTACCTATGTATTTATCTATTAAGGAAATTAATTTTTGAATTTTCGTTTACTGACGGTCAGATTTCTGTTAAGCCCGTTCGATTTAACTTGTTCAGTTTTAGCTCAGCTAATTTTTTTTAATTATTCGAATTTTATAGTAAATATATTAAGCTTGCAATGATGATAGCAACTTTGGCATAAAAGTTGTTCACAGTTATGATGACGGTAATGAAAAAATTTGCTAAAATGTATTGAATTTTTATCATAAAGCCAGTACCTTATATAGTTATACATGGAAAAAACAAATAGATTATAGGAAAAATTATTTAGATCTATAGTCAAAGAAACGGAAATCACCTGATCCACTATTGCAAAATTAAGGTTTTATCCACAAATTTTTTGCTTTTATGAACCTTTCGGCCTAGTGATGACACGGCTTGATGAATATAAATATATGGCAGATAAAATGCGTTGAGTTTTAGATTAGAAAATAAAACTAAGGCAATTTAAACACTGTATAAGTCCATTATGTCGTCGGTGTACTAGATTCGTCATAGGTCATACTAGAAATCGTGATTTACAGTACTATGAGGCATTACCCGAATAGTCCTAACATCAGAACATTTTGTCGGATTAATTAATTACGTTTACAGTTGAGATAAGAAAGCCAGTGCCACGAGCGGGATTCGAACCCACGACATTCGGCTAAATACACCGCTGCTCTACCAATTGTGCTATCGTGACTTCGATCAGACACCAACTTCAAATCTCAACCCACCCTTCGAATTATCCCACCTTTTAGCCATTTTTCACACCTTACACCTTACCTTAAGATAAACATCAATTAATTGAAAGAGGTTGTTTGGTCAATCGGACCTCAAAATCTAATGGTTTAAATTGAATAAGACAATGATTTTCAAAGCATAAGATAATTTTTTATGGAAACGTGTAAACAAAAACGTCAAAAGTTTAATCGTGAGAACACGCTTTCAACAACATACGGATGATGTTATGAAATGGACGTTCAACTCTGATTCCGTTTAAGACAAATGGAAAAATGACAATTTCTGAGTTGAACTCGGTTCAATACTGAATTGGGTTTAGACCAACTTGGTGCAAAGATCTTTCCACAAACCGAACAGAAAATATCAAAATATTTATTTAAGATTGAATTATAATAAGTTGATATATTAAATGTAGCGATTTTGTTGAGAATTTTATTAAAATAGAAATACTGTTCAAACCGAGGGCGTCTTTTAAACCTCAATAATAAATTACGCAGTTTGTGTGTAAGATAATTCATGCTATTGTGTCGTGTGTCTAAAAAGTTATATATTGCCGGAGATAAATTTTGTAAGTTATAAGAAGGCTTAGGGGTTGATTTAGAAAGAGTTTTGACACAAAAAAAGAAAGAACTAGTGTTCCGTGTCTGTGTTCCTTGTAAAACCGTGTCCTTTCTCGTCTGTTCAATTGTGTTACGACGTTTTGTAACGGCCGCCGTGACCGTATGGACGACGGGCCGTTCTTCGTGCCTGCCGGACTCCGCCATTTCAAACGAAGACACGATCATAACAACGCTCGTGAGATCGAGCCGCTATTTGTCAGGATTATATCGGTCATTTTTCATGCTCCTGCGTGGGCGACGTCTCAAGGAGCAGCCCGAGGAAAGAAAGAGAAAAACAAGAAAGAAACAAAACGGCTGATTCACGTCGTATCTTGTGTGACGGAGGGCGGGGTGTGCAACGGGTCCGACTTACCGTCCAACAGGTGAGTCATCAAATATAAAGTCTTGATTGATCAGAAACAGTCGCGAGTTGTGATGCGTCACCCTTAAAAGGTCAGAGGCGGATGTTGATTTCCCCCGGGGATAAACTAAATGAATAGGATACCCATACAGGAAATGATGTGCAGGTCTTTTGATAAGACCTGGAGCCCCTTTCTGCAAAATACTCGACTCAGATCGTTACTCTCCTCCCTTAAACACTCAAGCCATGATACTGACCGTACGGTCGAGGAAGGAGAACCATTTTGTCGATTGAACTTTCTGGTTAACCCATTAGATTTATTAAATGAACTTATCATACATTTTGGTGGGTGTTATGCTAGTGTAATTTGATCGTTTCTGATCAATTTGTTATGACTACCGTCGCTCTTTTGGTGTACACAGGATGTTGAGAAACGACCAAACTACAGGCCATCCGTGAATATTTGTTCTTTTTCGACGGTCATGATCTCTCATGGATCTGAAATTCGAGAATGGTAAATCTGCAATACCAGTTGTTTTGTGCTGGTTTTGAATTCATATCGACAATTGCTTGTGCCTTCCTTCAAGCTAGTTTTTGTAAGCTATCATGTAAGTATGGTTTGGCTGTTCCGATCGTTTGGACTTTTAATCCTCGCTATTTTAGAGCTATGTAGCGAAAGGACCAGACTAACGTCAAGACCAAAGATAAAAACAAAACAAAAACTTCATGACTCATAAAAACGCTTAATTTCAATCACGCCTATTACTGACACATTTCCTCAAAAAATATAATATATTAAATTATTTCATTGATTCAAATTTAAGCAGGTCGATTAATGTAGATTCCTTTTTTTCTACTGGTCATATTTAAGTAACTCTTCCTTATTTCTCATAGTTGACAAAGAAATGCATGAAAAATATCCTCAATGTAGCTAATAAAGCAGGAATGAAATATTGTTAAGAAATTTGTCCTCGTTTAACATTTCATAATTCCACAATGTTTACGAGATAGTTCACATTTCCGGTTATATCAACCTTTTAAACGTTCTTTCAATTATTCTTTTTATGTAGGGTCTTGGTTGGTATGATAAAGCTAGTGTCACGAGCGGGATTCAAACCCAAGACCTTCGGCTCAATACGCCGCTGCTCTAACCACTTGAGCACTTGCAAAATGGCGAAACGAGATTAAGTGCGAAAAGTTGTAGGCTGAGGAGTTGATGTCCGAGTAGATCGAAGTCATGATAGCTTAAATCGTCGTGTGTTAGAATCCCGCTTGTGGCATTAGCGTTTTTCATCTCAACCAAACCTTACATACCAAGGAACACTAATGAAAATAATTTATTTTGTACGTAGACCACCATAAATGGATTTAAACTTTAATCCATTAAGTCCGCCATATTTCGTAAAATATAATTCGCAATTTAACATCTGTAAAAGTTGACCCCTTGAGTTTATTTCATATGTCCCACATCGATTACGTTATGATAAGTTGTGCTTTCTGTAATGTACTTGATTTTATAATTGTGTGATGAGTAATGTTAACATAGTGCTACACTTCTCTTCCAGTTTTTTCAGTTTAGTTTTTGTTTTGGTAATAGTAATGTAATTCCTGTTATAGAGGAGAGATTAATTAAAATTTCAATGGCAAGGCTGAGATACAAACCCATAACCGCTAGAGTCTTTATCTGAATTTTCTTGTTTATCTATGTGGAGTCTGAAGTAGTATAGTTTATAGTGATATTCTGTTAATAGAAATGAGTGCCTCCATGTGTAGAGTTTCAACGGAAAATGAACCCCCACAAGGTTTTGTAAGTTCATGAATACAGTGTCATATTCTATATACGAGGAAGTGGCTGGGCCTTCAGTAAAAATGTATAGGATTCTTCGTGAAGAAAAGCAATGCATATGTATTTATAAAGTAATAAATATTGGTGATTTACACGCAATACAATAGTAAACCTTATATTCGATCATAAAGTGCATAACCGTTTCTCCAATAAAGTGTAAAAAGAGACACGAGCATAAACAAACAGCGATAGCTACGAACAAAGCTCACAGCCGGCTTCTTTTGAATTTCGCCGGGAAAATATTTTCCAGTCGGATGTCTTTTGCAGAGGAAAAAAAATTGTCAAACACCTTGGAAGGTTTACGATAAACCGGCGCCTTTGTCGCACATTAAACCACTATAAAAATGTAGGCGATGGCATCTCAGACGCACGCCCACTCGACCGATCACAATCTCAGCCTCCATCGGCCATAATTTTCACCGGGTCTAACAACCAGGCAAGAGTGTGACAAAATGAATAAAAGTTGGAGAACAGTCAAATTAAACAGCCGTAAAATGCTTTTCCTGGGGTTTGCATTTCTCACGTGATTCTCTCTCAAAATATTTTCTCTATTATTATTAATATTACCGGCATGAAAATCTGACAATCTAATGACAACCCTGGTCGTTTTGTTCAACAGATATTATCCTTGTAAGCTCGTAGAAGGCACCTTTGATCGCTTTTTGACATAAAACTATTATTGTATCATATAACTAACACGATAAAAATCTAACTTTAAGTAAGGTATTGGTTGAGATAAAAACGTCAGTGTCATGAGTGGGATTCGAACTCACGATCTTTGGCCAGATACGCCGATTAATTAATTGAAAATAATTTATTTCGTCAATCGTACCACGAAACCTAATCGAAAAAATATAACTTCAGTCTATGATATTCAAGATTTATCTAAATGACCTAAATTAAAATCTGCATTGACTAAAATCATGTCAGTAATAACCTAAACATGAAAAGTTATAGGATATTTTGAAATAAAAAACCGAACTATTTTATCCATAATACTAGTCTCACGAAAGAATAGTATCTGATAGCCTTGTTATATGTGAGACTGATTGAGCTTGAGATTAGGCTTAACTTTTTCAATGAAGTCCAACTGGAACGTTTTTTTTTGTCTTTCAAGTACAGGAGTGTTCGTGACTGTAGATCGCAGATTTTTATAATGGGGCCGGGAGCAGTTTCATCATCGTGCCCATATATGTAACTAGATTTCTTAAGAGTTCTAATTTATCAAGAATTCTCATCCTGGATTTTTTCGTAATCGGCTGAAAACGGTCCGGAGCACATGCGATCTGTCATATCACACACCGGTATGGAGTTAATTTTAATAATTCCAGGTATTTAGAGGATCCGGGTAATGTGCCGGCGGTTGGCCCATGGGGACAGGAGGGTGCGTGTACCTGCGGTGCCCTATCGCGTGTACCCCTAACTAACCAGTCCACCATTTACTGGAGTAATTCACTGTAATTTGTCCCTGGGGCTACACGCGAAACTTAGGGACAGGGGCACCCTGTTATTTGACGCGCGCAATCACCGTCAGGGCCCGTCTTCCTCCGTATGCGCCGTCGAGCACGCAGACAGACAGGCGGACCCGTTCCCCGTCTTAATTACAAGGAGTGTTAAAACTGTTTACAGGGTTGTACTATTGAGCAATCCGCCGGCAGGTTTCGAAGGTCTAGTTTCACGGGTACAGCCATAATCGACGGCCAAAAAATTGAATACCGGAAAATTTAATTTCCAGTCTTTGGACCAATTAGTAACAAACTACATTATCGTCTCTGATAAATTTCACAGTTATACCCTGAAAGAAGTATTTCCTGATTGAAAAACACTTAGCCTGGCTGATCTGAATCATAAACGTCGTCAGCTAGTACTCCGCAATAAGGGCACAATCGAGAAACCGCATATTACTGCAAAAGGGGTGGGGTCTTCTTAGGTGAGAACACAGCACCGTAGAAGAAAATCACCTGTGAGGACGCAGCACTGTACCAAGAGGATACATGTTAGAACCCACTACTGCACCAGGAAGGCATATTCGGAACAAGCCAGTTCTGTGCAAGGACACAAGTAAGAAACCAGATGGTATTGCACAAGGAGACACTATTAAAGCAAGAGGAACGTTTGAAACTAGCCAGTACTCAATGCGAGTGATTATGGGGTGAGGAGATCTCGAGGACATTTCGTTTGAAAACTTGAAGAAATTTTCAAGATGTGATAGTAGCGGATCCACATGAGGCGTTTGTCGAACGAGTTAGTACTTAATACGCGATTGAAACGGCAGGAGGTTATAACACAATACAGACCTCTTGCACGACTTCTTGACAAACGTTCTAATTTAACTTTTAAAAAAGCACTTTTACAGTACCATACTTATGGACTTATGGACTGGAAGGGTTTGGTTCAACCTAATATTCCAACATCAAACGCATTCAAACTGCCCAGTGCTTAAACCTGCGAAAAATACTAGATGCTCCATTTTATGTATCGAACCTTATATATTTCGTTCAAGATGGAATTCGTAAACCTCCCAACTACTGTAAATCAGCACATCAGAAACCTCGCACCCCAACGAATGCCCTCAAAAAAACCCCGCTGAGAAAACAAAGGCGGAGAGATGGTGATGGTAGTGAAAATGATAATGACACAAGTATCCATTTTTTTACCATTTTTGGAGTCATAACAATGGGTATTTTCTCCACTCTAGATTTTAACTTTGTATATATTACCTTGGTCGTTGTTACTTGTTGCTTACTTTAAGGTAGCTGTAATGTACTACAAATTTAAAAAAAGGTTAGTTTTGATGGATGAAGTTTTGGGATTTATTTCATCTTCTTTTTAACGCAATGATTTTCTTGATGTAGGATGAATTTTGTGTACCCCCAGCAAGGAGGTTTAACGGTTTTGAAAAATTTTGTATGGATGCTTTGAAAGTTAATCTCAAATCATCTCCGAATCATCTTCTTAAATACATTTTTAATCACATTCTAATCCATGCATCCTGCAAATTTCCTCCCAGTCACTTCCTTACAATCTTCGTAGTCGTCTCAAGAGGCACTCGCCCACTTTCTTTCAGAATAGGAATAATGATTTATCAAAACACGCCTGCTATCACTGGATAGTTTTTCTACAATAAGCACATTTTTTGGAGATAGGAATGAACATTTGCTTTGGTATGGATGTAAAATAAAACTGTTCCATTTGTTTTAAAGGTAAATTCGATTAAAATTTTAGGTTTTTTTAAACAAACGGAATAAAAATAAATATGAACCATTTTGTTCCATTTTTTTGACAACTTCCAAGTTTTGGAATTCTGTACTCCCAGAATTTCTCAGGTTCTCAAACGACCAAACTGGTCCGATGGTTTTTTTGCACTCCAAAGGTGAAGTAAAATTTTCCCATTTATAGAATTCAGTACGGCTGCGAATAAGTTAAAATCTTCAGGGGTAATACCAGCTGGGTGGGTAGCAAAATCCAACAATGCTCTAACAATTTCTGGACACGTTGGGGCGAGGGTGAAAAACAATCTAACTTGCTATTTGGCGTTTTTGGTCAATTATCGGTTTTAATTTTCAATTGTAGCACACACAAAATCAAAGGTTCAATAGGGTCAAAAGCTCCTAATAAGCACCCCAACCTTTTTGGGTGTAATCCTCCTTTCGGAAT
This sequence comes from Cimex hemipterus, assembly GCA_039619505.1. Lineage (NCBI taxonomy): Eukaryota > Metazoa > Arthropoda > Insecta > Hemiptera > Cimicidae > Cimex > Cimex hemipterus. The sequence continues at coordinate 13,980,047 of CM077109.1, read as the reverse complement.
ATTGTTGGCAGTGTGTCGCTGCGTTTTCCTATGGACTTTTCGCCCTGAACATTCGATATGTCGGACCACTTTTGCAGTCCCGTTATCAGTCATTTTAAGAATTTTTCGTTTACATAGCGGCTTAGGAATCGCAGATGGAAATGCGGTTCAATAAAGTTTAATATCGCTTTAGAGCTGAAGTTAATTTTTGTCGTAAGATTGGCTATCAAAAGTTGGTTAATTGAACCAAATGCATGTGAAAAATAAAACAATATTAAAACATTACATAAACTTTTCACTACCTCAGTACACACTAATTTTTCTACTCTCAGCTCTCTCACAATTACGTCCGATTCTAATGCTTAATCGAAAAAATTGAGTAAATTATGAAAATTTTAAAAGTATACTATTTTTTGTCGAAATTTTGTACGCTACTAATAGGAAAGTGAAAAGGTTCGAAGGGGCAGTGGGCAAACCATTAAAAAAATGACTGTAAGAACTCCTGGGTTAACAGTGTGTCGCTGCGTTTTCCCCCGGGCTTTTCGCCCTGAACATTGGATGTGTCGGACCACTTTTCAAAGTCATTTTAAGAATTTCTCGTTTACATGGCGGTTTAGGAATCGCTTTAGACCTGAAGTTAAATTGTTTGCTAAGTTTAGTTATCCCAAGTTGGTTAATTAGTTAGGGATGGTTTAGGAATCGCAGATGGAAATGCGGCTAAATAATTTTTAATATCGCATTAAACCTGATGTTAAATTGTTTCCTAAGGTTAGTTATCCCAAGTTGGTTAATTAAAGTATGTATATTTTATTAGTAAATTATTAGTCTTACTGTCATGCGGATTTCTACTGTTATAATATGCATGTTGATTAGTGACCGTTAAGGGATAATTATTTAAAAATCGTGAGATGCGGTCTGGTGTGATGAAGGTTTCAGAAAAACATTTTCTTTATCGTGCTTTTCGATCTTTATTGAGATCATCTTCGGAGCTCGAATTGTTTCCAGCCATTTTTGCATGACTCTCAACACGACGCAATTACACAGCAGACAAACACTTTGAGCCCTGAAGATGATCTGAATAAAGATCGAAACGTCGGCAAGATAAACAAAATGCTTTACTTAAAGCTTCATCACACCAGACCACATCTCACGATTTCTAAATAGTTATAATATATATTCATTTTTTTAGATAGTACAGAAGACATCTTTTCCGAGTCGCGGGGGTTGTGACAAAAAAAAAAAAAAAGATTCAGCAGGCAAAATTCCAATCATACAAGTTTTTTAATATAAGCAACACTAACAGACTCTATATCTGTTAATATGTTAAAAATGTCAAAACTAAACGGCAGATTGATACTACCCCAGATAACGATCCGTTGATTGACAGGAGAAATTAAAAAAGGCCACCCCCTTCGCAGCCTCTTATTTTTTTTCTCGGGGGTGTAGACGTTCACATTCACGCCATCTATCAACAACCTCATCCCCATTACTTTTAACGAGAAGGGAAACATTTTTCATCCCTTTAAATTACTCGAGTTGAAAGTCGGTCGGAAAGGTTGGAAAATTAATTGAATAATTTGTTAGGTTGAATATACATAGCGTTTCCTTTCATTTTTGAAACAATTTCAAATATATATTTTTCATATGGGAATTGGAAAAAAAACTCAACTTGTCATTTTTAACATTTAACACAGGTCAACATGTACAAATGCCATGCTGAACCGTGTTAAATGCGCAATAAAAAAATATCTCTTAAAGTTTTTATTGATATTGTTTAAATGTCAGCAAAACGATTTAGTCATGCCTTTTACCACTCACATACTTCTTCCCACAATTTTTCTTTTTCTTTACCATTACAAGGTCTCAATAATGGCCTTATTTCGTAGTCAATTACTTACGAATTTTTAGTTTTTATGCACAATACCCTTACGAAGATTAAAAGGAATATTAGTACATTCGCTAACATTTATGCCCTCCCTCAGACGTAATCTGTGTCGCACATTCCTATGATGTCAGGGCACAGGTCACAATCACCACGGGTGACATTCATTCGGCCTGCGACTAGAGAGCACTTGCGACATTCCTTCGTGAGACCAGATCCTCGATGATTTTCATTTATGTTTGTTTCAAGATGGCAAAGTTTATTTTCTATCTTGCCATTCAAGAAGGTTCTCTAGCTTTACCAATTAGCAATTTCGACGTTCTCTCTTCAGCTTGAGAATGTTTTTATTAAATATAAGATATTGATGTCCGTTACTCTCGTTTTAAAGGTTTTATTCAATCGCTGTTGAGGGTCATGTCTGATTGTTTATTTTGAACACCCTAGTAGTAAAACATGTAAGCAAATAAACTGCTCAAAAATGAATAGGGATATTTGTATTTAATCTTATTCTATTAATTTCAATATTAAATTAACCGATCTTCTTGTTAGTTGGATAAAACAAAATGGAAAATCCAAACCGAAACAAACAAGTTCCTCTTTATTTTCACCGGTTCGCAATAGCAGAGGTCATATTATAAACCCTTAGGGTGCCGGTGCTTTTGAAAAAAAAATAGAAGCTCATTTGTAAGTATTTTTAGTTTGAATGCAGGGCCGCTGGATTCGAACCCGGGAACTTACAGTGATGAGCGCCGTGTTAACGATTAAACCGTAGCGGCCACCTTCGCCCCCATTCCTCCTTTTTTAATCATGGGTTTACTTAAGAATAGTAAACGTGAAGATTACTCATTTTGAAAAAAAAAAAACACATTTTCTCGTCTATTTTAGTCCAGTTATATTCGTTTTAATCGTGGAACTTGAACAAGAAGTTCGCAATATTATTATGAGATGAATCATCGAGGGCACCGGATATCTCATTTGCGTTTATCAGACCGTCGTCTCTCGAGCTTTAGCCCGATTTAGAGAGACTGAAAGTGCCAGTAGGAAGCCTGGTAGTGGATCTCAGCTCATTAGGTTGCTAAGGAGGACAGAAATGTTGTCATTGCTGCAAGGTGGAACCCTTCGCATAGTGCCCGCCAAATCCTAAACGAAGTTCAAGATTTTTTAGAAAACTTTCGTAATGGTTTGTGGAAAGTTGGCCTTACAATCTATTGCCCTTGGAGCACCTGCAACCAGCAACTCAGGAGGATATAGTCCAGCGAGCGCTTAGATGAGAGCACCAATTGGATTGGTGTGATGCTTACTGATGGGTCGCGTTGTAGTCTGCACAGTGATAGAAGGCGCGGAAGGGTCTGCCGAAAATTGGGGATGCGTTTCTTCAGTGCAGTTTGAGGGAGGTGGTGTGTTGGTCTGGCCTGGGATTTACACTGGCGGGCGAACTGGACTCCATTTCTTGAAGTCGGTCAACCTCACCTCAGTACGTCATGTCCAAAACATTATCGAGGAATACATCCCTCAAACCAGGGATTTTTGATTTCTGGATGACTTGCAATATCTAAATCCGATTGAACACATATGGGGGAGGGGCTTTGCAGAAAGGCTTTTCGATCACCAGCCGTAGTCCAGCAACAACGGAGTGCTTGATTGTGATTTATGAAATTACTGACAACCTCATTAACAGTACAACTAAAAGGTGCACAGAGGTTTTAGCTTACGTTGGACAAGTTATTAATTCCTGTGTCCAATAGACAAAATTCTGAAGTTAAAACTTACCAGTTTAGTTTTTTTGACATATAAACCTTCGGTGTGCCGGGTTTTTTTAATATTTTTTTTTAACAGGCGATTTGTAAGTATGTTGGGTTTGAATGGAGGGTCGCTGGATTCGAACCCGTGGCATTTGCTTTACAGTGATGAGCGCCGTGCCAAAGACTAAACCTTGCGGCCACCGATGCCCCCATTTTATTTTGTTATTTTGTAAAATCCCCCGCCCCTAAAAATTTACTAATTTCTAAAAAACATAAATAATAAAAATAAGGTAATAATCCCTCATAAATATTAATGCAATTTGTAACAAAAATAAAATAAAAATGCTAGGGAAAGTAAATACCATAAAATTAGTAATATCCCTATTCATTTTTGAACGGTTTATATTCGTTCGTTGATTATTTGGTTTAAAGAATTGTTTTTTCAGTCGTAAATGTGTTTCCAATTCGACAAAAAAACAATGAAAATACAAGAAAACAAGGACGCGGTTAAAAAGGCACCAGGGTTGTAATCGGATCAAAGAAAATAATTGATTTATTATTTGCGACTATTGGCGGGTTCTCTGTGTCAATGGAAATGTGCAATTAGAGATGTCCATTTTGATCCCGTCTGCAAAGGAGGTACATCGACGTCCTTCGTCTTGAGTAACGCCTTCCTGCCAGACCTGTATCCCTTTTACGGATAAAATTGGGTTTTAGTCCATCTTACAAGTCCGGAATTTTTCCCATAAAAGGTGAACAAATTATTCGTAATAATTAATTACAATACTAACGCACATTGGTAGAGATAGCATTTTGTTCTATTGTCTGTTGACATCTTCCTTGTAATTTCATAATTCTTTCATCCTAGAAATTCTTAGGTTTACAAGCTATCAAACTTTATTTGTTTATACTTATTATAACTTATTTATTTATACAGCTAGGAATATGTTAAAATTTTGTAGGGGTAATTTCAGTCGAACATAGCTGGGTCGGTAGCAAAATCCAACTAACTAACTCTAGCAATTTCTGGAGCATACACGTTGGGGCGAGAGTGAAAAACAATCCAACTTGCCATTTGCCAAGCAAACAGCCCATTTAATTCCAAAAATGGCCAACCATCTTGGGTTAATCCAGCTTTAGGAATATCGTTAACAGTGTGTCGCTGCGTTTTCCCCTGGACTTTTCGCCCTGAACGTTAGATTTGTCGGACCACTTTTGCAACCCCGTTATCAGTCATTTTTAGAATTTCTCGTTTACATGGCTTTTTAGGAATCGCAGATAGAAATGCGGTTCAATAAATTTCACTATCACTTTAGAGCTGAAGGTTGGTTATCAAAAGATGGTTAATTGATCCAAATGCATTTGAAAAATAAAACATTATTAAAGCATTACATAATCTTTTCCTTTCAATAAAAGCCTGGATGTCTTTTTCTTTTTTTTCTCTGCTTACTCTCATGCTTCTACTGTGTCATAATTATGACAGAATCTAACGCTTAATTGAAAAAAAAGTAAATTAGGAATGAACATTTTCATCTCAACCAAAAATCGTAATTAATTGTCATATACTATTTTGTTGACCGGCTGAAATTTTGTATGCTGCTAACAGGAAAGTGAAAGGATGCGATGGGGAATTGGGCAAATCATTAAAAAATGACTGGAACAGATCTCCTGGGAGCTGAAACCTGCATCTTCAACATACAAGGAGATGAACGCAATCTTTCGTTATTGTTTCATATAATTTGTCTTATTGTGTTGTCCTTCTCAAAGGAAATTACATCGGATTGTTCATACCGAGTAAAAATTTAGTCATCTTTTTCGCATTAATATATGCGAAATTATAATTTGAAAATGATGTTATGGAAATATTATGAGTATGTATCGAAAGATGTATAGACAGTCTATTCCAATAGGTCGGATTTTACCCTGGGTTTGAGGTGAAACGATAGATCATAATTTGTCTGATCAATGATTTTCAACGAAGCATCAAGCTGAAAATTAGTGTTTTATTTATCCACCACCTTCTTATATTCCTTTCATCAATCTTTACAATGATATGCCTTTAGAATTAGCGATAACAAGTATTCCTTATTGATGAGCTGATGTATTGATATTTCGTTAAGACTGAAACTTCCACCTGCCAAGTTCGCAAGCTTAGCAGCACCCGATCCTGGAATCATGGTAATTACAACGTCGTAATAAATACCCAGATTGCTTCATTAATCAATTGACCGGCTAGTACAAAGAGGAGCCATGCCGAGAATTAACATTCCTGTCGATTTTTTAATTACGCGCGTGTAAGTGAGGAGCCAAAGGGGAGGAAGCCGGTTCGAATGGAAAATATGGTAATCCACGTGGAACGGGTAAGCCAGGTAGCCGACTCATCATACGCCCACGTTATTCTCTCGCCGTCTCTCTTTGTCTCTCTCTCTCTCTCTCTCTCTCTCTCTCTCTCTCTCTCTCTCTCTCTTCGTCTCTTTCTACAAATCAACCGGCGATAGATAATGAACGTTGGCCTTACGAGAAAAATCATTCACGATTTTAACTCGGATGGACGATTTTTGACTGCTTGAAGCGAAGAAAATGGAGAGGATGAGAGCCACCGTTCATCGCGTAAGATGGTTTCGTTCCAAACAATTTGTCCATGGATAAATTGTTTTAGAAAATAATTTATTGAACGCTAAATACCATGGTGATCATCAATTACCATACAGTATGGAATTGCGCAAAAGTTCCCAAAAACCTTGCAATCCACGTATCGCAATCAATTTGACTATCTTCCCACTATTTTCAAAAATAAATGGAATTTGTAATTTTTTTAAGTTTTTGTTTTAATATTCATTGCTGGCATGTTTTTATTTTCAAAACAACACTTGACTTGAGATAAAGCAGAAGTAAAAACATTGCGTTTTTCTTTAATTGTAGCATTTTAAATTGTAAATCCCCGAGTGAAAAGGATGGGAGTATTTAAAAACAACGAGTCCTATCCCAGGGAATGGCAATGATTAACGCCAAATTGTGATTCAGCATATCAACTTGTTTCAGATTACGTCTCCCTCGCAATTGAATAATTTCTTGGGTTTTGCGTTAAAAATGGCCATCCGGTGTCTTTTTATTCAAAGACAAGAGGGGAAAAATTGTTATTATTGTTCGACGTTTCTTTTTTTTTTTTTGCACATTTTCCGTCTATGAATGTGTAATAAGATTAGAATAGGATCGACGGTGGATATTTTAGGACGGAATATCAGAACATCTTCCAAAGCAATTCACTAATTTAGATTATCCTGGATCATCATCATAATTAGGAGAAATAACTAACTGTTATACAAGTTATTTTGAGATTTCTTCTTGAAGTTCGGGTTGATTAACTTGTAAATATAAGTATAAACCTTCAGTAAATTATGTCTTACAATTAATACAAGATTAATGTAATCAAAAACTTCATTATTCTAAAACTGTACAACTTTATTTGGTTATTTTCATTGTGCTTGAGATGGAAATAGTGTACTTAACCTTGGTGGGAAAAATCCTTGGGTCTGGTATAGATCAAGTAATTTCAGTTGAGAATAATTCTGAAAATGTTTTTGCAATATGGTTCTAAACTCTCTAACAGAGAAATTAGTCTGCTGCCCTTTCCTTCAATTCAAGCACATCACACTGTTATGAAGACAAATTGGATACATTACTAAGCAATACTGTATTTTTATCGTTTCCAATCATCGCCATCTGCATACTCTCACTAGTTTGGCTGTCGTAAGATCATCTGCGATCATGGCTGGATCCATTCTGGATTTGAATCCTGATATAGCCTATGCTTTTAAACGACAATAACTTTTTTCAAGTAATGTTGTTATTGTCAAAAACTAATGTTTTTCTAACGTAGTTCTCGATCCGGATTACTAACAAGAAACGTTGTGCGTTTAGCTTTCTACGATAGAAATGCCTTATTATTCAGTAATCGTGAGATGCGGTCTGGTGTGATGTAGGTTTCAGAAAAACATTTTATTTATCGTTCCAACGTTTAGACCTTTATTGACGTCTTCTTCAGAGCTCAAAGTGTTTTTCATTTGTGTAATTGTACCATTCTTGCGTGTTGTGTTGAGAGTGTGAGATAGAAATTACCATTTCCTTCAATTCAAACACATCACACAGTAGTAATTTGCTCGTCTCCGATCATCCCGATCTGTTTACCCTCGCTAGTTCGGTTGTCGGAAGATGATCATCAGTGATCACGATTGGTGATCGAGTGGTTAGGCATCCGACACGTATTTGCCAAGCTGACCATTCTGGGCACGAGAAGCCCATACGCGTTATGTATTTCTTATTATACCTTATTATTAATTAATTTGCTGTCCTTTTCTTTGTTTTGCTGGTGAGAAACGGAATTCAATTCTATCCGTGAGATAAATATGTGGATAATACCTGTACTACTTGGTAGTAGAAATAAAACATCCTCCTGCTTTTTTGTGTGGTGATTAGTGACCGTTAATTGATAATTATTCAGAAATCGTGAGATGCGATCTGGTGTGTCATGGATTTCAAAAAAATATTTTCTTTATCATGCCAACGTTTCGATCTTTATTGAAATATTGCCCTGAAGATGATGTCTTTCTGATACCTACATCACACCAGACCGCATCTCACGATTTCTGAATAAATTCTGCTTGTTGTTTTCGTATAGGAAGGCTTAACTTCCAAATACCCGTTTGTTATCGTGGGTGAGGGGTCAAATTTTTTTCTAACATTATCAATTAAAAACCTTGGGATATGCCGGGAATCGACCCGAAAACCCTAACCATCAGGCGATCGCGTTCTTCTAAAATTTTAGTCTAACATCATAAAATGTTTGACTAGTTGTAGTTTTATTTAGATCCTCTAAGTCGGACGTTTAAGATTACACTTTTCATTGTTCTTTTAACTTACCCTCCTGCTCAAAATTATCCAATTACACAAAGCATAACTTGCACAGGTAAGTCCGTGCAATTTCACCCCATGCGTAATACCGCTCGGTTAGTTAACCGACTCTCAGGCCATAAAGTTAACTCGTCTGAAACATCCGTCGTAAAACTCCCGGAATCACATCTTTAAGGCAATAACGGAACAGTTTGCAGCTCTTAACTCAGTAGAAAGCGAATCTAAATGTCATTCCAAGTAGCCGGAATAAATTTTGTCATTTCCCATCCTTTGACTTTCACAAATTTAATGCTTAGAGCCTTAGATATTAACAGTATTACAATAGAAGAAATTAGCCAACAAATGTTATAAGAGTAAATTTCAAAAATTATTGGAACAGTTTGTTTTTTAGGGGTGTTGTGGTTAGTGGCCGTTAATCGATAATTATTCAGAAATCGTGATATGCGGTCTGGTGTGATGTAGGTGGTAGAAAAACATTTTATTTATTCTGTCAACGTTTCGATCTTTATTGAGATCGTCTTCAGGGCCTGGGATTTACAAACATTGTTTAAATTTAACAGATAAATGTATAATGTAGAAAAAATTGAATTTATTTTTTCCACATCCTACATGTATCTGTTAAATGTAAACAGTGTTTGTTAATTCTACGCCCTGTAGATGATCTCGATGATTGAAACGTTGGCACTGTAAAGAAAATGTTTTTCTGAAACCTACATCACACCAGACCGCATATCACGATTTCTGATTATTATTTCTTACGTTTTGACCTTAAAATTCATGCCGTTCGGGATCATCCCGATGCTATGATCGTCCGTCTTTCCTCGCTTGTTTGGTCTGCCAATCTCATTTAAACATTTTTACTATGTTTCTACATAAAGTTAATGATAGTACAGACTTTGGTGGAAAAGTCGACGATTGACGAAAGAATAATCAACACTTAAAAATACTTGCTATTTCATATTATACATTTTGAGCTCTTTCCTACAAATTACGAAGTTGGGTTGCTTGAACTTTGAGACTTTGATTCTTTTTTCTGAGCGAAACGGTTGACCAACTAAATGCACTTGCAACGCAAAAAAAAGAGGCCTTCATTAATGAATAGAAACTAGAACGACTTTCCTCCATGTCGATGCAAACCAGTTCCTTGTTCTTCTTATATTGGCACAATAATATACATAACTTATTTAATTATATACAATTAAATATGTGAAAAAACGTTCACCTAGATCGGCTTTTTTAAAACATTTATTTAAATGTTTTTGTTCACACGTTATGCTCCGTTGGTTCAACATTTGTACTGGCTAAAGTGCAGTTTTAAATAAATAAATTAATATGATTTAATGTTTAAATTAGATAGTTATTATTATTGAAGAAAATCGTTAAATTTTTTGACAGAAATGCGAGTACATTTTGCCCGCGCTGTTCATTTTTTTTCGAATTCAGCAGGTTGAAAGTTGACTTCGCGAGATGTTCAGATATTCTTTCACTGAACGTACTGGATTTTATTAATTTTATCACTTTTGTCCTGTTATATATTGCACTTAAAACATTTGTAAACAATCAATCAATGGACATTTTTTATGATGAAGATAGACGATCTTTAAGCTACTTGATTGCCACAGTTGAAATGATATTTTTCTTCCCATTATTCTTATAATTATTCAAATATCGTGAGATTATTCTTATATTTATTCTTATTTACTTCGAGCCCACCCATTACCAACTTATCAACCGAGATATTTATAAACTTTCTGCAAATTATCTTCAGCCTGTATCCGCTGGACTACCGTTATAACATTTCGCTTTTTAGTACGACACCTAAACGGTGGTTTGTAGAGGAAAAGTTTAACTGGTAGCTCCGATCATTTTGTGGGACGTTTAGAAAGCTGACAAACAAGTGAGGGCATCGCCGACTATCCTCGGGTTTGTAGTGCTTTTCCTGGCCTGTCGCCGAGTAGTTTTCAAGTTGGAGCCATTGCTGCGTCTCGATCTGTTATCGACTCTGAGTTATTATAATCATATTTAGAAATACATATAAATATTTTACGAAAATACGCAAATATACAGGAGTTACTTTAATAAGAATATTTCTTCATATTACCCCCGAAACGTTTTTAATGCCTTAAGCAAGTAGTTAATATGCAATGTATAGCACCGACAATACGATGGAACATGGCGTAGCTCAGTGGTCGGTGCTGGGTCCGATCCAATTTTTGCTTTACATTAATGATTTCTTGTCCCATCATGGCCTGAGACCACCTTTGCTTGACGAATGAGTTGAATATTCAGCAACTACGTGGATGGACGTAGAGGAACATATAATTAACGACCTAAAATTTTTTGAGCAATAGTATTCACATATTCGTTTATCTTTTAGTACGAAATCAAATTTTGTTTGATTTATTGTTCGAAGACCACTTGACAGGGATATAAAAATCAAATTACACTGTTCAGGTTCTACTGATTTTACGAATGGTAATAAATGCTTCACTATTGACAAAGTTGATACAACTACCTACTTGGGTGTTAATATAGATGCTCAATTAAAGTAGTTCATACACACTGAGATAGTTAAATGTCTGAGATAGTTAAAAAAAAAACTAGCCCAAAAGTCTAAGGCTGAAATACTTTTTACTGAATAAATATAATAGAGCATTTGTTCTTAAAGTTTGTTATACCTTTATATTAGTATGGTGTAGTTTCTTGAGGGAGTGCCTGTCCTATCTGTGTAATTCAAAAAATAATTTTAAGGGCAATGGTGTTTTGTAATAGAACTTTCGCTACCACTGTTTAAGAAATGCAATATTCAACCGTTAACAGTATCATTATTTTGTGCGCACGTCGTTTGTTATTAACAATGTACGATTGTTTGCGTACAAATGGCCATTTTATCGAAAACTATAAATTTTAACTTAAGAAACCCCTAAAATGTGAAACTCCCCCAAACAAAATTTACCTTGATTTTGAATTGTTTATTTCACATGGATCCTAAATGAATAAATGAAATTCTATGGCGAAACGTAAATCTAAAAAGAGTAATTTTAACGAAATAATGAAACTTTGGTTACTTGGAAAGTTGGGCAGATGAAAATGTGCGTGTTTATTAGCTAATCTATCATCTAGAAAAGGAAGAAGGGAAAGAGAAAAATGACAAAATTATCTATGTCTATAACATATATAATAAATCCATTATATTTAATGATCTGATTGACCCAATTACTTCTTTCAATTAATTATTCTGTTTAGGTAAGGTGTTGGCTGAAATGAAAAGCTATAAATTTTACATTAAGAAACAGCCGAAGGTCGTGCTGTTTAACCCCCTGTCGAACCCCGTTCGTGATACTAACTTTTTTATTTCAGTCAAGGCCTTACGTAAAAAGATTAATATATAATAAATATACTGTTCTCCCAATCAATTAATTATACTTTCTAAGGTTTTGGTTGAGATAAAAACGTCAGTGTCTCGAACAAGATTCGAACCCACGACTATTTAGCATATTTAGCCGAAGGTCGTGGATTCGAATCCCGTTCGTGACACTGACATTTTTTATCTCAACCAAGACCTTAGAAGGAATAATTAATTGATTGAAAGAAGTGACTTAGTCAATTGATTATTAGAACGTTAATGAAATAATCATCTCCCTTGAACAATTTACTTTTTATTTTCATTGTAAACTTAGCCCTTAAACTTACTACTTGTGGTCTCAAGGGTATCTATCGCGCCAATTTATTGCCAATGTCATTATTGTCATATTAAATCAAATTTAAATTTTTTTATTAAGCATATTATTTTTTAAAAGAATAAATGCGTACACTTTGTAAGACGATAAAATAAATACAATTCTTTATGAGAATAAATGGTGAGAAAAAAATTGGCTAACTTGGCGTCAAAAAATGTTAATTTATAATTAATTAAAAGTTAATTCAAAATTAAAACCGAAAAAAGGTATACATTGTTAGAGGCCGAGACACGATAGAGATTCCAACAAACCGAATCGCTCGATGTTATCAGGTCAAAATTTTTGGAGAACAACTGCAGGATGCAGGCTGAAGAATTAAAATAGCTCCCATTCCTTTTTCTTAAGTATTTTGACTATTTTACTAATTATACAAGACGTTTTGAACCGCAACGGAGTTTTTTTTAATTCTTCCCCTCATGTGAAACATAACCAAACAAACAAATGAAAAGGAAAGAGAATTTCCATGTGTGGGAGGCATTCATTAGTGACAATTGATTTGGCGTGAAATTATCACTAATTTGCCCTATCAGGCCTCCCGAGGATTCAACGGGTGTAACAAGTTTATTTTTAACCGAGTAATGACACGGGAGACGAGCTTTAACCATGAGAAACGGTTATTATAATAAAGTGCATCTATGCAAATACGCGCGGGGCTAATTAAATATAATTATTCCTCAATTGCTTGGACCTATGAATTATTAAAATCCCTTTCGGACTCTGCTTAGGCAAAAACGGGCCAGGTGGTCCGAAGTTCCCTGGAGTACGCGCATGATAATCCCACGTAGTTTTTATTTAATATTATTGTACTTGCGGTAAATTTTTTTTTTTATACCAAGAAGTAAAAGGAAATGAAATTATGATTGAGTTCACATAGCAGGTGATAAACTTATAATTTGTTGTTAATATTGTATTCGTTTTCGTGAAAGAGAATGCCAATATACATATCTCACAGTAAAATAGGAAACATTGCATCTGCCGTCCACCTGCCTATTTCAATATTCATGGTCGTTCAAACAAAAGCACGCGTTTACTCCAACCTGTTAAATTACGCCCGATGTAATTTATGGGATTTTTAATTCGTGTTTTCAACATTGGTACAAAACGGTTTTCCTCCGAAGGGGTGAAAAAAAAACGGCCGGGGGTGGGCTGATGATTTGTTTGCTCTGTCTCAATTTCGTAAATGAGTTATTGGGACGGACGCGATGACGGCCAGGTAAAGAAATAGGCGAAATCCCAACTTAAAGACTCCACAAATGAGAAGATTTAACTCTCCGATTTTGTATTTATTGAATTATATAAATTGTTAAATGTAAAACATAAGCCAGATGATTTCATTCAGACAAAAGGTTTATTTTGCCATCGAGTAATATAATTCTATGGACTTGGCATTAACTTACAATGTTATTTGCCTCTTAATGATCTAGTAGTCAACCTTTTAATTTTAGGGTAGGTCAAGAATTTTCAATTTGATAGTTTTTTGTCACTATCTAGCACGTTCTGTCTCTCTCAACCTCTTTCAATCCCCAGCCCGCTTGTTTTTAGTTTGTTTTTCTCTAATCAATTTTACTTTTTTACTTTTGGAATTTCTCCCTACATTTTTATAGAGTGACTATGCGTCATGTTTATTCCATGCCTTTCTCTCTCTCTCTCTCTCTCTCTCTCTCTCTCTCTCGGTGGTGTTCGCTTGAAGAAAGGACCTACGTGTCCTATGCACTTGTTTGATAAGAGTATTAGTCTCTCTTTCCCTTTCTCACTTTTTCTCACTCTCACTCTCTCTCTCTCTCTCTCTCTCTCTCTCTCTCTCTCTCCTTCTCTTGCTGTTTAAATTTTTGTCCAGCTTTCATGACTTTCGCTAATGAGCTATGTTATTTTAGTCTTAAAATCTGTCACTACATATTTTAGGCTAACTCATCACTTGTCCAATCTGTCTCTTTTTCTGTATATTTCTTTCTCCACTCTGTCTGTCTGTCTGTCTATCTGTCTCTCTCTCTCTCTCTCTCTCTCTCTCTCTCTCTCTCTCTCTCTCTCTCAATGTCACAATTTCGCTTTCTTTCTTTTACTATTCTGTTCT
>CM077109.1:13948763-13960722 GCA_039619505.1 Cimex hemipterus | reverse complement strand
GAGAGAGAGAGAGAGAGAGAGAGAGAGAGAGAGAGAGAGAGAGAGAAAGAGGCTGGGGGAGAGGAGGTGTTAGATAGAATAAATAAGACATAGATTGAGTAAGACTAGAAAGCAGATGGTTAAAGAAATAGATAGAAATGAGAAAGAACAAGAAAAAAAGAGAATGAGTGGGAGTGAGATTACCTGTTAAGAATGTCGAAAAGCCACGATTATTGTGAAACTATATCATATAACCAAAATTATCCGCTATTGCCTCGATTTAAAACTAATTAGTGTAATAAACCCGGCACAAAAAAATTATATATATATTATCCGCTTAGCATAACAAACATAAATTACAGATGACTCGCGTGGTCAGAGGTGTTTTCGGGAAAATTCTAATTGCCTCAATAATTAAATAAAATATTCCATGTCTAATGTAATAATTATAATAATAAAATACGAGACGGCCGAAGAGGATCATTGCTTATTCACTCGTTTAACCTCCTGCGAAAATATTTCAGTAATTTAAGTAAGATTTATTTTCTTCTGTTCGAGCAAAATGGTAAAAATGAAGCACATCAGGCTAACATTGCTTTCGACACTAAGATGAACTTTGTAAACAATTGTATGAACTTGTACAAAACAGCAAATAAATTTTAGGATTGTATTAATAAATTAAGAGATTTTTTCTATGAGTAGTAAATAAACTGTATGTTAATGGTGGCACACGTTCCCCGAATTATATGCTAAAAAGTTTCTAATAATGTTTTGTTTAGGGTATAATTGAAAAAAGTAGGAACAAGTTACTTTCCAAAATGAACAATTTAGTAGAATTTCTTCATGTAGATACGAATATTTTTTTTGTAATTTCAAATTAGGAACATGACATATATTTAACAACTTAAATAAATTTTTTCGGTCAAATTTTGTGTTTTCCCCGTTTTGTTAAATTAATTATTGTCGCTCTTTAAGATAATTGCTATGCTGAAGAAAACAGGGTATTCAGCTTGTGAAAGTTCGCGCTGGAACTTTTTTTTACTGGAAAAATTAAACCTTTTAAATTATACGGACGGATAGCATTAAGGCAAACCTAATTTTCCAGAGCGCCAGTTTATAAAAATAAGGATTATTTCTTAACGAATTCCATTTGGTAGTAAAATAAACCTATACAATATACATAATAACGATGTGAAATTTTTTTTAGCATCGATAAGGATGGACAATAGTGCAGGAAATATAACGCACCTCCGGGATATCCGTGGTTACTATATATACATTAAAAAAAAGAGAAGAGAAAAGAAGGGTTTAATTATAATACCATGTGGTAAAAAAACATACAGTTACGACTAAAAATTAACCATTTCAATTCATAATAATTTAATTGTACTGGCCTTTTTTTAAATCTCGAAGTTAAAACGAGAATTTAAAAAGGGGGGGGGAAATTTTTTGACAACCGACAGAAATATCGGGCTGTCTCTTAAGTCGGGCGGCCGGACTTTAAGCTACCGTCGAAGCCCGGAGCCATAAAAACCGAAGTCGATGAGCTAAAAAAAAAGAAAAAGAGGAACAGGGTAAAAGAAAAAAAAATAATATAAGTATAAAGGGTTGGCGATAAGAATGCAAGGTGGAGCGGCCCCTTTGTCCCCGGCCCGGTATCCCCCTTCCACGAATCCGGACTGGCAGTTTAGATTACTTCCTGTCCGGGAGATTAAAATCTGGACACGAATTTTAAAAATCCCAACCTTTTATAATCTGTCGATATCTAAGTCGGAGGCCCTCCATTAGGGGCAATCGGCTGACACTCGGGCCCAGGCGATCCGACGATTTTTCAACGCGGGGGCAATTTCTGGGTCCTCTTGTATCTTATTCGTCTTAGAGGCTGTCTCTACCGGAAAAAAATTTACAAGGGGTCGGCCGGGTTGGTGTGCCACGGATTTGGACCAACATTTTTTTTGATGATTTTACACTCCAAAATATTAGACACGTCCGGCTGTTTTCTGTTATTTGGCTCAGGTTTCGCCAAAATACAATAATATTTGAAAGTTGAAATTGATCATTTTTTAATATTTTTATTTCTCCGTTATACTTGCTCAAATCAAATATGTGAATATATCCTTTAACAGAATTTTTTGTGTAGATTGCAATAAGAATATAATAAAAGCTATAAAAATCAATAACGACAACATTTCTAAAGACCAAATCTTTTTCAACTAAACTAGGTCATAAATTTTAATTTGTCTCATGACTAATATGAAATTCCATTTTAGCACCTGTAGGGGATATCTAAATATAAATTTTGTTTATAAAATTTAAATTTAGCGATTTTTAGGAAGTAGATATCCGAATATCTGATTGAAACGGTTAAAAGAATTTTAACGTCGAACATCTCGATTGATGGAAGAGGAAAATAGCTTTTTAACGTCTTATGCACCATGAAATATATATATATATATAAAAGATCTTTAAGAAAAATAATCAAAATTATTTGTCACAAATTAACCTCGTCTTTTTAGTATTTAAAAACATTTTAAATAGATATGGTAGTCCGATTTTAATATTTGATTCAATAAATTCCTTTGATAATTTTGAACAAAATACAATTATCAACCATGAAAATTGATCACCTAGGTTTTGAGAAAAATGGTACTATATCGGCACTAGGAATGTCCTCGAAATGATCAAAATAGTAAAAGTATTTGACCAAAATTATCCTCCTTTTGTAATGGAAATGATAGTCCGTTTTTAATATTTGAGACAATAAATTCCTTTGAAAATTAAAAAAAAAATACAATTATCACACAAGAAAATCGATCACCTAGGTTTTGAGAAATATGATAGTAGATTTACACTAGGGATGTCCTCGAAATGATCAACATTGTAAAATTATTTGTTAAAAATTATCCTTCTTTTTTAATGGAAATGATAGTCCGATTTTAATATTTGATACAATAAATCCCTTTGATAATGTTTTTTAAATAGCATTATCAACCTTGAAAATTGTCACGTAGTTTTTGAGAAATATGGTACTTCATTTGCACTAAGAATGTCTTCGAAATTTTCAAAATGGTAAAATTATTTGTCAAAAATTATCGTTATTTTTTTAATGGAAATGGTAGTCCGATTTTAATATTTTATACAAAAAATTCCTTTGTCAATTTTTTTACATACAATTATCTACCATTCCTAACCATCCCTAACCATGAAAAACGGTCACCTAAGTTTTAAAAAAATTATGCTATAGTTGCACTAGGAATGTCGTCGAAATTATCAAAATAATAAAATTATTTGTTAAAAATTGTCCTCGTTTTTTTCATAGTCCGATTTTATTTATTTTTTACGAGGATTAGCAGCAACATAGGTCATACCAACCCTCAGGGTGCCTTTGAAAGTTCTAATTCTCTCTCTGTCGGTAGTCATAGATAATATACAGTTGTAAACAGAGACCTCTGATACGCTGCCTCCCTCCAGCTCTAACTCATGTGCAAGTTAAACCAGGAACGGCCTCGGGTTGTGAACCTGAGATGAGAGATCTCGGACGGAGAGGAATTCGTGTCTTTTTTGATGGCGTTGTGTATGCGACCTAGGCTCGCGTAAATCCGTGGTCCTTGTTGTCGCGACCTGGAATGGGGTGTATCTCCTGGCCCTTGTTGGTTAGGATGTGTATAAGACTTACTTACGAGGCTGTTTAAGTGACCTGGGATAGCGTAAATCCCTGAGTAGCTGACGAAGCTGTTTGTGAAGCCCCGAACTAGCCAGACTTCTGGTGTGTTGCAACAATGCAAGGCTTTAGACTATTAAATTAAGAGCAAATTAACACATCCTTGATAAAGGAATCTTTTATGGAAATGCGTATTGTGGCACAACACCATATTCCTCTTCAACACCATTAATACAAGAGGAAAATTACTTGCAAGTCTTCCGTATCCGATCTTTCAAATATGTACATTAATTTAGTTTATGAGATATGAAGTTCACATAGGGAGGATAGTCTGTGGAGATTGGCATGAATAGTTTATGCAAGAAGTACAATGGTACACAACACTAAACTTCATACCTTGATAACGTTGACAAGTGTCAAATTACAAGAAGGCAAAGTAATCTACCACTTTTGAATGACAGAAAGTCTATAAATAAAATTCGTCTCCAAGTTATAGTTGACTCGGTTAACCTTGCAGACCGATGATACGCTGCTTACAGCATAACCCAAGCTGTTAGGAATTTTCAATTTTTTCGTGCAGGGTTTATTGTCAGTTAATGCCACAATGCAGATTAATTGGCAATTAGTGTTTCCCTTGTAAGGGGCGTCGAATAACTCAATCGCCGTTAGGGCCCGTTTGAATTGTCAACGACGTGGCAGGGAAGACATAATGCAATTTTTGCTTTAAGACCGGCCCGCGGAGGCATGAAATATAGCCAGGAAATATTTGCGTGGGCAGCTGCAGCCCCGATATTATATAGGAGTAGGATTGAATATTTCTCGAACCGGTGGCGGGTCTAA
The DNA here is from genome assembly GCA_039619505.1 of Cimex hemipterus. Classification (NCBI taxonomy): domain Eukaryota; kingdom Metazoa; phylum Arthropoda; class Insecta; order Hemiptera; family Cimicidae; genus Cimex; species Cimex hemipterus. The sequence continues at coordinate 13,956,242 of CM077109.1, read as the reverse complement.
TTCATTTCAAAACCTGTCTCCCGATCGAGCATAGAAATTTACGGGGTGAATTGATCCCGTTGGTTTTTCTCCTAATCTGCGATCATTATTGTGAATTCGTCAACAGTTGACTCCAAAACGTCAAAAAACAATACTCATTTCACTATTAAAAAAAAGAAGAAAAATTTGATTGCACCTGTTAAAAGAAGATCGTGGTTAATGAATTGCCATTGGCACGTGCTCTTCCGAAGGTGATTCCGCTGGAATTTCCGGAGTACCGAATGTGCCGTTTAAGATATACTCCAGGCATCTTTTCAACATTTTCAACATATAATTTTGTTTTGGGATATAAACCCGCCAATTATCCCCGTAACGGTGGAAATGGAGGATTTTTCTTTTATTTTTTAAACAACGACCCGGACTTAAATGGCGTTTGTGTTTCCGAGACTTCTTTCTTACTCCTACTTAAATAAAAACAGTTATTAAAACTAAAAACTATAATATAAATTAATGAAAAATAGTTTCATCTTCTGAAATCATTACGGTGTCATTTAAGTGGCAACTAATTTACTGGTAGTAAACTAATTCACTAAATTACTATTTAACCGCTAACTGAAATAGGCAAATGTGTATAATTACATCCACATTCCATACGACAAAATGTTTCCATAGTCACGACCTTCTTTCTCCTGCCTTGTGGCATATTTTTTGTTGATCATAGTTTAATCATTATTAAATGCCAACGATATAGAGATATATTTATAAATGATATGAAAACATCATTACTACGAAATAATGATAACATACACTCACTCTAAGCGTACTTATTACAAAACGGTGGAGTTGAAAATTTAATCTACTTAAATGGCAAAATTATTGTCGATTGACAAACCCTTTTTAGAAGTGTATGTAATTGATTTATATTGCATAAAATAATAAAACTGAGGAGAATAGTAAAGACTGAGAGAACATGACTTAATAAGTAAAACTCCCAAATTTATGTCACGGACGTGTATGTGGGAGAAAGAGAGCGAAAAGAGAGAGAGAGAAAAGAAAAAGAAGATATAAAAGGGAGACTACGGGAGATAGAGGTCAAGTGAATAAGAGAGAAGAGGATGAGACAGACATATAGATAAAGAACGACCAAAGGTGATAGATCTAGATACATAGAAATAGCTAGATAGATAAATAGATACAGATAAATAAATAGGCTAGATACAACTATAAGATGGAGAGAATATGAGATACAGATAAATAAATAGGCTAGATACAACTGTAAGATGGAGAGAAGCTGACGTACCAAACAGAAATACCATAGGAAGACATTCAAAGAGACATGCAGAGATATTGATAAGTAAAGAGAGAGAGAGAGAGAGAGAGAGAGAGAGAGAGAGAGAGAGGGGGGGGGAGAATGAGACAGATGGACAGGAACTGAAAGTAGATCTACAAAATAAATTAACATACATACAAAAATCTAAGAGTGAAGAAGTTAGGACAAATAAAAAAGTAATATATATATGAATGCAGACAGCAATACATAAATACATGAACATGAAAATATCGATTGTAGTTAGTCTGTGGTAGTGTAGAATAAACTAAGTTTTAAAATATTATTATCGAATGTGCGGTGATCGGTGACCGTTAATCAATGATTTTTAACAAATCGTGAGGTGCGGTATGATGTGGGTAGGTTTCAGAAAAACATTTTCTTTATCGTGCCAATGTTTGAGGTCATCTTCAGGGCTAAAAGTGTTTGTTTTCTCTGTAATTGTGCCATTCTTGCGTGTCGTGTTGAGAGTGCCAGTGTTTGCTGTTTGCCTTCAATAAATGGAGTTCAGTTCGTTCTCCAGTGTAAATCCGAGCCCAGGCCATTACACCGCTTCTTCCAAACTGGCCCGTGGGATGCTCGTTCTAGGTGCTACCTCTATACATTAAGTTCCCTTTCAGGGTCGTAGGTCTTTTCGTCCACACCTCGCATATGCTCTTATCAGACGTGTATTTCTCAAGACGGGAAGCACCTCTCCTCGCGGGCGGTTAGTGCTAGCCCGTGAGCTCGATATAGAAAACCGCCCAACACCCCAAGGACCCAAAAATGACCTTCTTCTCCACTTGCCCCTTTCGAAGGGCTGGATCAGCAAAACAAAGCACATGACATCGATTGACATCGATCCGAACCTCCCACCGTACTCCCGTAGATAGAGAAGACGACTCTTATATCCCCTAGCGTAAGGACTTCCGGACACTTTCTGACGACTGCTTTGGTTTTAAGTGGAAATGCCAACCACCCCCAGATGAGTGTAACTATCCGGTTCATCGCGATTCATCAGTAAACATAACAGCATTACAATTGGAGATTTCTTCCGCTTGTATCGTTTCTGTTGACAAATGCTTTGCAGAAAATCTTATACTTTGTTGAGGATCTTGCGGGCACTATATGAAAAATTGTCATCTTACAGCGATGACAATATTTCTGTTCTTCCTCAGCCTCGTAATGCGCTGAGATACACTACAAGGCTCCTTGCTCGCACATCCAGACTGCCGGAATCGGGCTAAAGCCCGGAAGACAGCGCTCTGAGAAAGGCCAACTGCCTCTGAATAGTAAATCTCTAAAAGCTGATGTAATGTTGGTATAATTTCATTCAATTTGAAAATAGAAAACATCCTTCGTGTCTTTAGCCCATTTTTTGGTTAAGTAAATCAAAACAAGATTGACTTTCTTATTACGAAACGTACAATTGTTCAGCATCATGAAATTTCCAGTCTTAATCCTCTCCTTTAACATGCAAGTCCGCCCGAGATTGTACGCTGTTCGTCATATTTAAATTTTGTTTAAAAATTAGGTTTCCCTTGCGTCTAATAGTTGTAAGGCCCGAGGCGGGACGTCGCCCGCAGCTCCTTGGCCGAAGGCGCTTCGACCCCTTATGAAAAATACGAAAAAGGCAATTTGGAGTAGGCAGATTGAAGGCTGGCTGACACGAAGCGTAGGGTGGATCTGATAGGAAGCCATCACCCTAGGCTAAGAGAATTATCATAGGTAATACAGGGTCCGGTCCTACAGTAGCCATCGGCCTCCATATTACATTATCACGGGGAAACATTCAAAACATGGAGATCCTGTGATGGTAGACGTATTTAGATAATAGACATTCGCCTGTTTTTTGGTCCCTTTTCGAACTATACAAAGGAAAAAATTTTCTGACAATAATTTCTACCTGTCTTAATGTTACAAAAATAATTATTATTGTTATAAGAATTTATCATTTTAAACGTATAGGTTTTTTTTGGCCTAAATTTGGCCTCCAATCATCAAAATGTTCAGGAATAACTTAAATTAAATATATAATTTAAATGACACCAGTCTGTTAATTTTTAATGTTTGTGTTTAAAAAATATGTTGTGTGATAAGTCAAGCATATGGCATGTTGTTACAAGTCGTGATTTCTTTCCGAAACGTTCAACTACTTTTCTCATTAACGGCCAGATAGTTCAATAATCTATTGATACTTTTGTAGAAAGACGTTCGGTTGAGTTATCACTACCAGTTTCAGTTTGAATATTCATGAACACCTAAGGTGCAGTAGCCGTTTAAAAGTGTTCGTTTTCCTTCTCTTTTTCTCCTCGGACAGTTTCATTATCCCTCCTTTTTTTTTCCTTCAAAGTCCTCCACGTATCCCCCTTAACTTGTCCTATAAACAATGGTCACTTAGCGGGACCCTGCAATTTAACCCAGTCCCGGGACAACTATCAAAATTAATTTCACAGGGTGCTCATTTATTGAATCAAATTGCTCACAGCCGGCGGAAGTACACGCGTATCGGTACGCCATCGATGGCAATCATTATTAGAAATGTGTACTGGGTTAGTCGATGTAATTTTCCTTTGAAAAATAGATAATGAACGATGATAGGGCCCCTTCGGGCAAAGACCGTAACAAGTTAACAATCATTGTGCATTTCTTTTGAACAACTGCAAGACAAACATTACTTCTACCATTGCATCGAGTAGGTACATTAACAGTAACGAGAAAACAAGAAAATAAAATTATATTGGTTTTCATGTAATATTGATAATATAGGTAGTATAGCACTAGGAGCAATAAAATATGCCCCCAAACCTATACCTGGGATAATAGAAACAAATATAGAATCTTCCACCACAGAATTTAAAAAAAAAGGAAAAGTAGATAAACTGTATAAACATATCACAATTAATACACAGTTTTAGTTGAGATGAAAAAAAGTTAATGACACAAGAGGGATTCGAAGCCACGACCTTCGGCTAGATACGCCGCTACTCTACCATTATGAATTAATGTACATACATAATAAATTTATGATGAAACCGGTCACCGAAACTGGCAAATTCGCTACTGCAACTGGAGAGGGCCAAACTCAGAGGAGTTATCACTATCGGACTAATAACCGGTCACTGGCATCTGAGAAAACATCTTCCCAACAAGGGCATATACAACTATGATCCCATCTATATATTAGGTAATGAAGAGGAAGAAACAGCCACCCATATCATCTTCGAATGTGAAGCAACACCTCGATGTAGACTTAACTAAATAAAATTGTACTAGCGACAGTCAATGACCTGATACTTCTAAGAATAAGGAGTTCGTCTATTGCACTGGACTAAGGGACTAGGAAGGTTCAATAAACCAGAAAACTGCAGCGCTTGGGGAATATAAACTCTGCTTCCTAGTTTCCTTATCACCATATCATATCATTCCAGCTGTGAGCAATACATAACTCGGGTCCACAACCATCTTCTTTCAAGTCGAAGCAACTTGAAGGAAATAACAAACATCCTAAGGGTTATTATATATATACATGCAGAGCGAATAAGCTCTATAGGGTCTCCAAACCTACGAAATTACCTCAAAACCTCTCTGGAACTGCCTTATTGCTCTAAAAAACTGGGATTTTCAAACAGCCTAACTCTACAATGGGTTGTGCCTCCCAGGTCATGTAGGTATCGAAGTGGCAGATATGAAAGCTCCTTAAAAAAAAAAAGGAGCCAAAATCCATAGGGTGCAATATAGCTTCCATAAGACAACTGGAATCTTGGCTAACCGACAAACAGCGAAAAGACAACATGAACAGGAAACAGCATGAGTCTACCAGAAGGATTACTCGCAAAAGCAACTCAGGGGGAGAAAGATCCTTCTTAAAAGAAAGGAATTAAAAACTCTAAACGGCATATTTGCAGAACCACATCACTTTCAAAAATGAGGCTAAAACGACAAACCAAGTGGCTAAAATGTCAGAATGTGATTTTATGTGATGCCCTGCAATAGAATGCCTGCTATTCTCCCTGGAAAAACCGTTCTTGATTCAGACAAATCTTGATACCATACACCCAAGAGTAATTTTTTACTTAAAAAAAAAAAAAACGAATATCTTTCAGTAGACCCATTACGAAAGTTTGGTTCAATAGATGAAATGTTCTATTTTGATGCACAAATTCTTTCGACTCCACATTAGGGAAAATACAGGTTCCTGAAAACCTTGTATGTCTTTAGTTCCTCCTGAAGCTTTAATTTCTCTTTTTTTAAGTGAATAGTCTAGTACAGCCTGTCTTCTCTACAGCCTATGAATTGCGGCTATAGTAGCCTTCCCCTCTAGAATATATGTAGTGGATTCATCAGGATTTCCATTGCAGCAGAAGGTTCCGTTCTCATGGGTCCAATAATGCTCGGACATACGAGCGAGACGATATTTTGACGATATTTCTATTAAAATGGAGTACTATAAATTTACAGTAGTCTGAAAGGAGAATGATACGTCGTAGGATAAAATTTACGTTTTTTATTATTTAAAGAGTTTAGTTTAACAGGCTATTTTGTGAACCTCTTCCCTAATGCTTATTGGTCTGATTCGTCAAACGTCAAAATCAGACGTTACATCGTCATACTGTTTTTAACCAGAGTCACCACGTGGAACTCCCGTATTAACTCGCAAAACGCAAAAGAGAGAAAAAGACACAAACAATCCAGAAACCTTCTAGCAAGTTTTAGGGAAAGAAGCATCAATAATTGAATTAAAGAAAACAGGAAGAAACTCCTTCGCAGAAGTCTAACAGGACATTAAGGATCAATAGGCATTTGAATAGGATGGGAAAAATCCAACACGGTACATGCAGATTCTACAAGGAAGCGTAGATAACATTAACACACCTTCTGACAAAATTTGGCCAGGAGACGAAAATGTTTTGGGATGACAACATAACCCTCTTTTACGGTTGGTCTCCTGGCCAATCCAGTGTCACAGTTTGTTAGAAGGTTTGTTGTTGTTACATTTTCGATCCGACCACAGAAACCGGGCTTACTATCCAAATTTCATGAAGAACTTAGACTAACTGGTGTGCTTTAGGTATAGAAACGGGGGTTCAATAAAGAGCGATTTATCTTTCTACCCAAAATACATCTTTCATCTAGTCCGATCACAAGGCATTCTTTAATAAAACTTTATTTGAAAAATAATATACCTAATAGAAAATAACGCATGCCGATTTATCTCTAGAATATGAAAAAACTACAGAATTTATGCAATTTCCCTAGTACAGCAACAAAACAAAGTTGTAATATCCAGGGTTGATTGCAGATTTTTCTCATAGCCTCTATTTATATACATAATAATTTTATTTCGCCATATTTGAAGACGAAAATTAAGACCATCCGGTGAATTTGATGTCGAATTAAGAACAATCCTTGATCAGATTTTCCTGCAGTGTACCTAGCTGAAGATAATTAAAGGTCCGTACGAGCCGGCTAAGAACAATGGCCAGACGGTAGCTGCAACTTTGTGTTTACAGCTCGTAGGATAAATCAACCGTTGTAGCGTCGTAAAACAGTGGCATTCCGCCGCCTTTAAAGCAACTCCCTCTTGTGTGAGATGAACTGAATACAACAATTACCGTGTTCGAGGTGTACCCTTACAAAACAAGAATTATATGTACTGAGAGAGTGATGTGAGAGATGATCACTAGTGAATCACAAAACTTGGTTTTTTCAAAATTTTAAAACGAAAAGTTTCATAGGTACTGATAGGTGATTACCCATATAAAAACAATTTTTATATATCTATCACCTATCTTTATCCCTGACTTATTGACTCACCGTTTTCCGCTGTCTTCTATTTTCGACTCACAATAACTCTCTCACTCCCATAATTTTTCTCAAATCCAATCGACTATCTAAACAGTGGTCCAATTTTGCGCCTTTTGAAAAAACATTGTTCATTTATTCATTCACTCTCACTCTACTTGCTGCCTCTCTCGTCATGTGATGAATCCGTAAATTCTACCCTTACAGCCCATGACGAAAATGAAAAATAGAATGAGCAAAGTGTACGAGAGACACAAAGCGAGAGAGAGAGAACAATGAATGAATTAATATCGTTTTATTTAAAATAAATATGTATGTGTATGAGAGATAGGTAGATAGATGGAGAGAGGGAGAGAGAGAGAGAGAGAGAGAGAGAGAGAGAGAGAGAG
>CM077109.1:13912571-13922781 GCA_039619505.1 Cimex hemipterus | reverse complement strand
AGAGAGAGAGAGAGAGAGAGAGAGAGAGAGAGAGAGAGAGAGAGTTGGTCAGTTGAGAGGGTGTGAAAGAGCGAAGTTGGTATGTAAGGTGGGTGCTGTAAAACAAGCAAGCAGGCCCACCAACCAAAGAAGCCACTTAAGTTTTACTTGCTCAATTCCAAGGATGTGCTTGGTAAAGACTGTACCACTTCGGGTTTGGGCAAGAACCAATGTGCAAACTGTTTGGTAAAGAAGTTGAGAATTGCTTGAAGGTAAATGATTCTGCAAGTGCTTTTGACAGTGCAGTAAAAATCACATACCGGTGGCAATTCATTTTTCTTAGTCCGTTACAAACCTTGGATTTAGATTGAAAGTAATTCCATTACTGTAAGCTATTCAGTTCCGAGCCGAGACCAATGAAGGAAATTCGGGCTAAAAAGATGCGGTCTGGTGTGATATGGGTTTCAGAAAAATATTTTATTTATCGTGCCAACGTTTCGATTTTTATTGAGATCATCTTCAGACCCTGCACTCTCAATAATGACACATCTACACGGAAAACAAACATTTGGAGCCCTGAAGGTGCCTGTTCTGTTTTATTCAAATTTTAGCGACAACTAATGTGTGAATTGTTTCTTAAGGAAATGAGCCATTGGTTGGAAGATAAATCCGTCCAAAGGAACTCGCCCAGATACTGCAGGATGAAATGAAAAACTTAGAATCTCCAGCGGGATTCGAACCCGAGCTTGAACTATCGTGACTTCGATCCACTCGGACACCGACCCTCCATCACATCCTACAACCTTTCGAATTTCCCCTCTTTTTTGACATTTTTCAAACGACAAAAACCTTACATGGAAAGATTAATTAATGGAAAAAAGCAATTTGGTCAATTTTAATTAACTGAAATTGATTGTATAACTAATTGAACATATAAAGCATCGAATAATTTAACCACGTTGCGGAGATATAAACTACCGTACATAGCGAATTTGGGTCTGTTCGTACTTCGAAAGGTACTATGAGGCCCGAGGAGCGAACCATTTAAAGGTGTAAATTAGGTTCGACGTTACAGGTTCTAACTGTTTTCAGCATTAAAATGCTGAATAAGGAATGGGAAAACTATTTAATTACAGCCTGCGCTTAACAGTTCGACTGCATACAATATACTGAGCGGAAAAGTCTTTTCACGCTTCTTGCAGTCCGGTTATCCTGGGAAGCCATATTTCATGCAAATTGGCAAACAGAACTTGTAAATGAACTCATTTTCACGGTAGTCTTTAAAATTAATTTCCATAATATGTACAGAGTTTTTTCTTTTTCACAGAAAATCAGAAAACTTAAAAAAAGTAATTTATTATTAGTTAATTGTTTTTAAATAGATGTGGGAGTTTTCTGACAGGAGTGTAGCAGCATTCACTAAAAATATTTACCCCGGTGAAAAATAGTCAGTTTTCTTTACAAATAAATTGTACCGCATTTTAAAAAGGTACCAGGTGACATATCTAAATATAAGAAAGTAGTCATTAACGCAGTTCCATATCGTTACAGCGAGAAAAACCCAGAATGTAAGATGTATCAATCAACATCAAATGAGTACCAACTAAGAACAACTTGTTCGCGAGTTGCACCGCACTCATCCTACAATCCTGATCTTGCCACTTCCATACGACCCATACGACCATCTTTAAGACCAGTACAAACACTAAAGCGAATAGAACAATGATTTCGATTCTTTCACCTTTTTCAATCAAATCCAAAATGCACTGTTAGACATAGGAGCCAGACTGCTGAAAACACAAAAAAACAATCCACATGTTGCGGGCACTAAAAGTGGAGTAGAATATTAATAGCCCTGAATACATAAATGTAAAAACTTTTGTATATTCGTGTTGTGGTGGGCATCCATCATACATACGCCTGTGCGTATGACCTTCCTTGTCTCCCCCGGCATTGCGGGTTACGAAGGATTGGATCACCGTTCGAGGACGCTGAGACTGCGCTGACGGAGTCCTTCGAATGAATAGTGGATGGAAAAGGTGAAGTGCAACTTATAACACCATCTTCCAGTTATCTTTTCATACGTGTGGCGCCACTGTTACAGTCTCTTAAGAGACTAAACCAGAGTACCTCAGTCTGTTCGTTCGATGAAAGGTGATGTAGCAATGTTGTTGTCGTTGTTGTTCGTGCCTGCAGCTCGGAGGGGTGGTTGCCTCTTTGGGGATCTCGTAGAGATCATTCTCTAGGAGTTAACTTGCAATACGCGAAAGGGGCTTTCGAGATGGAGCGGGCGTAATCTGAAACGACGAACTTGCGAAGTCCTGGGACGCTGCCAGGACACGGCACAATGTGGGTGCCCTCGGAGGACTATGTTATTGCAGCAGGCCGCAGATGAGGTGTATGTCTAGTGCCCTTAATAAGATTCATAAATTCTTCCTAGAGGGCGGAAATAGAACCGATAAGGCGTGATTGATCTCGGAGGTGGAGCGGGCGTATCCTGCAAAGGTGAGCTTGCGATGCTTTGGGGAGTGCTCTCAGCTTGACGAGGTGGTTGCCTATGAATGATCTCGATGACGAGTAGAGAGGTGGATCATTTTCGCTGAGTTAAAATGTGGAGAAGGATAACATTGAACGATCAGGTGGGATGCGTGTGAGGAGAGCAAGCGAACCTCAAAAAATTGCCTTTCTTCTCAATCCAATTCTTGGGACTGTGCAGCAGGTGTTCCTAGGAGAATCCAGTAGACCCTTCCTAACCCTTGTTTGCAAGGGGGGTTTCCAGGAACAAAATAATGGTATAGCCTTAAGAAAGTGATAATATTTGTATTTTACAACTAAGGAATAAGACCTGCTAATCTGTAGTCACTCTAATGTCCTGACCTCGCTCGGTAGGATACTATCTCTTTATTCGTGCAAAACGAGTACAACCTTGAGATAAGGTGAATAGAAGATTGGTAAATTCTTTCCAATTGTTTTCAATCAAATCCAAAAAATCCAGACAATCAAGAGACTTACCACTCGACGGTCCTTAGTCCTGCCATCGCTTTTAGCGAACAGTTCCATAAGATAAAACAGTCCAAATGTTGGTAAGCAGTAAACGTGAAGTAAAAGATTGGTTTTCTTTCCTTTAAACTTTTCATTAGCCACTCAAAAAATGGTACTACCAGACGATTGGTACAACAGAGGTGACCTCTCGCCGGCTTATTATAGACCTGACTTTTCGTCAGACTGCTCTCTACCTTAGCACTGTTGATCTTAGTTGAAACAAATATCAAATAAAACATTTCTTGTAATTAATCGAAATTTAAGATATTGAACAGCCAATGAATTGAACTAGCTAGCATTTCGTCGCCCTCAAGTCTTGACCTCGCTTCTCCTGACTTCCATTCCTTCAGGTGATACCAATGAAGGTGAAGTTGTGCCCAAACATCGACAAACACAACAGTGAATAAAAGATTGGTTTCAATTTTTTTCAATCGAATTTAAATGATGTTACCGCCAGACGGTCACAGAGCCTGGCTTCGTCGTCCTACAATATCTCTAACCCCGCTCCTTCAGACTGCTATCTGTTAGACATACCTGTCCACCTTAAGGCATAAACGTTTTCTATGCCCAATAGAAGAAAAGTTTTTATTAGAAGATTTCTGTTGGTCAAAATCCAAAATGTGATAGTGACTTGGAATTGAGCAGCTGGCATCAAGATGGCAATTACATTTCGAATCCGACTAAATCGAAATCTATGACTAAAAATGGTTTATTGGAAACAGAAAATAAATTTTTATTTAACCGTTTATTTAGGTGTTTGCCTTATTTATAATTGCATTATAAAATTTGACGAATCATCCCAATTTATACAATAATGACTATTTGAATCAATACTCCAAAAATGAGGTTTTTGTTGTTGTTATTGTTAATTTTATAATCTGTGATTTTGGTTGTAAATGGTTTTTGCTTTTATGAATACAATATAACTTCCCATTGCAATTTAGATGGAATAAAGTATTGTGTTTGTGTCGGAAGAAAAATTCTTGACGTATAACAGGATTTAAGGGATGTTTTAAAGCGAGACCGAGCGGACCGATTTTACCCTGGCTATTTTCTAACAACTCACGATCCCTTCTTTAGCTTTTTTTCTTATCAAATACACTATAAAATATAACGGTTTTCGGGAAGTATAAGGGATGGCCGTCGGATCGCGCGAAGGGTGCCACACAGGGGAGGATCGACTCCGATCGCTACTGCTGTCTAGTGTTCCAGTTCCTAACGAAAATACGGCCGAGGGAAATTTATAAAAGACCGGGCGTTTAATGAGAAAGTATTGTGAAGGGGTGAAATGATACGATTTAATACGAATGTAGAAGAGGCAAAAAAAAAAAAAATATGTTCAGAGATCAATTTAAAAAAAAAAAAAAAATCCACAAACAAAATAAATACGATGGATGAAATTTCGCTATTTTGTTGCCATCTTAAGGGTTTTGTACACACACCTATGTCAGTTTTTAATTGAAAAATACTTTTAACAAGTATTGCTGAGGGTTTAATACTTACGAGTCCTAGTTTCGTTCAGTTTATCCTGTTGCAGCGACAGGTTTCATAAATTTATTTCTCTTTTTGAGACAGGTTCAAATATGAAGAAAAAATTTACTGGATATTTTTCATTCTCCGACTAATTTAAAAATGTTTACCGATTACCAGTTGGATTCCCACCAGGATTGCAAGGAGAAAAAATTATGAACAAAACATAAATCAATATCCAATTTCGTGGTCCGATTGACCAAACAATTTCTTTCAACTAATTAATCTTTGTTAGGTATCGGTTGAAATGAAAAAGTTAATGTCACGAGCAGGATTCGAACCCAAGACCCTCGGGTCAATATGCCGCTGATTTACCACTTGAGTCGCAACGCTCATTGCGTATTGAGGTGAAGGTCGTGGGTTCAAATCCCACTCGTGACACTGACTTTTCTATTAAAACCAATATCTCACATAAAGATTAATTAATTGAAATAAATCAATATGCCGTTTTTAGGATGTTGTCCATAAAGTATACATAATCAAATCAACCATTACTAAAAAATCTCAAAAAGGCACAAAAACGTATAACCGCAGAAAATTGAACACTGTATAAACTAGAAAATATCGACATACACAGCAGACAACAACAGCACTAACATAACTAGCAGACTGGAATTAATAAAAACAACCACCGTAGAATATATCAACAATAAAAAGAAACGCAGGATACAAATAAGACCAATAATAAATACTTTATTAAAACAATAGACGTACACAAAAATAAAACAAGATATAAGCGAGTCAAAACAGACAAGACTCATCAGGCAAAATATTGGTTGTAAAAATACACCGAAAGACGGGCATAAAATTAAAATAGTTGCACAAAGAGAACATTATTTGGAAACAGTACAGTACTCAACGAATTCTTACTCCTTGACATACTTGAAAAACTGTATGTACAAGCAAAAAAAATTGGTGACAACTGAAAAATTTGTCTGCAATTTCAACCTGTATTTTGTTTGTTTCTGATCATAGTGGTCATCATCACCATTGCGCATTGTCCTTTTCGACTTCTTCTTGTAAACAAATAATAACCAGAGTTTGTCTTCTGAATGTTGATCAGTTCAATTTCTATTTTTTATTTGAGTTGAAAATTTTTTAAACGCCGTCTGTTCTCAATTAATCTGTCAGTTTTTCATCATGTCATAACTGAGCAATTATTATAAAGAACCGCTCGCAAAAATGAACATATGTTTTATTTAATTAGTTTTATATATTGGGTTGTCCGGAAAATAATGCAGGATTTTAAGTTTTCATTAAAAAAAATCTATATAAAATATTCTGTTTACGTTTACAGGATTACTCATTTGTATGAATGTCAACACTTATTAATCCTCTTCCAAATGATATTGTTTGTTTACCTCTGTAGCATTCCGCTACTTGGAAATAATTCAGTCATCCTTATAATGTCAAAGCGAGAATTTCGTACGATTTTCTTTTACGAGTTTAAACTCGGCCGAAGCGGAGCCCAAACGGCTAGAAACATTAACCAAGTCTGGGGCGAGGGTTGTGTTAATGAGTGCACTGTGCAAAGGTGGTTTAAAAAATTTCGGGAGGGAGATTTCAGCCTTGAAGATGAAGAAGGTCGTGGAAGGCCTTCCTCTCTTAATGATGATGTTCTGCGATCAGTGGTGGAAGAAAACCCCAAAACAACTGTTCGAGAACTTGCAGAGCAACTCAAAGTCAGTAAAACGACCGTCGCTGACCACCTCAAGGCGATTGGAAAAGTGAAATCGGAAAGGGCCCATTTTGTTGCATGACAACGCTCGACCACATGTGTCACCTGTAACGTCACAAAAATTATTGGAGCTTGGCTATGAAACTTTGCCTCACCCACCCTACTCTCCGGACCTCTCGCCTACTGACTACCATATTTTTAGACACCTGGACCACTACTTACAACACATAATATTCAAAAATCAAACGGAACTGGAAAATGCATTTATTGACTTTATCAATTCTAAAAATTCTGAATTCTACTCAGACGGAATTAATAAGTTACCAACACGTTGGGAGAAATGTATTGAGAGTATGGGAAATTATTTTGATTAAAGAACATTGCTTTAAAGTAACTAGTTTCTTTTTTTTTGTTTAATACCAAAATCCTGCATTATTTTCCGGACAACCCAATACTTGAATTGAATTAATAAATGTAAATTTCTGTCTGTATCTAGTGTTGAGGTAATCGGTCTTTTTTTTTTAAACTGGCAATGTTGTGGTGTTGTTGATATAGGTTTATGAGATGTTTTCGGATTTAACTTTGTTGTGTTTGTATGTTTCCATGTTTTTTTAGTATTGAAAAATGGCAAAAAGGAGGGACAGCTTTATAGGTTAGGGGTGTATCTATTACGAATGAGGGTATAAGGACAGGTCAGAAATAACAAAATAAATGTATTGGTCTGACTTAATTAATGCGTGTTTAAGATGAAGATCAAAAATACGTGTAAACGAAAAAACAGCTGTTAAAATAATCATGGCTGCCATGTTGGTTACCTACGCCCTAACGGATAGCAATAGGACTAATTTTCGACCTAACCTCTAACATTGACCTTGGCCTGTTAAATCGAGTATTGTTACCAAACCGATTTTTTCTCATTTTTCTCGATCTAACCGTACCAGAGTTAACAGGGTCAACACAAAGACCGTGAATACCCCTAGTTTTGAATTTTACCCGTGACTGTTTGAAATTGGCTCCGGCCGCGATAAAGTTTGCAACAATTATGCAGGGTTACGTTGAATATCTCCTAGGGTGGCGGCCCTGTAACCCGGTTAGTGTTCGGTTAAAGTGCGGTTAGCAAGGCTACCCTAAGGGTGCCCTATTACGCATGTAGATTGTCATTAGCACCCTGTATGAAGGGAGGCGCAAAGGGTCCCAAAAACTCCACCGGCTCTCTCTCTCTCAAAACACACGGAACACCACGGCATAAATCCCGGCTCGGTGTTTGTTATTCTCGCTCTACATATATTTAAGCCGGGCATTATAATTGCATGTAAATTTATTCAATTGCTAAGTGGCTGGAACTTATGCCTCTATCGGCGGGTGAGCGCTCATGATATACAGCTTTTTATAGTCAATAAGACTCCGAGTTTCATCGATACTCTTATTTAAGGATCACGATCCTGTTTTTTTCTTCCTTCTATGTCTTTGCTCTCCTTTCGATTTAATTTTTCAAAATCATGAAAGGGTTTTATAAGTTTCTAGGCTCTTTTGTAATTACAGTCCTGATATCGCCTCAAAGACGATCCCCGTCCATCAAAACAAGGCCAGTTTCAATAATTACACTCAAAACCCACGCCCTGAACGTTTTCCTATTCGCCATCGGGAATGTCAAAGATAAAAAACTGCCGGCCCAATTAAAATAACGACGTGTTACGACATCCAAAGCCCGGGGACCGGTCGTAAGATAAAACATGTTACTATTTTGTCTTTGGATCATCTCAAATCTACAACAATATAGAAAAGTAAATTTAAAATATTATACAATGCGTAGTAAATAGTGACCGTTAATTAATGATTATTTAGAGATCATATGCGGTCTGGTGTGATAATTTTAAAAAAGTATATTTTTCTAGCTACGTTTCGATCTTTATGAAGATCATCTTCAGCGCCTGGGATTTATAAACATTTTTTAAATTATACAAATCGATACAAGATACGAATATGAAATTATACAACGATGTACACAATACGGGAATTTTTACGTTTAATCAAAATTATTCGGAGATCGTGAGATGCGGTCTGGTGCTTCGTAGGTTTTAGAAAAACTTTTCTTTTTTTGTCATGCTTTAGTTCGAAAGTTTCGATCTTTATTGAGATCATCTTCAGGGATCAAAGTGTTTCTTTTCCGTGTAGATCTAAATAAAGATCGAAATGTTGGCACCACAAAAAAAAAGTTTTTCACGTCACAACAGACCGCATATTTAATCAAAATATTTTACTCACTCAAAGTTTTTTTTTGAGGTGAAACGGACCGGCAATGTAAAAAATGCCAAAAGACAAGGAAAAGGCCCTGTAGATGGTCTCAATAAAGATCGAAACGTAGGCACGATACAGAATATATTTTTCAAAAGTTATATCACACCAGACCGCATCTCAAAAACTGTAAATAATCGTAATACACTGTGTTGAAATTATTTTTATACCCTATAAAAAATAAGATTTAAGTTATTTACATATTGCATTATAGTGAAAATGTAGATCGTGGAATTCCTGGAAAAATCGTGACAAGACAAAAACAAATGTTAACAACATTTCAAATAGGCATATTTTCCAAACTAGAAAAAATATTTGCTAAATAAATTTATCGATGAATTTCTATATAATAGAATTTTTTTAATTATTCAAAATTATATAGTCAAATGATCAATCATCCAAAACTATAAGTTGAGGTCAAACCTACAATATCGTGACAATTTAAATTTGACTTAAAAATTAGGTCATTACTGATCTTTTGGCCTGCCCAGTTTCGCTGGGTTTATAATATGCATACCATTAGACATAGCGATAAACATGTTTGAGTATATGAATTTTTATTAAACACAAAAGATTGAGGATTCGTAGAAGAATTTCAATATTGAGTTAACATGGTTTTTTCTTTCTTTTATTTTTGTAGTTTCTAATAGTGAATTATTTTGTCGTGATTCATTATGTAGAATCTGATGTTTAAATTGTTTCCAAATGGCATTTTTATGTTCCTGATTTCCATAACGGTTGACATTTCAAGGTTGATCTGATGCAGATGTGATGTCAAAACATAAATATCGTTTTTATTTAATTATTCTTGTATGATGTAATTAAATCGATAAAAGTATTATCATTGTAAAAAACATCAAAGGTAAAGTAACAGAAAACAAATTCTCAGGTTATACCAAGGATTAAAAAATAAACACCACAATTTTTATTACCGTTCGGTTTTATCGTTAATTTCATATAAAGACATGTAAAAAATGTACGATATTAAATTTTAAATACAAAATCTCCCTTGGTTGGTCTGTCAGACGCGTTCGGCCCTTTCGCCATCTTCAGTTAGAAACAATCGTCTTGAGGTAAGGATCAAACTGAAAGTTCGTAGTCACGTAACCAAAGGAGGAAGTGTCATGATATGATCAAATTCAATTAAGGGTACGTCGGAGAATTGATTAAGGAGCCCGACTCACATTTGACACGATACAGGTTCTGGGTTCGAATCCGGTCAAAACCTATGGATTTTGAAGTGAGAACGGTGGGGAAAAAGTATTGTAAAGTGATTTCACCTTTCGTCCGTGACACCCTATGTGCAATTGAACGTAAAGCCCTTCTGTTCATCATGAATTACTCTACACAAATTGAATTTCACACGCACACCTGGACATTATCAGTTAAAATTATTATTTTTTTAGAACCAAATTTATTTTTATGATTTAAAACCTAACCTGTAAACCTTCTACAATTTTTAATGATATATTTTGGTTAATTTGTGCCTTTTCCTTTTACTTAAAATAAACAAATTGGGTTGTGTAAGAAAATAAAAACACTGACATTTGGTAAAGCCAAATGGTTTTGTGTTTTATGTATTAATTTTATATTGATTATTGTTCAAAATATTTAGTAAACCTTTTTCTCTAATCTTACTATCTTCAAAACACAGACAACAAAATATCACACACACACACACACACA
>CM077109.1:13865227-13912171 GCA_039619505.1 Cimex hemipterus | reverse complement strand
CCTAAGATGTGTATAAGAAACAGCATATATATATATATATATATATATGTGATATTTTGTTGTCTGTGTTTTGAAGATAGTAAAATTAGAGAAAAAGGTTTACTAAATATTTTGAACAATAATCAATATAAAATTAATACATAAAACAAAAAACCATTTGGCTTTAAAAAATCTAAAGTAAAAGAAAAAAAATTCTCATATAGTTCGAACAACATAACAACCAAGCCCACCGAAATAATTATTTTACTACCAATGTCGAGGACGATTTTTTTAGCCTTTTGTTTATATAATTGCATATTAAATTTTTTTATTGGAACTAAAATGCCTTTTCCTTTTATTCTACAAAAAATTAGGTTGTGTTAGAAAATAAAAACACTGACATTCGGTATGACTGTTTTTTTTTTGTTTTATTTATTAATTTAATGTTGATGGGTGTTTAAAATAATTTTTCAGATATCGTGAGATGCGGTCTGGAGCGATGTAGGTATCAGGAAAATATTTTCTAATCGTGCCAACGTTTCGATCTTTATTGAGATCATTTTCAGGCACTCTCAACACGGCACGCAAGAATGGCACAAGTACACCAGAAGACAAAAACTTTGAGCCCTGAAGATGATTTCAATAAAGATCGAAACGTTGGCACGATAAAGAAAATGTTTTTCTGAAGCCTACCTCAGACCAGACCGCATCTCACGATATCTGAATAATTGTCGATTAACGGTCACTAATCTCTAGACATTACTTAAAATATTGATTAAACCTTTTTCTTTAATTTTACTATCATAAAGTAAAACCACTACAAGACTAAAGTAAAAGAAGATAGAAAATTCTCGTATCGTTTGAGCAATATATCAACCAAGGCATACCAAAATATTTTTTTTTTCCTACCAATGTCGAGGACGATTTTGTATTTGTACTTTGTTTTTTAAAATTCTGTGATTCTGATGTGCGTTATTACGACAACCGTGTCCTTTTCGTACGATTTCGTGAATTCATTAGTTTCGTGGTTCCCTTGACCAATTAATATATTTCAATTAATTAAGGATTTTAGTTGAGAAAAAAATATCAAATTTGAAAGATGGCCAAAAGGAGGGAAAAAGAGGATTGAACCCACGATAGCACAAGGGGTTAGAGCAGCGGCGTATTGAGTCGAAGGTCGTCAGTTCGAATCCCGCTCGTGACACTGACCTCTTTCATCTCAACTAAAAACCTTAAGAATTGAAACTATGCGAGAATATTTTAACGGTCAAACAGCGAGAATACGCGGACCCTATTAATTGTTGAAACGTGATATTTTCTACTAAGTCCTTCCAGATGAAGGACCTTTAATTTAGTCGTTACCAACCAGGCTTAAGTCTGTATGATTTGTATGATGTCAATTCTGTATTATAAGGTCGAGTATGTGCAGTATCTTTGCCGGTGCCTTCCATGGTTTACATTTTGGCTGTTTTTTCTTTTTTCGTCGCCCGTTTATTTTTATTATTTCTAATTAGTGATTAATGTGTATTTGATTTTTTATGTATGTATTTTGAATGTTATTTCTTGTTTTCAACATTTTCGAATATGTGTGATTTGTTGTCAGTTTTGTACGGCAGGCTCGTTTTGGCTTTTCGGGGTCGTTTGAGTTTTGGAAAAATTTTGATTATAAGAAAATATGAATGAAATAATAAGATTAATGTTTATTGATTGAATCTATCTCCTCTCAAGCAGGCTGTTTACTTTGGTTGCGCCTGGTCAAAACAGCGAGAATAAACGGATCACGCAATCCGAAGATGACGAGAAAATAAAACCGCGATAAACTGATCAAACTAATGCATCTCGCGAAAATATTTCACAATTTAACTACCTGTTTACCGCTTTGACATCAAAAGAAATATTATTAGTGTTGGGTTAAAAACCTGCCATGAAATCAAGTAAAAGTTTGATTATTGCGATTTGACACAAGAAAGCGTTGGTGGAAAAAAAAACGATACGCGTCTCTTGCAAAGTTGTTAAGCCAGTGTCCGTATCAGCGAAAATAGGCGGACCCGCTGATGGTTCTTTAATGACACAGGATGAATTTGGCAGTCCAATTGGTAGTTAGATCTGGCCAAACGGGGAAAAAAAGGTCTTGCTTGGAGAAAAACTGGAAGGGGAAGTCAGGCCGACCCCGTCAACTCCTGCCACCTGGAGCCTCCAGAGAAAACTACGCCCTGCGCGCCGCCCCTGTCCAGCCCCACTCCTCGACTCCATCCCCGAGTAAGTTCATTCATTCTCCGGGCTCTCCCCTCGGCGGGGCACCTGCTGATTAAAATGATTCGTTTTTATTATTCCTGAAGGAGTTTAAAAAAAGGGGAGAAGGGTCGGGCCCTTTAATTGAAAAAATCCCGGCTGGCCCAACAAGATCGAATGTTGGACATAACCTTGACAGAATTTTACAAGAAATTTTGTCATATTTTGACCTGCTCTCTCCTCAACAAGATTGACATTAATTCTTCACTAATGGTATGTTTACCTTGTCCATGAAAACTCAAATTTATTCAACGAGAATTTAAATTTCCTCTTGGGGTCTGCGAGGAAATGTACACTTTAATTTGATCTTTTACTCGCCGTTTTGGCCTTTAGACTTTGGCTTCTCGCCATCTTCAATGGCACATCATGGGACAAATATGTATAGATAAAAATAGGATCGGAAATGATTAAATTACACAAACAACAACAAATCCGACATTTATATATTAGACACAATAATTATTAACAAAAATTTAGCTTTTTTCTTGTTCACTGTGTTAACAGCTCATAAGGGAAAAAAATCAATCTCTTTCTATTGCTCTTTTGTCGCACAATACCACCATTTCCGGACGTTTGTTTGTTCAGTTGGTAACATTGTGCTAAGGGAGACAATGCCTGTTTTCTAAATCGGCCGAAATCAAAATACGTGTCCCACACGGGGACAGGATGAAATAACTGTTTCATTGTCGATCGGTACGATCAGACAGATCAAAGATTATGGCGATATAGGCCGAACCAGCGAGAACAGAAGGGCCAGTATTGTCGGAGACAAAACGCCCACGGTTTTCCTACGAATCAAAAACGTATCAATTTCTAGACTAATTTTAGCAATTTTTAGTCGTTCGTTTATTTGAATGAAGATTTGGGCCACAGACAAACAAAAGAGAATTGGAGGACCAGATGCTAGACGGTTTCTTAAGTTGTAAATATTACATTTAAAAAAATACACAATGAAAAAATAGGACGGAAAAGTGCATAAACATATTTGATGGAAACGGTGAGCACATTTCTCTTTAAAGAAAACCTCGTGAGATTTAAAAATGGGCAGAAATTAGGCAATTTATTAACGAAAAACCTGTTTAATTCTTGTTATTAGTCGTGTTTTTTGTTCAAAAAATTACATTCCAGTTTATTTTAGGAAGTCCATTTTTAACGGTTTGATCTTATCCGGATGATTTTTTTGTGTGTGCAGTGTATTGCTGTTCTTGACTACATGTTTCTATTGTAAATTCATTTCTTGGGTCTTTTCTGGCTTATGCTACACTCCTGTGTACAGCAATTTTTGATTCTTATCTGAATTAAGTTTTTCAATGAATTTTGCACTTTTTGAGTTATATATGGCTTTTTAATGTACTCGTGGTACAGTTTTTAAGACTGATCCGACTTGTGTTTTTCTACTGTGAATTGAAGTTCTTCAATCTCATCTGGCATACCTTTCTCTGCTATGTACTGCAGTTCATGAGTGCTATTTAGTTTATGCTTTCTACTGAGTATTACGATTCTTGAGATTTATGTTTTTCTCCTGTGTTCCTGGGTGTTATCTGACATTCGTTATTCCTCTAGGAACTTTTTTTTCTGTTTCATTTTATTTTCTACTATAATATTTTTGGATTCCTCCAGTCTTATCTTGTTTATGTTAGCCTATTGTGTAGTGGCAATTGTTGAATCTTGCTTAATTTATATTTTTCTATTGTGTTCTTCAATATTTCGTTACTGAGTTTTATGTGGTTATGTTCTTTTTTAATATTTTTCTACAGTGTACAGCAATTTTTAAGTCTTTTCTTGTCTATGTTTTCTCACTGTGTTTGGCAGTTCATGTGTAGCATGTGGGATACGTTATTCCACTATCATTTACAGTTCTTGAATTTTTTCTATTTTTATCTTTTTTTCCGATTCATTTTTTTCTACTTATTGCAATTCTCGAGTCTTACCGTTTTTATGTTTTCCTATGCAGGTCCTGAGTGCCATGTGGTATATGTTCCATCGTCAATTATAGTTCTTGAATTTTTTCTACTTTTTTCTTGAGTGTTATGTTGTTCATGATTTCCTACTATGTATGGCAATTCTTGAGACTTACCTGCTTTATGTTTTTCTACTAAGTTTTCCAGTATTTCGTTACTGAGTTTTATTTAGTTTATGTTTTTTTGTCTTTTTTTCTACTTCAATCTTTTTCTACTGTTACTGCGATTCTTGGGTCGTATGTTGTTTATGGTTTCCTATTGTGTATGGCAGTTCCTGAGTATCATCTGGTATACGTTATTCCACTATGAATTTCAGTTCTTCATTCTTATCTGGCGACTGTTTTTCTACTGGGTACTGCAATTCTTGATTTTTGGCCGGTTTATGTTTTTCTATTGATTTGCGTGTTTTTTAAATATTTTTTTACGGTTATCTGTTTTATGCTTTTCTACAGAGTATTTCGGTCCTAAGTTTTATCTTGTTTATGCTTTTCTACTGTGTTTGGCATTTCTTGAGTCTTATCTGACATATGTTATTCTACTGTGTATTGCAGTTCTTGAGTGGTCTTGTAAATTTTGTTCAAGTAAAGTGATAGATTTTTTTGAAAGTCGGTTTTACGGGCTATTGTGGTGTTAATCAAATAATTCCTACTCTCTCAAACTGTAATTTAAAAATATTTCTCTGAATCAACAGTTGTGCGGTCTAGAAACTCGGCATTGAACGAAAAGGGGGCTCGAAATAATGTGTAAAGGAGGTGTTAAAATATTGTTATTTTGCATAAAAGAAATTTTTCTCGCGTCTATTATTTTCTCTCCGGATTGTTATTGTGTTATTCATCGCGGCAACAATGCGAGTAGGCGACGTGGGACAAAGGCGGCGGGGAGGCGTTGCCCCCAGGGGCACAACCGACACCTCGGCACCCCCGTCTATGCAAATTTTTTCTCACACAGGTCCTCACGGGCTTTCAATCCTTTTCTTTGCTCCGTCGGCACTCGAAGGGAGCTTTGACGGGCCGGAACGGCTATTTCCGGCCTCTTATTTCCACGGGGTTTGATAAAACCGGAATCGTCCGAGTAGGCGACTTTAAAACCCCACTAACAATAAGGGACGACTGCTAATTATCTTCTTTCATCCTTGTTGAAATTCATATGTCTAATGAAACTACAATCTGTCTGATGAATTGAACGAGGCTTTTTTAAAAAATCAATTATACAAGTAACATTCATTTCCGGATAATGACATAGGATAGAACGCAATAATTCTTTATGCGTTGCATGTTTTATATCTTATCTTTCTTCATATATGATTCCAATCCAAAAGGTAAAAACAGTCAAACTCAAAGACATTCATACAAAATTACTAAGCAACATAAAAAATCACAGTTTTTCGTCGTTTTCGAACATTCACTTCTGTTTATGTTCGATTTTTGCCCTTGTTACTTGTCTTTCTTTTTATTAGTTGGCATAGATCTACCGCTAAAAGTAGACAGAAACCTGAACGACTCATACTGACAAAAATATAGAAAGGTAGAAGACGACTATGGTTCACTCAACAATCGTCTAGAAATTAACAACAACAACAAAAATTGTAAAACTTGTAACTCATTATATAAACAAACGATTAAAATTGTGAGAAAACCATTTTTTCGTTTTATTTCCGTTGTCTCGACTAACATTTTGGTCAAATCCAAGGAATGGGTAAATCGCAAACATAACGTTGATTGTACAAACAAATATTTTTCTGAAATTTATTTTACAAGTCGCTAAACAACACATATTTCATCATAAAATACATATTAAACAAAACATACGCAGAAAGTAACAACTACAAACCTTTCAAATTTTATTAACATTTTCATCTGATTTTTTTGTACCTGAATGATAATTGATTTGTTTAATCAATCGTTTGATGCGGATGTAAACATGTTGAATTTACAATAACGAAGATAAATGTAAACAATGTAGGGCGGGAGGGCGAAATCTCTCAATGAAGGAGAACGACATTAAATGTGGGTCGTATTCTAATTTCTTTATAGGATCATAACACATGAAATATGTATACGGAAGTACTTGTTGCTTATCTTATGAGAGGTCCGCGTAACAGTGTCCGTTCGGGGGCGAGCGGGGAGCGCAGGTCTTGGGGTTCGCGTACGCCTCCGTGGGGTGTCGTCCCGGATGAGATTTTCTCGTTTGTATAATAGGAATAGGAAAAAGAAAGAGTAAAAGAATCAGGTTTCTTTTAATTGTAATAATGTAGGTGCAATGTATTGACAGAGAGGTGGAGGTGAATCGATAGGGTAGAGTGTGAGTGCCGTTGCCAGGCTATCCCCACTCGCGGGGGCGGAGCCTCTCCTGGGACCAATGGGAAAGGGCAAGGGCTGCCACGTCACGGAGTGGAGGAGAAGGCCAATCGAGAAATGAGAGGGGGTAGCTGGCGTTCGGAGGGAGCGAGAGGGGACGAGGTCGCGTAGAGGGGAGCAGAGGAGGGAGAGGGGAGGGTGGTGAGTGGGGGCAGAGGGAGAGGAGTGCCTGGCTCTAGGCGAGGAGAGTCAGTAGTGAGCAGTGCGACATGCATAACACATGAGTCTCCGCGACGGGTTTTACAATTCAGATCAGAGTGAAGTGAGGGGGAGAGTGTAATGGCGACTACGACGTACATGCCCGGTAGTACTGCTGTGTCGTCCGAGCTGGACGGAAGCGGAGTCGGAGTGATGAACATAGTGAACGCGAGCATCGGCGGCGGGGGATATCACACGAGCCCGTCGCCGAGGGGCAGCGAGGGCGAAATGAAATACATGCCGCCTTCCCAACACCACCATCACCATCACCACCACCAAATGCCGACGTCGCCGTCGCCCAACAGCCACCCGGTGTCCCTGTCGGCGACGAATCCTTGGGTGTCGCTGCAGCCCGGTTCGGGGGCCGATCCGTGGGCCGCCTCGATGGCCAGCATCCACAACCACCATTCGCACCACCACCATCCCCATCAGGCACCTCCTGTGGATATCAAACCGCACGAGATGCACAGGCATCAGCAAGCGGGTCACGGGATGGCGTCGCCCCATTCGTGGCACGCGCCCGTCGTATCCTCGGCCCACTACAGTACGGGTCCGGGATCGCCGCTGCCCCATCACGCCTATCACGCGGCGATGAACGGTATGATCGCCCATCACCAACACCAACCTCCTCAGCTGCACCATACGCTGAGAGATATGCAGAATCACAGTCCTTCTTATCACCAGAGTCACCCGGACCAGCCGTCCGGCGGGGAAGAGGACGCGCCCACCTCCGACGATCTCGAGGCGTTCGCGAAACAGTTTAAACAGAGGCGGATCAAGCTCGGCTTCACCCAAGCGGACGTCGGCCTGGCGCTCGGAACCCTGTACGGCAACGTCTTTTCACAGACGACGATATGTAGGTTCGAAGCGTTACAACTCAGTTTCAAAAATATGTGCAAATTGAAGCCCCTCTTACAAAAATGGCTGGAAGAGGCGGACTCGACGACGGGCTCGCCGACCAGCATCGACAAAATAGCCGCACAAGGTAGGAAGAGGAAAAAGAGGACGAGCATCGAGGTGTCGGTCAAAGGCGCCCTGGAACAACACTTCCATAAACAGCCGAAACCGTCCGCCCAAGAGATCACCTCTTTGGCGGATACGTTGCAGCTGGAAAAGGAAGTTGTGAGGGTCTGGTTCTGTAACAGGCGGCAGAAAGAAAAGAGAATGACCCCGCCGAACACTCTCGGCCCGCAGGACGGCATGCTCGAGGGCCAGATGGGACCGGGTCCTCACCTACACCAATACCATCACCAGGATCTGCACGGATCGCCGATGGGACCGCATTCCCATTCGCACAGTCCGCCCATGCTCTCTCCTCAAACAATGCCGACCCACCAGTCGTTGACGGCTCACTAACGTTTAGCCCAGTGGGATATTGAATACTCCAGACACATCTCCAAGATGCAGCTGAGGGGCGACTACATGTGAGAGAGCCTTACACTGTCTAGTCTCCATCGCTCTCCTCGCAAGTCGCATGGACTGTGATTATTTAAAATAATTATTATTATATTGTGCGTGTATATCGTGTGTGACCGTCTGGAGGCATGGACAAGTTTCAGATCCTACTGATCGAGTTAAAGCCGAGCCGGCTTTTATGGACCCTTCTCATTTACGGGCTATTGAAAAATAAAAAAAAACATTACTTGTACATAGTAAAACAACATAAAAAAACGTGTTATCTCGTCAATGTGAACAAATGTGTAGTTTCTAACCGGGAACAGACTCTGTTTATATAATCGATGTGTATTTTCTATATTAAATAAGTGGAGGAGTTATGTGTTCTATATGAGCTAAATGGTTAACATGTCTTGTAAATAATTCTACAATATATTTAGAAGCCATGCCGTGTACAAATAGGAATATGGTGAGTAGAACATGTAGATATGAAGATTATTTTAATTAAAAGAGAAGAGAATTAAAATCGAATGAAAAGCTCTAGTATATCGAGAGAGAGAGAGTATAATACACGAACCCCCCCGAACATTAAAAAAGGGCGACCTGGCTTTCAAATGCCGATTGTTTACTTTTAAGAAGGTTAAGAATTCCGACGGTCGCTTTAAAAACAAAACAAAAAAAAACAAGACGGACTCAGTTATAAAAGGAGGAATCGGTGTGGAGCAGGTAGAAGAGATATTTCACCGGGAGGGTTGCCCCGGCACCCCCGAAGAGCCAAGAGGACAAAAACCATCGCATCTCCCCGGACGGCCGACAAGGTAGGACAAAACCATATTTTATTATGCTTTTGTTCCGCCTCAATAAAAATCTCTAATGTGTGAAAGCTTTAACCCGCCCCGGATCGCCTGAGTGTTAAAAGAGAGAAAAATATTTTAAAAAAATCAGAAAAATCTCAAAAGTGCAAGTGATCCAGTGATTACAGTCATGACAAAATGTGATTTTGTGTTCTTAAAGCCGTCTCATTTTTTTTTCTATAAATTTTCTTTAATTCCTTGGCTGTTTTACGGATGCCGATTTTTGAAAACAAAAAACCTGTACTTCTTAGTTACAAGCGCGATGAGAGTTCTGTACCGATTATTTTCTTTTTCCTGATAAATACAATTTTCAAAAATTGTCTGACCCCTGCAAATGAACTTCTAACAGCGAGTTTGAAAAAAAAAGAGAAGTAACCAATTTTTTATATATGTTTCTTTTTTTTATACGTATAATTTTTTTTTAAATTATTTTATTTGCGTTCTATTGAAAAATAAGGTGCTATTCTTATCGACGTTATTCTCTTAATTATCTTTGAGTCATTCTGTCGGTTAGAATTTTATTTGCAGTAGGTTCCGCATGCATTTTTTTTTAAATTTTCAAATTAAAAAAAAAAAGAAGAGATAAAGTGTCTTTATAACTTCACCAAGCTATTATTTTTAAAATAAAAAGATCAATCTGTTATACTTATAAATGTGTATATCAATTTTTTTTTAAATATTATAAATTATTTTGTTGAATGTGATCTCGTTAGTTTTGTTTTTCTTTTTCAAAAATTTAATAAAAATATAAAAAAAAATAATAATTCTGTCTGACAGGTTAAACATACATTAAAGAAAAAGACAAATGCCATTTTAAAAATCGCGATTTATTTATTTTTATATTTAAATTATCTATAGAATACATGTTTCAAACAGATTTGCATGCATTTGCGATTGTCTTCGTTTTACGAAACTCTTTAAATGACTGTCAAAACGCATCTTTTTTACTTTTTATTTACATATAAAATAAGTGAAATAACGATCGTATCGTGCATTAAATTTTTTTTGTATTATTCCGAAGCATGAAATAGTGCATGCAGTTTAATTTATTTACAATATTTTATTTATATATATATCCAATGGGCATTTGTCTTGATCCAAAATATTTGGGCATTAAATTAAATAAGTCTATATTCGACAGAGAGAAATTGTGAATTTTTTCGTTTATTTATGTATACTTCATTTTTTTAATACACCAAACTTCTTTTTTTCCCTTTTTTTTTTGTTATCTGCATAAATGTTAATTTTGTGAGTTTTAGTTTATGGTACAATAGTGAACGATTTTAAGGCTGGTTAAGAAAATTATATTTGTTATGTTTCAAAATTTTTTTAGTAAATTCTTTTTTTTTCGGCTGGTACAAATCAGTCCGAATCACAAAATGATGAAACAATCAAAGAACTGAACTTAAATGGACTTAAGAAAATTGTGAAAAAGAAAAAAAATATATATACGTATGTAAATATAGCTAATAGTCCCGCAAAAGACCCCTCTATTGTACAGATAGTTAGTTCAAGCAACTATTCTTAATTATTATTAATATTATTGTGTATTTACAAACATTTTTTTCCAAAGTTTTTTTTTTCGGGGATAAACAGTGTATAAAAAAAAAGTTCGTAGACTTGGAGGGGTTTATTATGATGAAAAGAAAGAGAAAATAAATTTTGTGTTTTGTCATAATAATTTAAAAATTTTGTTTTTATTTACATCAAACCCAGTTTACAGACCGAAAAGGAGCGGAAGGCACATTTAAACGTGCCTCTCCGTCTGTTTCGGGCTGGAATGAGCGAGTGAGTGCGAGAGGGGAAGAAAACGAAGACAAGAGAATATTAAACAGGCGACATGGTTTTTACTAAAAGCGATGGCATTAATGGTATTGTAGTGTATATCTTTGACGCCGGAAACCAAAGTACAATTAGCTTAGGGAGTGACAGTCGATTAAACCGCCTTTTGCCCCTGTCAAAACCCTACACGTTTACAAACGTTTGTACAAAACACAACATAGAGAGAGAGAAAAAAAAACCGTACCACCCTTTGTTACGACCCAGCGATCACGACTTGAAACGTACCCTTACGCCGGTTGTTGAAATTTCGAACAACGTAACGATTTTTACGATAAACGCCCGTAAAACTTAAACCATATGTGATAACAAATATAAACTAAGTTCAAAAAGTTAAGTTACAAAAAAAAAAACTAACAACAAACTGCATCGCCTTTCTTGAAATGTATTTATTTCAAATATCGCACTATGACTTAATAATTTCATTTTCATCATAAAAAAACAATAAAATAAATCACCCTGTTTATGATATAATGTTTTAATATTTTTAATATTTATAAACATTCACATAATCCTAATCTGCAAAGACAAAGGATTAAGCTTTATAAAAAAAATTTAACGCCCCTATTTTCGGTTCTTTCACATTTTAAATTAATATAAAAACTTACTTAACTTAAATACTTAAAATAGCATCGTAGATTTTTTTTTGTAAATTTAGCGTCAGTAAAAATATACCTTTGGTTATATTAAAGTTTTTGTCAGCCATCTGCATGCGTTCGAAAAAAACAAAACTTTTAGACATGCATGTCGATGATATGATTGTTATATAATTTACTCGTGTCTTTTCAAATCTGAAACTAGTTCATTTTGTAAATTTCAACCAGCTACATTTTTATGTTAAATTTCTCAGGACTTAGTATCGATATTTATCACCGATGTCTATTTTCTTTTAATGATATGTGCTTTCTATCATTACTTCTTTTAAAAATCAGTCTAGACTTTAAAATCAATTTTATACAAAATTAACACTTTGTCAGTATTATTTTGTATTTGTTTTAAAATTGGGATTTGGATATTAAGTACAACTATGAAACCTTTTTACGTTTAACCACAGATCTCATAGTCACATCGCTCATTTAACTACTCGGTAACTAATTAATTACACCGTTAATAATATGTTCTGAAATATGTGCGCAGGAAAATTTACCACCAATAAAAATGAAACGGCAACGTCGTAAAAACAATGAATCGCAAATTATTACTGCTTTGAACTTATTCATAGGGATTTTTGTAGATGATTTATGATAGGTTTTGAATTTAAATTATTTTGTTCATACATATTTATTAAATTTTTTAATTAAGTTTTGAATTAAATTTTTGCGCTTTTATATCAATAATCCGTCCAAAATGGAGCTTTTATTTTTAAATACTTAAATGGTTTTATTACTGAAGTTTATTAAAGATTAGTGCTTCTTTGATAAGTTAATGTTGCCCTTTTTTTAAATTTGTTTCTTTTTGTGGATGGTTATGGCCTTTATTTTGACATTTTTAAAATAATTTTCCAACTTAGGATGTTTTAATATTTTGTTCGGTTTTCAATTAGTTTATGTCTAGAAAATATTTGAATTTTTTCAAATAAATTTTGGATTAGATATAAAAATTATGTTTTTTTTATTAAATAATTTTTCAAAATATGCTCTAGAGTTTAAGACATACTGCGATGATTTTTTTAAGTTTAAATACATAAATGATTTTATTACTGAAGTTTATTAAAAATTAGTTCTTCTTTGCTAAGTTAATGACGTGTTAAATTAAATTTTTGCGCTTCAATATCAATAATCCGTCCAAAATGTCCGACATTGAATGGATTGATTTCAGGCCAATTTTTATTAATTATGTGTCCGAAAAGGATGTAGGATTGACCAATATAAAGAAATGGCCAGAAGAAACAGTGATTTTTTTAAAATATTTTTTTTCGGTTTTGATTAAACTATTTAAGTTTATTGATTCAATTGACCGTAATAATTATTCCAGTTAATTATTCTCTTTCTGTATTGTCTTGGATGAGATGAAAAAGTTAATTTCACGAGCGGTATTCGGTTTTGATTTGCTTTCGTCCAAAAATCAAATATTATTTGCAATATTATACATTGTCATTTACATATTATTTGCATAAATATGATAAATAGAATAAATTGAGGGCATCAATGTTAATAATCTAATGATCTTTCATACAGGGCAATGAAATTTTATGTTTCTTTTATTCGAAGAATTTATATTTATTATTATAGTATCGTTACATAAGAATATAAGTTAATCTTAAAATCAATTAACGATTTGATGTGTTTTTCGTAAAAGAATGCTTTATGACGGTTCTGGTCCGTCTTTTCCCATGTTTCGATTCGAAATCTTCCCAAATTTTGTAAAACCTGTTACCGTTACTGGATTTTTTTTTAAATATCCGTACAGTTAAATAATTTGATTTATTTTATTATATCTATTATATTTTAGAGTTGCCTCATTTCAACATTACTTGAATAATTATTTTGCACATTTGGTTGAACTATAATTGATAGGAATTTAACAATAATTATGAAAGGAATTGAAAACATTTGGGCGCGAAAATTTATTATACGTTTTTTTTTTTTAGTTTAAACTTTAAAGTTGTACTTTATTTATTCAGAAATCGTCTGGTGTGATGTAGGTTTCAGAAAAATATTTTCTTTATCGCGCCAACGTTTCGATCTTTTATTGAGATCATCTTCAGGGCCTGCGATCTACAAACATTTTTAATTTTAACAATTACACGTAGGATGTTGAAAAAAGTGAATTTTTACAATGCAAAATATATTTTTTATATTCACTCAAAGTGTTTCTACTCAATCAAAGTGACACTTGATAATCCCTGAAGATGATCTCAATAAAAATCGAAACGTTTTTCTGGACGAAAAATGTTTTTCTGAAACCGCACGTTGTATTTTATCATTTTTTAACATTTTAACATAAGCCAGTTATCGGTGCATTTTTTATTTTGGAGAAACTCACTCATTAAAAAAAAACAATTATTCAGGTACAGTCGTGCTTGTTAGATTTCACCGTTTAATAAAAAATATAGGATTATTATAATTATTGTCAATATGATCATCAAAGCGATTTAGTTTAGATTGAGAGTTGGCAATAGAAAAATATGCTGTTGTGTTATGCTTTTGTGCAGGAGAAAAAAAGTTTTGGATTTCATCTGAAAATTATGTGCCTATTAAATATTTTCTCAAAATATGCTCTAGAGTTTAAGGCGTAGTGCGCTGATTTTTTTTCTCATAAATTGTAGTTTTTATGTTTAAATACATAAATGGTTTTATTACTGATGTTTATTAAAGATCAGTTAGTTCTTCTTAGCTATGGTATGTTGCCCTTTATTCTATGGATGGTTAAGGCCTTTATTTTGGCATTTTTGGCATTTTTGGATGGTTATTCATGTTAAAATAATTTACCAACTTACTACGTTTTAATATTTTATGCGGCTTTCAACTGGTTTACTTCTAGAAAATCTTTCAATAAATTTTGTAATACACCTAAAAATTATGTGCTGAATTTTGACCTTTTTTTTATTTGTTTCTTTTTATGAACAAAATGTACATTTATTTGAAGGTTTTTCAAGTTAAAATAATTTACAAATAGTGGGATTTTGAAGTAGGTTTTTTCTAAAAATATTGGATTACAGCTGAAAATTATGGTTTTATTAAATTTTTTTATTTATTTTATAAATTGTAGTTTTTATGTTGAAATACATAAATGGGTTTTATTAATGAAGTTTATTAAAGATTAGTTCTTCTTTGGTAATTAATGTTGCCTTTTTTTTATTTGTTTCTTTTTATGGATTGTTAAGGTCTTCATTTTGACTTTTTTTTAAAGGTTTTTCAAGTTAAAATAATTTACAAACTGTGCGATTTTCAAGTGGGCTTTTTTCTATAAAATATTTTAATTTTTTCGATAAATATTGGATTATATCTGAAAATTATGTTTTTATTAAACATTTTTTTAGATATTAAGATAGTGCCCTGATTTTTTAATTTTTTTTTTATATTTCGTAGTTTTATGATTAAATACGTATGTGGCTTTATTACTGAAATTGATTAAAGATTAGTTCTTCGAAATTAATTTTGCCCCTTTTTTATTTGTTTCTTTTATGGATGGTTATCGTCTTCATTTTGACATTTTTTAAGGTTTTTCAAGATAAAATAATTAACAAACAGTGCCATTTTCAAGTAGGTTATTTCTGGAGAATATTTTAATTTTAAAATCTATTCAGTTGAATTTTCGTTTTTGTCGGTGAGGAAATAATTTTTTTGTTGGGAAGTTTTAATGAGATTTTTGAAGGGGTTTAATGTTCGTTTTACCTTTGGCAGAGGCGTGGCGGCTGACACGGACATTGAATTCGTCTAAATGGTATTGTCATGTTATCTCCGATACCGGAAACCCTTGTATAATTATCCCAGT
Source organism: Cimex hemipterus (assembly GCA_039619505.1). Lineage (NCBI taxonomy): Eukaryota > Metazoa > Arthropoda > Insecta > Hemiptera > Cimicidae > Cimex > Cimex hemipterus. The sequence continues at coordinate 13,896,859 of CM077109.1, read as the reverse complement.
GACAGTCTATTAAGACGTTTAGCACGACACGCCATGGGCCCTATTTAATATTTTGTGAACGATCATATCTGCTCGTTGTACAAAGGAGATAAACAAACACCTTTCCGTCCCGATACCGGACCAAAAAAAAAGACCTCCAGCAGGTGCTGACGGCGACCCGGACGGTACAATTCCAGAAAAAGGGGAGTTGGATTTTGCGACAACAGATGGGACGGGACAATGGTCTATTTTGACACGCTTCCCGATATCGATTTTATACTAGATACGGATCAGTTTTTTTTCCAACAGATTTAGAGCAACATCCCCCTTCAATAATAAACTTACAATATTGACGATTTTAAAACCTTTTTGAGGTCTGACCAGCAATGAACCTATAATTTGGTCATTTTCTGTCATCCTTTTCTGTCTATTCTCACCATTTCTGGCATTTTTTATGTGTTATTAAGACATAAAAGACTTTAAAATAATATAAAGGCTGACAGTGAAGATGGCGAAATCAAAACAAAGAGAAGATGAACAATAACTAGAACAAAAAAAAAAAACTTTAAACAACATAAACAAAGCTACTATTAGCCTAAATCATAAATTTTTTGACCTACTTATATCAAAATATTTTTTTTTTGTATTCATAACAAAGTGTACTTTATGTGCTTTCCACAATTATCTAGACAATTTAAATATGTGCACGAGACTTGTTTATTTTTTAGGCTGGTATTTTCATATTTACACCATTGCTAGCATATTAATAGTACGTTCGATTAAACATTTCTCCAGGTTAACGTTTTAATTGCCTAAGTTACTTGTTTCGATTAGTTGAGGTATTGGTTGAGATAAAAAGTGAGTGTCACGAGCGGGATTCGAACCCATGACTTTTCGGCTCGATACGCCGCTGCTCTGCCACACGAGCTATCGCGAGTTCGATCCTCTCGGACACCAATTCACCATCTCAACCAACATCTAAAAAAATCTAATGTAATAATAATAATAATATAATTCCACTGGAAATAAGATTTTTTCTTTAAATTATATAAAAACATAATACCACCGAAGATGGCAAAATGCTGAAAATAAATCTTCCTGACCAAAAAAAGCTTGTTTCAGGCAAGAATGGTCGTAGAAAACCGAACTAGATTTAACAAAAATCATTTTGGTTCAAAATTATTTTTTAAAAAATTTAAAAAATATTGAAAATCGTGTAAATATCTTGTATTAATTCGCGGCATTTTTACTTTCTGCATTATTGTTAAAAACAAATCATAACGAGGTCGAAATTAATTTCTGCTATTATAATATTGAATTATGCATATTTTCAGTCATTTCTGTTCTAATTTAGGGTCGTTTCGTCATGACGTGTTAGGATTTAGGGTTTTCGTGATTCTCCACGGCTCTCACAGGATGAGAAGAGCGGTTCTGATTTGTCTTCTGCATTTGCAATGTTATCGTTGGGAAAAATCAGGAGCGAGCGTGTAAAACGTGTAGGTTCTCAGAAGATCAAGCTATGCGTAAGACTAGGTTTTGCTTATGATCCGAAAAAAAAGTATCTTGACGAGCCTGGAGCGTTTTTTTTTGGCGACTATGAATATAAACGGTTTATCTTTTTCGAATAGTTTTTCGATATCTGAAGCAATCTTGAGGAAATTTTTGAGTTTAAATGTCCGAGGGTTGTATCCCTCTTTTTCATATAGGGGCAGCTCCCCCCTTTGCCAGGTGGTCATCCTCGGCCGTTACACTCTTCCGACCCTAATTACAACCCTACGGAGGGAATCTTTCTTATCTCACAGCGCTTCTTCACAACGAACCCTTTGACCGGTCGGCCCTCGGAATACCGACTCGCCCCCTTTCCTGATATTTCCAACACGACGAGGTAAAACCCTTTTGATTCAGACACATCTCACAATGGCCATTGTCCGGCGGCAATTATTCCAGTCTCGGATTCCCTCGGAAAAAGGCGGAGAATCCCGGAATAATTGTTCTCCACTCGCTGCGGAGTTCTTAATTATATATATATCCTTGACTGTTATTAATTAATCCCTGTGGGGAATTGTCTAAAAAACGGCCCCTTTGTCGGTCAGGAAAATATCGATTATTGTGCAATTAATTCTTCTTGGTCTGTATAACGGATAAATTGTTTTTAAAAGGTTCATTTAGTCACTCTTGTGTTTCTATAAAATATAATAAACGTAAATTAAATTAAAGAATGTTATTATTGTTTTTATGTGCGTTTTAAAAAAGCACAACACAAATGAAAATTCTTTGAACACGTTATTCCAATTATTCTGGAAAAAAAATCTGCTTTCATTTTCCCACAGCCCTGCATAACAATAATAAACTAGAATTTATACAGTAAACATTGTAAAATAAAACGAATTACATTACGTCTAAGGCAAGTTTAAATTATTGACCTGTTTTTATTATAAAACAACACTACAAAAATCTTTCCTTAGTCACATTTCATGAGTAATTAAGCTCATTAAAAAAAGCAACAATCGATTTTGTCAGATAATCTAAACGTTGGTTTATTTATTTAGGCTATTTCTGAAAACATTTAGCTATATTGGATAAGTAACGGAAATTGTACAATATAAACGTTTTTACTATATTCCGTGTTAGTCGAAAAAGGATCAGAATATGACTGTAAGCTCAACGTGGCGATTTCAAAAGTTTCCATTCGAGGCAAAATGGCCGTAAATCCCATTTTGTACCCCTTCAAATTCTCAGCGCTGCTTCGAGAATGAGGTATTTCGTGTTATACCGAAGGGGAGGAGGCAATAAACGGGATTTGTGAACCCTTTTTAGCAAGGTCGTCAGCTCTCCCCGTCGTGTAAAGTTTCAAAAATCCACCCTGTTTTATAAATTGCAGACGATTTTCGTTAGACGGTGAGCCGTTTCGGAAAACCTCGGAGCCGGTCGAGGAGAAGAATAAATCTGTCTTTATACTAACGTTGGACAATAATTTCTCATAAAAGACAAAACTGTCATTATCCGGTGACCTTCAAGCAGAACCATGTATGATAATAAAAAAAATAAATAAATAAATATAAACATCAAACAGACCTAACGACACCATCGCGAACATAGGAGAAAAAAGCCAAGTGGTAACAACAAATTAAATTCCCTTTTTTTTCGAGTGTTCGTAACGGAAGAGGATGTGGATTCTGAAAAAAAGCTCATTTGTATATAGGGCTGGTGGATTCGAACCCGGGACCATTACTATAGTGTCAACGCCTAAACCGTTGCCGCCGACACCCCACAAATGTCCTTATTTGACATTGATAAGGCAGTGTAACAAAATATTACGTATGTAAAGTTTACCAGCTTTGTAGGTTATTAAAATACTGTCTTTGCCTAGCTAGTAGTTAAGGGTTCAAATTGTACACTTGGAAAACAGGACTTTTATTAACATTTTATTTTGAAGGGAAACATATTTTTATTATTTATAACGTAAACTAATATTTAATTATTCAGATATCGTGAGATGCGGTCTGGTTTGACGTAGGTATCAGAAAAACATTTTCTTCATCGTGCCTATGTTTCGATCTTTTATTGAGACCATCTTCAGGTCTTGGGATTTACATAGTTTACATTTAGAAAATACACGTCGGATGAGGAAAAAAGTGAATTTTTACAATGCAAAATATATTTTTTATATTCACTCAAAGTGTTTCTACTCAATCAAAGTGACACTTGATAATCCCTGAAGATGATCTCAATAAAGATCGAAACGTTTTTCTGGACGAAAAATGTTTTTCTGAAACCTGTGTGATGTAGGATACAAAAGCACGTTCTATTTTATCATTTTTTAACATTTTAAGAAATACTTTGAGCTCTGAAGATGATCTCAATAAAGTTTGAAACGTGGCACGGTAAAGAAAATGTTTCTCTGAAGCCTACCTCAGACCAGACCGCATCTCACGATATCTGAATAATTATCTATTAACGGTCACTAATCTCTACACAGTAAATTAATATAATGAAAACGATTCTCGTTTCATATTATTACCACTTTATTTTTTTCTCTACCATAATCAGCATAAATAACATTGACGTTTGGTTGTTACCGACCACTTCGGTCCTCCTCTCTCTGGTTTATTCTGCCAGACGGATTTTGCCGTTTTCTGCTGGCATTTCTTGACCAATTAAGGCGGGAAAAAGTCCAAAATTGTCTGTGTCAGATAAAGTTTGATGAAGCTTCGGATAGATTGTGGGGTTTAGACGGAGTAGAGCCCAGTGAAAAAAAGTGCAATTGTACATAAATTTTGACTCTATTTATGTGAAAGATTCATTCAACAAATTGATAAATTTGCCTTGCTGTCAAGTAATAAAATTAATTTTGAAGATTAAATCCATAATCCTTTATGACATATAGTTTACGTACTTTTTTTTCTAAATCTCATTTTATACTGAGTTTATTTATGGGAAAATCTTTTGGACAAGATGATGCGTTTATCAAGTTGTAACCATCCCTATACAAAATGGCGGCTTTTTTGAACGTAAAACTTTTTCGCGGCCTCACCAAGGCTAGGGAACAATTGTTTTTAAAACCGTAAAATATTTTTACCATTTATTGTCTCATTAGGTTGAAATAATGTTCTAGATTTGCAATTTCTTTCCAGAAAAAGTTTGACAATATTTAAAGAAAGATTCTGTGGTTTAGAAGTCGCTAAGCTCAAGCGAAAAATGACAAAAGACAACCATGAAATTGATATAATTAACGTATTATAAAATTATAAAAATAATGTATAAGTATGGAATTCTTGAAGGCGCAGAAATAAATGAAATACGTATATGCAATTCATCAGAATTCCTGTGTTTAGTGTTATGAGCTATGATCGATTTCAAAAAAGGACCCCGCCTGTAATGTGTTTTTCTCTCCAGCGGCTAAAGCTAAAATAAACGATTTTACCCTTGTAAAACAGTAATTTTATTATAAATATGTATAAAATTGCGGCTTTTTTTAGGGGGGGGGGCGATGAAGTTTTTGATTTTTTTATAGTCGTGAAGAGACTTTTTTTCGTCCGGCTAACTTCTTCGGCCATTGCCGGCACCGCGTACACTTTGAAGAATCTGCACTTTCCACTGTTAACTTCATTCTGATTGGCTACTCATCGGAGCTTACGGTTTTTGTCGCATTTCTCTTTGTATACCAGATACGGTAAATTGAAGTGTTTGACCATTTACATACACAACCTAGTTTCTTAATATTAAGACGGTTCTAATCCTGCAGGCCCCCTTCCATTCTCGCGAATAAATACATTCAAACGGTATGTCCAAAATTCCACTCATCCATAAAACTAATCCTAAGGTGTTTTTTCCTTTTTTTTCTTTTTTACCCGGTCTGTGGAGTACTCGATATTCCTCGACAGCCACGTCCATTCACAAATAAACTCTCACGCTAATAAATACAATCATACTAGAAAGGACGAGACGTATTATTTTAAAAAAAAAGTGTTCGAAGGCACCCGAATCTTTAAAACGATTACAACTTTCAATAAAGTAGTAAAAATTCAATTTAATTAGCTATTTTAAAATGTATGACAATCTTGCCGACAGGCCGCATGGCCAAGATGGAAGAAGGATATATTATATTATCATCATCTTCTCTATCATAACCAACTTAAATTATATTGAAATTTGTACTGCTTATCTTCGTTGGATTGGTCATTGTTGTAATCATATCTTGTTAAATTAAGTCGAAAAAAAGGCCAAATTTTGCTATTTTGTTCTGAAATCAGTTTGACCACTCCTTGAAATTTTGGAGTTGAAAATCAAACAAAAAAAAATGCACGTTGTGGGGAAATCATGAAAAATCATTGTACTACTAAAAAGGACGACGAAACGTACAAGACATTGATGTAGTTTGGCTCATTATAAAAATACAAATTAAGAAGGTAATTATATACATAGCGCAACATAGTCTAATTGGTTGTAGAGACGCAAAATTAAATGTAAAAAATGCTTAATCATACAGAAATCCTGCATTAGTCATAAGCAAATCTATCTTTCTATCTAGACAAGATATAGCTAAGATTCGATTTAGTTGAGAGATATAAATTTTCTAAAAAAGTTTGGTTTTTTTATAGTTCTTTATTTGGTGGACGAAATTTCCTGGCATGTTAATATTTTTTAGCATTGAGTATTAAATTAAAGTCGAAAATAAGCGTTTTTTTAATGAAGTTACGTTTAGGAAAGATTATGGGTTGAAAAGGGGCTAAACTCCCGGAAAATAGTGCAGTAGGGTAAAAATCCCGCCTACATCAAGGCATCCAAGAAATAGATATAGTTGTAGTGAAATTACAAAAAGATAAATGTAAATCTGTAAGATACATACTTAGGTTTAAAAAGTACTAAACAATTTTTTGTTTTCAAAGTGTTTCCTATAGAAATTTTGTAGCAAATTATGAGAAAATCTGTCTAGACGAGATATTGATGTAGTTAGCGTGTTATGATATTCTTAAGAAGCAGTATATTATTATTAGAGTTTTCTCCAGTAATCTAGAATTTCCATTATTTTGTGGTCAGATTATTCAAAAGAGTTTTAATTTTAAATATTCTTGTTAGCATTCTTTGTAGATTCGGAACAAGAAACAGTTTAATCTAATGATTTACCTACGGTAATTGTACTTTATGAATAATTTAAACGTAGAAAGCTGCGGTGGTGTATAATTAGCGATGGCCCTTCAGTCTGTGACTTCTCCACGGTTGCGGGGAGGATTTTGAGGATGGCTGACCAGGACGCGTCGAGGCCTCGCGTGCGTCCGCAGAAAAAAAGTACCGAGGCCTCTTTATTACCGGAATAAATTAAAAGACCCTTGTTTAATTGTGTATGGGAATGGGTTTTGAAATTCGCACGGGTTCGAACATCCTCCCACGGCGGACATTTATTACCGACGCACACGCTTATACTTCAATTACCTCGGTTTAATTATGTAAAAGATGGCGTAGAGGGGCGCCTCATCTACCCGACCGTCCATGTCTCTTTATCTACCGTCTATGAGGGTATATATTAGCGTGTGAATGGGCCTGGGCTAACACGGCCACTGTACAATACCTTAGTGCCGGTACGTGAGCAGAGGAAGTTTTCGTCTTTTACCGACCTGGGACTTCTTTTATTCCCACAGCCGACGGTTTCACGCTAGGTGGCCATAAAATTTTCACTTCGACCTTTGTACGAGGGCCGCGCTAGGAAAACGGCTCTATTAACATTTTGTCAAATGGTCTTTCGAGACTAGGCCCGCGATTCTTCACCGGCTAACGTTACGGATCTACGTGGCCGCTTATCCGAGGATCCCATCTACACCGGAAACGAGGGAAGAGATACTCCCACAGCGTCCCACAGAACCGGCTAAATGGGATAAAACACAACCGAACACAAACAGAAACACCGCGTTTCCTCCGAGGGTTTAAAATTCCTATAAAATCCTTAATACTACAGACATTTCAGAAACGACAAATTACTGTAAACCGTACAATAATTATTACACTTTTCAAGCATTCTTGTAATAAAAGTTACCTAAATCTCAAAAAATTGGGCGGACCTTACGGTACGCTAAGATTGAATAAAACCTAAAAACTATCTTAACCCTTTAACCCTTCTTGATATACTTGGAATAAAAATTAGCCTCAAACTCCAAAATTTAACCGGATGAAATAATTTTTAAATGTCTTCATCCAAAAGGTTAGATAAGAGAAAAAATTATGTTAAACCCTATAATATTTATTAGATTACATTTCAGCCATTCTTGTAATAAAAGTAACTTAATTCTCCAAAAATTGGGCGGATGAACAGTTTTAAAATGTCTTCACGCGAAAAGTTTGCTAAGAGGGAAAACACAAAATCTATGTTAACATAAAATATTTATTCCAATTTTTATCCATCCTTGTAATAAAGTAGCGTAAATTTTAAAAAATTGATCAGCTAAACTTTTTCCCGATTTTGCTACTCAAAGTGGTTGAAAAGAAGGAATAAAACCTAAAAAATATCTTAAACCGTATAATATTATTGCATCTTTTCGGATATACTTGGAATAAAAATTAATTTCAAACACCAAAATTTAACCGAATGAAAAATTATTAATATCCTTCACTAAAGAGGTTTGCTAAGATGAAAAATATAAAAAACACTATCTTAAACCGTACAATATTTATTACACTTTTTAGATATACTTGGAATAAAAAATAGCCTTAAATCCCAAAATTGTAATTTTTAACCTCGCTTGAAACAAAAATAGCGTAAATTAAAAAAAAAAAAAAAAAAAAACTGATCACCTCATCACAAAATTGTAATATTTCCAATTTCTCCACGCAAAGTGATTGACATGAAGGAATAAAACCTAAAACATATATTGAGCCTTATAATATTTATTGCCGTTTTTATCCATTCTTGTAATAAAAGTAGCGTAAAGCTGTACTATTTTGAAATATTTTGACGCAAAAGGTTTGCTAAGATGAAAATCATTAATAAAACTATCTTAAACTGTACAATACTTATTACACTTTTTGGATATACTTGAAATAAAACTGGCGTTAAACCTCAAAATTTGACCGGATGAACTATTTGTACATATCTCCGCGCAAAAGATTTGCTAATATGAAAAACATAAAAACCATCTTAAACTGTACATTATTTATTACAAGTTTTAGATATACTATATAAAAAATAGACTCAAAACCCAAAATTTAACCGGATAAAATATTTTTACATGTCTTCGCTCCAAAGGTTTCCTAATATGAAAAACTGTATTAAACCGTACAACATTTATTACACTTTTCAGGTATACTTGGAATAAAAACTAGCGTTAAAACCCAAAATTCAAACGGACGAAATATTTTTAAATAACTTCACGCGAAACATAACAAAACAAAAATTTGCTAAGTCGAAAAACATAAAAGCTATGTTAACGTTATCACACATTTTTATTTATATTTGAGGAAAGAAATTAGCCTCAAACCTCAAAATTTAACCGGACGAACGATTTTTAAATGGCTTCAAGCAATAGTTTTGCTAAGAAGAAAAACATAAAAATTATGTTAAACCGTTACATTTGTTAGATATACTTGGAATAAAAGCTAGCCAGGCCCTGAAGATGATCTCAATAAAAGATCGAAACGTTGGCACGGTAAAGAAATTGTTTTTCTGAAACCTACCTCACACCAGACCACAACTCGTACTAATAATAAAAACTAGCGTTAAACCCCAAAAATTTAACCGGATGAAATATTTTTTCAATTGTCCTCCGACTTAAAAATGTTTGCTAAGTGAAAAAACGTAAATAGGTTAAACCGTACAATATTTTTTTAAAATATTTTTTCCCTTCTTTTTATAAAAGTAGCTTAAATTTAAAAAAAAATTATAGAACTTTTTTCCAATTTCTGCGCGTAAATTGTTTGAAGATGGAATGAAACCTGAACCTACCCTAAACCGGGCAATATGTTAGAAATAATTGCAATAAAAGTAGCCTTAAAACCGGACAATCGATTATAAAATTCTCACGGAAAGTATTAAAGTGTAAAATAACAAAAGACACAACTTGACAAATTAATGAAAGGAAGTCCGAAAATTTGATCACGAATAAGTACCGGGTTAAATCAATCAGAATTACACGTTTTTACACTACATTTCTCGTCTTGAACAAACAATACGCCGACTAAACTGGGATTTAAAGGTCAACCAAGGTTGTTTTTCTGTTGTTTTCCTAGTTTTATAATGTGCGTAGGCGGGTCGAACAGGCCCACGATTCTTCTCCGTTCTACACTCTATCCAAAGGATCAAAATAGCTCTTGTCCCCACTGTTCAAATCCTTCGAGTATAAAATTGACAAACATAAAGTCTATCATTCGTTTTATTATTTTTAGCTCTGTTAGAAAATATTATAAACCGCAGTTATACACGAAAAAAGGAGACGTGTATAAGACCGGATACTGTTGGGTTGAAAAACACGTTTTGCCTGTGTCTCCACAGACTACACTAATCATATAAAAATATAATATTGTATGGATGTATTTATAATGTAAACTTCATAGAAGTACTAGAGATGAGCATCAATTTGAAAAAATTGATGACCCTACAGACTACACATCGATGGTTTTTTGAATACTCAGACCACAAATTATTTTCATACGCATACTTTATTTTTATGTGCCACTTTAGATAAGCTAATTTTTCAAACTTCGCCATTTCAGAACCTTTGTTAGAAACTTGATTAATAAAAATTATTACTTATTAAGAAATCGTCAGATGTGGTCTGGTGTGATGTAGGTTTAAGAAAAAAACATTTTCTTTATCGTGCCACGTTTCGGTCTTGATTGTGATCATCTTCAGGGCTCAAAGTATTTTTCTGCTGTGTAATTGTACCATTCTTGCATGTCGTGTTGTAACTGCCCTCTCAACACATCTCGGCAGAAAACAATACACTTTCAGCCCTGAAGATGATCTTAATAAACATCGAAACGTTGGCACGATAAAGAAGATATTTTTCTGAAACCTATATCACACCAGACTGCATCTCACGATCTCCGTATAATCACTGTACATACCATGTAAAACGTCAAGGGACTAATTTGAATTTGATTCAAATTATCCTTTTGTTTTTCTTCCATACTTCGAAAAACATCCATAATCCAAGACCAATTCCTGTCTCTTGCCCCCCCCTCCAAAAAAGGTAAAGGTTTACCATCTTAGTTACTAAAATCAACCATATCTTTAATTTATTATAATTAATGTAACCAAATTTTACAACGAAACACTACCGCATCTTAATTAACCGCAATTAAAAAAACATAGCTTTAAAGTCAAGTTATCTCCTAAGTAATTTGTGGTTTTCGAAATAATCTGTCTAGATTTGGGAAATAATCGTTCAGAGGGAATATATGTGCCATTAAGACAAAAAAATTGAATAATTATTCCGAATTCGTGACATGCGGTCTGGTGTGATGTAGATTTAAGAAAAAACATTTTCTTTTTCGTGCCAACGTTTCGATCTTTATTGAGATCATCTTCAGGGCCTGGGATTTACAAACAGTGTTTGAATTTTATAAATCATATAAGATGTTTGAAATCTAACCTCGAATCTGACAACTGAAAATTAAATTTAAACAATGTTTGTAAATCCTAGGTCCTGGAGATGATTTAAATAAAGACCGAAACGTTGGCACAGTAAAGAAAATGTTTCTCCGAAGACTACATCACACCAGACCACATCTCGCGATTTCGGAATAATTATCGACTAACGGTCACTTTCATATCTGAAGGTGCCGCTAACTATTCACAAAAGTTTATAAAACATCGACAGCCCATGTTAGATGGTAAAAATATGGGCATAGTAACAACGATGCTGAAAACATCAAAAATGGTTCGCCTACCATCGATATTTTCTAAACAACGACAATCGATTCACCATTGGAGATACAATAATGATATAAAAATACCTCTCGAGTTTGGAGCTTTCCTATGTCGTACCATTAGACGCTTCGTCCGGCTAGGTTTCACCCTCGGCCGACTCGGTACGTGCCAAACCGTCAGCCGCATAAGCGGGCGTGAGAAAAAAATACAACCGTTCCTCTCATAGTTCAATATCAGAAAATGCTATCTAGCGATAAGTCCGATGAATTATGTATTCAGCTCGTCAGGTTGAAAATAGAACCGGCAGCCGGTGCAGTGGCAGACGGTGACGCAGGATCCGGCAAAAGTTTTCCGACCCGTCTTTTATTACGTTGACCGTTTTCCCAACTAAAACCATATTCGATAAACCTCGAGTATAATAACGATAAAAAAAATGAACCATCCCTCCATAAAATTCATATATTTATGTCACAAAAATACTTGAATTTCTAACAATTTTAGTTCCTCTATAGTAATTATGTAAAAAAAATTAATGCTAATTAATTCAGCTGTTTACACAATTTTATGTTCTGCGGGATAAATAATGAAGTGCTCATGATCATCTTTGCCAGGCAGGGTTAAAGATGTTTTTCCGCCAAAATTTCAATGATGTAGGTCATTTTTCGTACCAAGTTCCCGTTTTTTCTATTCGTTTCAGTCGACAACTCGGTTTTCCGGCCGACTGGAAAATTAGGCTCATTTGCCAATTCCAGGAAGTAGCCGCCGAATTGGAGCATTGTGTCCGGCGGAATCGTATCCAAAAATCTTATAATATAACGGTCAAGTATGTCATATTTTTTAATATGATTGCTTATTTTTCTTGTTTATTACACGTGTTACCATATACATAAAATAGGAAATTGTGAGAATTAAGTTTTTTACGAGTTAATGGACTGAAATCGCGTTGCGTTATTTCGCCATCTTCAATTAATTGGCCTGGTTACAATAAAGATGAGAAATAATTATAAACTTAACGGACAGCCCTGGGGTACTCCAGATTATTCAAGTAAATGAATCTTTCGATAATTTTTTTGATTTTGAATTTTTTCATACTTCAACATAACTATGATGCACATAACCATACGAGGTCATGGCCGCCAAGAATATTCAATTTTCATCGTAACAAGTCAACAATAACACAAACAGATGTCTGTAAAAATGATACATACTTTTTTAAACAAACAGTAGAAAATTGAATTTTTTTATCAGTACGGTTTGAAATTATGTTATTCACATATGGCATATTTATTAATTTTAATATTAATTAATGACATCAGGTGTGATGTAGATTGCAGAAAAACATCTTTATCGTGCCACGTTTCGACCTTTATTGAGATCATCTTCAGGGCTCAGTGTTTGTCTTCTGTGAACTTGTGCCATTCTTGCGTGTCGTGTTGGGAGTGCCTTATTATTTTTAAGGCAATGGTAGTTGAGTATCTTACATTCAAATTTTTAGAAGAAGACCAGATCAGATTTCAGCCAGATTTTACTAATGATTTAATGAATTTAATTAAAAATGGGATATTTTATTAAACTTAATTAAAATAAATGTCTTAAATGCTCCATAAAATAGTATATGTAACCTGACGTTTCGGTTTATGGTTAGGCTGAAAACATCAAAAATACACATATTATTTATTGGAAATCCAGTTTCCATTATGAACTCTGCGAACTTTTATAAAATAAAAGGATAAATAAATTAAAGGTGGTAGATTTTTCAACAAAGTGGTCTGTTGTTAAATTAGATAGTAAATAAGTTAAATAAGAATAATTATTGACTCGTGGTTCATAGAATTGATAAGAGGGAGAAATTTTTTTTACAATTAATTATAATTTTATGAGTGTAATTTCATTTGGAATGAGAGGTGGACCGTATTTTCTTATGCCACGATTTTACGGAGTTTTTGATTTATTTTAAACAATGATTTATAAATATAAGTTTGCTGTTTATTGAAAGAGGCTAAGGAAATGATTTGGATGGCTGAGCAGTTCCGATAGTTATTTTGAATTTGGCATTTTCTGACAAGAATTTTAGAGAAATGGAGGCATTCTGGAGACGTGCGAAAACGAGAATTGATTTTGATTCTTCTATTCTTCCTTCGTCGTTTTTCGCCCATATTAATCTCTGTTATAAAAACGGTTGTATGTACCCTGAAAAAACGCCTTAAGAAAGACTTTAACAATTTATTTCGATGATTTCAGCTAAAGGTCAGGAACGGGCTGTCCATCAGTTTTCATGCAAATTAATATATAATTAAGTAAAAAATAATAAATCAAATACGGAACATTTATGGCTCTTAAAGTCGTCGTAAATGTTGATTTTGTAACGGTCAATTTTTCATCTTTGAAAAAAATTTGACACGCTGCCGAATTAGGGTTTGAAATCGTGAAAAACAACCAACAAACCAACAATTTTAATAAATTATAATTCAGCGTTTTACCATCTTTAAAATGATTTCGTAATGTGAATTTGTTTATTTGGTTAGCTTTTTTTCTGGAAGTTATTTAAAAGCATGTAATTTTTGAATGCGTGTTGATTAGTGACCTTTAATCGATAATTATTCAGAAATCGTGAGATGCGATCAGGTGTGATGTAGGTTTCATAAAAACATTTTCTTTTTAGTGCCACGTTTCGAACTTTATTGAGATCATCTTCAGAGCGCAGAGTGTTTGACTTCTATGTAACTGTGCCATTCATGCATGGCGTGTTGTAACTGCCCTCTCAACACATCTCGGCAGAAAACAATACACTTTGAGCCCTGAAGATGATCTCAATAAAGACCGAAACGTTGCACGATAAAGAAAATGTTTTTCTAAAAACCTACATCACACCAGACCGCATCTCACTATTTCTGAATAATTAGTAATTTTTTAATATAAAATTTAAAAAAAAAATACGCCAGTATTCTATAACCCAGAACCGTTAACGTGTCAAATATGACCACCCGAGCACCGTCTCAATGCTGACTGCGCATGATGAACCTGTAATTTGGTCATTCTCGACAATTTTATTCCCCTCTTTCCTAGACCAAGCACTGATGATAAGGAAATCCCGAAACGCGTTTGGCAGACCAATCCAGCAGAAAGACCTGCAATAGTAAAGTAATTTCGGTCATAAATGATGTCACAACAACAAGTAGGTACAACCCGTTTACAATATCTTTTCCCGATAAAATTTTAAACTCAAGGATTCGAACACGGTACCGCTAACATGGCAAATACGAATAGAGCATTCGGCAGTGTCTTCATTTTGGCAGTTTCCGACCCTTTATGTCTGCCATCACACAGGCCCAAGAATAAAGATGAGGTAATGCCGAAAACATCAGACCGTCAGGAAGTCGTTTAAAAGGAAAGTACAGTAATTCTGACATGAGGACTTCATTTTTCCTAAATAACTTCTAATTCTCATTCTCATAGTTTTATTAAGTATTGCGAGATAGTTTGGTTGGCTGATTTCAGTATTTTGGATGTTTCGATATGCCTATTTTCGTTCTGTATTTTATGATTTTTCCGTATTACACACATAGTGTTAGTCGTGAAATAATTGTGGTTCTAAAATTTCTGGCTATTTTATTTTTTTTATTTCCGCTTCAGAAGTCAGGTTGGGATGGGCTTGGGCTTTTATTCAACTTTGATTGAGACACGTCAAACACCCCATCACTTGTTTTATCACAAAAGGGAGAAAAGCCGCTGATCGATGGATGGTTATTCAAAAGATGATCGCCTGTGGATCCTTGCGGTTTTATACGGGGGGGGGGGCAATGCCCATTAGTCAAAAAAAGCGCACGAGTGACACATAACCGACGCGGGCGTCGTCGATATTTCTTGCGCGAGCCGCGCGCCTCTCGGTCCACACCACAATAACGCCCTTCCCCCGATCGGTGCGCATCCCTCTGACAAATTACAAACCATTTGTAAAAATTTTCCCCCGGCTACGGCCGTGGTTTTGTCCCTTGAGGCGTCAAGGGTAAATAAAGAGCTGACATCTGAATCCGGCCAACGTTTATTTAGAATTTAATCTTCCTTAAACTCTGATGGGCAATTTAATTTACATCTGAATAGCTTTATCTCACTAGGCGACAGACCTGAACTTTTTTCTTTCTTTTTTGGAATTAACATAAACTATTATTTCAAAACTTGGTGGCTCACATACTGAATCCTTTCGCCTTTTTATTTTCGATTTCTTTGTTATATTTTTGTCCTCGTAGGAATAATCATCCCAATTTAAAACGACAATCATTAATAAGTCTTTTTTCCAGTCTTTTTTTAACAGCATCATTTAAAAATATTCTCATATCAGAAAGTAAATAGTGCATTACGAAAAACAAGGATCGAACAACTACTCAAGCAGAACAGTAGAAAGTTTACCATTACTTTTATCCATCGAAAACACATCGCTTCTCCTCCATTCGGACGAAAATGGTTTGAACTTTTCATAAAAGACGTGGAAAAGTTGGATCTAAGGACAATGTAAATATCATCGAATCCAAGCTATAGAATTAGGTTCAAAATTCGATTCTTAACCAAACATCTAGCTTTTCTATTCGTTTTTGATCTGTAGTCCGCTTAGTCTCGCTGTTTTCTTTAACATTTCTCAGTTTAGAAATGTTTTGGAACCACATCGTCTCTACCAGGTCCATCCCAGCAACAATTATTGCTAATGCAGAGCTTGTAGCATCAACGGCTTCAGATGTTTTGCGATCAAATAATCAATTAACTGGTTTAAAATGTAATTATGCGAAAAAGAGTTAATAGAATGGGCGAAATTCAAGATATTTTCCAACGACTATTTGGAGATCGTGAGGTGCGGTCTGGTCTGACTTAGGGTTCACAAAAACGTTTTCTTTATCGTGCCAACGTTTAGACCTGTATTGAGATCATCTTCAGAGGCTGGGATTTATAAAACATTTTTTGAATTTTACGAATACACGCAGGATATGAAAAAAAAAGAATTTATACAATGAAAGAAAATTTTTAGATTTAAAAATAATGAATCGATACAAGCTAGAAAAAAATTTGAGATGCTAGAAAATCAATGCGAAACATAAGAATGACAGGTCTGCTTAGAAAGCAAACTCTTTGAGTGAGAAAAAAACGTTAATTGAATTAAAATTTTTTAAAATTTTCTAGCATCTACATTTTTCTGTCATTGTATAAATTCTTTTTTTTCACATCCTACATATATTCTTAAAATTTTAATAATGTTTATTAACTAATTTATTTGTTTTCGTTTTTTATTTTTTAAATCTAAAATTTTCTAGCATTATATAAATTCATTTTTTTGTTCGGATCCTATATGATTTATAAAATTTAAACAATGTTTACAAATCCTCGGATCTGAAGATGATCTTAATAAAGGTCGAAACGTTGGCACGATAGAGAAGATATTTTTCTAAAACGTACGTCACACCAGACTGCATCGCACGATTTCTGAATAATCATTCGCTAACGGTCACTAAACACCACACATTTTCTGATTATGAAATTTTTCTACATCGAATTAATGATTCAATTTTAATAATTAAATAACATTAATTTTGTTTAGTTTAAAATCTTTGAATGGTCTTAAGGCAAATATGATTTTAGAAGATTTTTTTTTTGTTTTTTGTCAGGACAGGAATTTACAACTTGCCGAGTCCGTAAAAAAGTCAACTTGGAGAGCTTGCGCCGCTTTAGAAAGGGAGAAAAGGGGCCTAGGATTATATAAAAGGTAATCGGATTGAGAATTAGGGTTTTGAATTGTGAGGGCCCTCCCACAAAATTTGGCCCTAATCTCGTTATAAGTTAGCTCCGCCGGGTGAAGGCCCCTCCTCTGATTTGTATCACAATCAAGTGTTAAATGAAGCCGGGAGACAAAGCCGCTCTTACAATGAGTCGTTTGGCCTCAAAGAGCTCTCGACGAAAAAAAAGTGTCACTTTCGAAAAAGAAAAAAAAAATGTACGAAATCGGTACGTTTCGACACGTTATCGGCCGTGGGAAAGAGTCGTTTAAGCTTGACGGGCCTCCGTTCGATAACCAAAACTCCAGGGCGTCCATGCATATTCATTCCAGACAAGATATCCGGCTATCTAGCCGAAAACACGGCTATCTACAGGGGAAACGATATCCAGTTCCGAAATCCACAAGGACGCCGGAGAAAACCCTACCGAAAAATCGACCATGAGCGATAATTCCGACAAATTATAAGCCCGACTCGAGCTTTTGTGTATTTTGCAACCTCAGAAATCTTGGCAGGCCTTGTTTTGAAATCTCTTCGATATTAATAAAACGGATAGAATTATATTTTTCATATTCTGGGCGACCTGTTTTGTCCATAACCTAAGTGCACTACCACTATCTTTCACGGTCATATACAATAGTTATTCAGAAATCGTGAAATGCGGTCTGGTGTAATGTATGTTTCAGAATAACGTTTCCTATACTACCAACGTTTCGAATTTTATTTAGATCATCTTCAGTGCCTGGGATTTATAAACGTTTTTATAAATTTTGAGAGTGCCAGTGCGATATTCCCATCGTACATCATTCGTATCGCGCAACACGCAAGAATGGCACAATTACACATAAGACAAACTCTTTGCCCTGAAGATGGTTTCAATAAAGATCGAAACGTTGGTTCGATAAAGAAAACGTTTTTCTCAAACCTACACCACACCAAACCGCATCTCACGATTTCTGAATTAATTATCGATTAACGGTCACTAATCACCACACATATACACTACTTTGTATCATTGCCTCACCCTACTTATAACCTCGAACTCGGTACGAATCTGACGGACCAACAAAGCGACCGTACTACAGGTTCATCTCACGGCAAAGTGTACTCTCGAGTGAGTAATTAAGTGTCAAATAGTATAGTTTCTGTGAAGCTGTTTTCACGGTTAATTATGGCTCAACAATAAACTTCTGACTTTGATTTGATCCGCCTGTACTCGCTTCTGGTCTGTCAGACGTGTTTCTGCTTATTTCCTTAATCCCCTTATCGCCATACTCAGAGATATACAAGTTCATCATTCCACATACTTCATCTATGGGGTGTTTCGCTGTCTCACCCTCTTTGTAGGTTTAAGATAAGGTCATGCTAAAATGACGCGAAGCGACTAAATCGCAGGCTTCTGTCAGACCCTAAGTGAAAAGTTCTGGCTAGTAATGACATCGATGAAATGGAAAGTTTATGTTTGGGACCAGTTATGCTAATAGTTAGATTATCTGACCCACCTGTCCTCACTCTTTGTTTTATAAATTTTCAACTTTGTCCGGTAATTTTCATACTGGGCACAACCTACCTTTGTCTCTCGGACAAGTTTCGGCTTATCTTCAACGATGGATTTGTGTAGGTGCCTCAGCTTATTCTCAGACCCGGTGGACACAGATAACTACTAACAGAACAAAACAGAAAGGGTAGGAACAAAGGGCCAAGTTAGAGGTTATAGGTAGGATGGTTGGTGAATACTCGGAGTACCGACATAAACCCTGTTCCGTCAGACGTGATTCGGCTCCACCTGACGAACGCAGGACAAAAGCCAAACCGAAACAGCGAGGATAGGCGGACCATGACGATAGGACCTAACAACAGGTTCATCACCACAAGAAACCTTACAATTGCGTAAACTCGTAAAATATTTGATCAATTTAATTTTAATTTAATCGCCATTTCCCGCGATATAGGCCGTTATTTCTAACTGGTCAAATAACCTACTTCTTGTGATGGTATGAAGTCCACAATAAGATGATCCTTTTGCAATCATGGCTGTTTTTCTCCAACTATTAAATGGTAAATATGGCGCTACTTATTGCTACTGTTGTATCTTAATTTAAGATTTTTCGTTAAGTTTGTTTTTGTAGTTTAAAAGAAGTTGAATTCTTTGATTATTCGTTCTATTGCGGATGTCGTAGTGTTTGTGGTTGACCTCTGGTCCGCCAGTTCTCTCTCTTATTTTTATTTATTTATTTTTTTTTTTTAAAGATTCAGTTTACGATTTTTATTCAACAACGGAGTGGAATTTGTGTCAAAGAGCTATTTACAGGGTCCGGTAATACTGCCTGTCCGCACGAGGACCCGTTAGCTGATGTCATAGGCATTCGCGTGTTCGGAGCGGTTCAGGAAAAGCGTCCCGACGTCCTGGTGGATCGATCCTTTCGAATATTTACGCCTCTCGGATTTTTGGCTCGGCGATCCTTCGGAGCTTTTCGAAACTGCCGATTTCGCAATTTGGTAAGAGACGTCAGTATTCTTATTCACCAATCCAAAACGCGCGGCGGGTCGTTTTAAAAATTATATTCCAGCCGTTAAACTGTTTTCGCCCGGTAGATGTCATAAAATAACCAATGTTAATTTATATTTTCTTATTAATTTATAAAAACTAATTTTCACTCAGTTCAAACTGTTGGTAATTCGTCTGATCGGGAGATTTGAACGCTAGGTAAGCAGTGATATTCCCGGCGAGAAAATTAAAATACTATCTTGAAAATCAAATTTCAAAAATGATTGAAAACGATAACGAATTGTAACATAATTATATCGTTTAAAAAAAATGAACTGTTCGATGTTTTCAAGCTGACACATAATACTTTGTCTATGTATATATATTTCTTCTTTTGAAAAAATCTTCGACCGAAATATTACACATCGATACAATTTCGCGATCTGGTTGTTAAATCGCACTGTCTGCGTCCTGTTTTGTATTCGTGGCCGTTGGAAAGAATTTTTTCGAGAAATCGCAGCCCTCTAATTTTAGAAGTAGCAAAGGGCTTGCAGTCAAATAACCCGATAAAAGGAGCAGTTTGGCGAAGTCCCTTTTACAAGCAATCCAGGGCGTAGTTCATAAATTCCAGGATGCTCAGGATCGTTTTTGGCCGGAAACCAAATTGAGAGGGACTGGACAGTTTTCTTCAACGACCCTGGTCCTCATGACTTGACATGACAACATCCTTGGTTTAAACTTGTTTAAAAATAAGCTCGAAAAGTCGTTCACGTATTACATTATGTACTTACATAAGTTCATAAGAGTAGGTATGACCATAATCTCAATTTTGCTCGATGAAAGGCATTTTTCTTAATATTCGTTCAATTTATAAGCAAGCCTTTATTTTATTTTTTTTGTTTCAATACAATCTATCAATTTATCAAGAAATACAGTTTTAAAAATGTTGAATATTTATAACGGGCTATGGTGGATTTTAGTCAATTCTTGGCTTATTTTGTACAGCGGGCCAAAAATAATATTAAATAATTTATTAAGAAAATAATTAGTTTATAATCTTCTATAGCCGTCAAAATTATAAATTTACTCAAATTAGAGTCCAAATTTTCAGCTTAATAAAAATCAAAATTTCTCTAAAATCTACATTTTGATTTATATTCCACGCATAAATAATTAATAATAAACGGAGTAAATAAATATTCGAGGTGGAGCAGTGCTGCTGCGTTAATAAATCATAAATGTTTCATCGGTTCTATATAAAAAAGAACTCTACAATATCTTATAAAAGATGAACCTGTTTTAATTTAAGAAAAGTTAATAATTTTTTTTTAAACTAAGGCTTCTGAAATCTAGGTCATTTCAGCCCTCAACTAAGTTTTCAAACACTACATTCACGCAAATAAATACATTCATACAGTACGCTCTTCCGTTTGGTTGGTGGGCTACTTGACACTCCTCCACCGATCTAATCTCAAACTAATCTGGATTGGAGTCGATGGAGTACTTTTGTAAATATTCCGCCATCGGCCAGAAACACACACTCTTACCCTCTCAAAGTTCGAGGGGCTTTTTCACCCTCACCCCTCTCTATTCACGCTAATAAATACATGCACTCAGACAAAACATAAGACATATTATATACAATAAAAAATAAACCAAATTCCCCTAAAAAGCGAAACAGGGAACCCTGAAACTGCCTGCAATGCTCGAGTACCATCTTCAGATCGGATGCCGTGCCTACAAGCTCCCTGTAAGGAGCCAAGGCATGGCATGTTTCCAGAATGTGAGACAAATCGAGCAACCTTTCTCTGTGTAATGGGCACCTGGGCGGCCTTTGGCCCAAAAGCAAGTGCTCGTGTGTCAACCGTGTATGGCCTATTCTTAATCGCGTAAGGACGATTTCCCTGTTTCCGGCTCAGATTCTCGAGGGGCCATCTACGAATCGTGCTGTTGACGCGCAAAAGCCTCTCGGACGACCTGGCCCACTAGTTTTAAATTAATAATTAAAGTTTAAACGTCCTTGTGCTAATTTGTTCCAAAAATGTTAGTAGAAGTGAGGATTTTTTCTTTGTTTTTATCTCACCCAAAAAGTTTTTAAAATAGAAAATTATATTAAACATTTATGCGCGTTTTAAAGTACATATTTGGTGTCGTTGTTTGAAATTGCCTTGGGGATTTTCTCATCTAAGTCCGCTGAAACTTGCATATAACATATATAAGTTTATATTTGTCATAAAATTTAAGAAAAGATAATAATGATTAAATAAGGTTTTAAACTCAATTAATTTTTTCAGTAAAAAAAGGCTTTGTTTTTTGGGTAAGTACGATAAAAAATTGACCCAATAAAATAGACCGCCTTTTTTTTAAAAATCATCAACGATTTATAAATTTTTAAATAAAAAAAATCTCTCGTTTCTTCTTTTAGTCCAACTGGTTGAATCGGTCAAATATGACGTTCTTGTTCGCCGTTGCCATCCGTTAAAATAAAGAAAATATAAAAAAAACACAAGGCGGATGGGAAACGAGTGTGGATGTCCGTCCCCTGGAAAAACAAACTAATAAATTCGGGATCAAAAGGGAGCCTTGCCCCATTTTCTCCACTTATGACTCCATCCAGGGCGACGTCCCAACTGAATTAGGGACCTGTCGCTACGCCATTGAAATTCCTCGTTTCGCTTCTGAAAATAACAACGCAATGGATGGATCCTTTGGAGGAGAGAAAATCTTATAAACAAACAAAAAACCATGTATCGATTCGTTTCCTCTTGAAATAATAATTACCAAATACTTGTATTAGGCTTCGTGGTCCGATTGGCCAAATAAATCATTTTCAATTAATTAAGGCTTTGGTTGAGATAAAAATGGCAGTTCACGAGCGGGATTCGAACCCACGCTTTTGACTTCGATCCTTTCGTGCACCAACTTCCCATTTCAACCCCACCTTTTAATTTTCCCTCCTTAGCTGTACAGTAGCCATTTCATTTGTCGCCGAGAATCCGATTACATTTGAAAAATGTCAAAAAGGAGGGAAAATTCAAAAGGTGGGGTTGAGATGGGAAGTTATTGTCCGAAGTCACGGTGGTAGAGTAGCTGCGTATCAAGCGGAAGGTCGTGGGTTCGTATCCCGCTCGTGACACAGAATTTTTTATCTCAGCCAAAACCTTCATTAATTGAAAAAAAAAAATCAAATACGTTCTTTACTTAACAAACATTGATTTAAAATATAAAAAAATCATTCCAAATTCGTTTATTTTAAATCCAAGTCATCTGTAGCAAACTAGGGAAAAAAACCTAGACGCTTGTAAGCATTTCTCTGTGTATACAATTATGACAAACAGGTTTTCAAAAATATATTGTAATGAGTTTCACGAAGTCTAGACGAGGGAAGAAATAATTTATTCTTTTTTTTATGTTTGATCGATATTGCCTGAAAAGCTTATTACGACTAATAAGCCGCTATTATCATACACATTGTATGACGCATCCAAACTAATCATAATATAAGACATTTCAGTACAAAACAACCGTTTATTATAATTTGTACTGTAAAAAAAAAAAATAAATGATTCAGAAAATGGATTATGTCAAATTAGACCAATATTTTCTCCAAGAGTACGGTTTTTTTTTAAGTTGGATGTATTTCAGATATAAAGGCAAAAATAAATTGACTGTTTCCTTCTTGCACACCTGGAATCCGAGCGTTTTTCCGAGATTCCTACGTGCAGCCTACGCTTTTTCGTTCTTTCTTGTTTCTATCAACTTCCGCCGAGGTGGGGCTCCAGGCGTGGGTCCGCACTGTTCCTGCATTGCCCTCGATTTGAACGAACTCTGGGTCGCATTTTAAAAATTCATTTTTCTCGCTTATAGATTTTCGAAAATTTCGACTAATTAAAAAAAATATTATACATGCAAAATACGTATATCGATTTGTGTTGTGTTTTGAGACTTTTATTTCGAATTTTCAAGTCGAAGTTGTTATTACAAAAGTATTTATTGTAAGCAGGACTTTTTACTTAACGCATCTTGAAAAAGCTCGGCCGTTTGGAGGGACGAGGAACAGAAACAGAAAACATCAGGCATCGAATCAGGTAACTTTTTTATTATTGTTTCATAATACTACTACGATGAAGTAATGCAAACAAGTAACGATCAGAATAGCAAAAAGGTATTTAAAAAAATAAATAGATATACACTTTGGAATATTTTAGCGAATTGGGACCGCTAATATTGCTGAAGAATGGTAGAGAAGAAAGTAATTTATTTTTTATGTGCATATTAACATTATGAATATTTTTTAATTTTATTTGAACGTCGCGAGTTGCGATCTAGTGTAGGTATAGAAAAACATTTTCATTATCGTGCCAACGTTTCGAGCTTTATTCAGATCATCTTCAGTGCTCAAAAAATTTGTCTTGCGTGTAGATGTGTCATACTCCTGTCATACTTTGAGTCCTGAAGATGATCTTAATGAAGGTCGAAACGTTGGGACGATAAAGAAATTGGTTTTTCTAAAACTTACGTCACACCAGACAGCATCTCACGACCTCCGAATAATTATTATGAATCAGTCACTAAATACCACACATTTCTAATTCTTTTCTTTCTTTTTATTATTTACAATTTGTAACCGAAGAAAATTGCATTAAATTACATTTTGCCCTGATTTGAAGGAGATTTTTTTTTTAATTTTTACATTAGTGTATTTTTAGAGCAGGCGATCAACATGGCCATCTAGGTTTGTTTTTTCCCCTGAATTCTTTCGCATTGGTGTTTTATAATTGGTTGAAGAAAAAAACCGTTAATCGTGAAATTTGTATGAGGTTCATTAGTGATAACTTCTGGTCCGCCCATTATCGCTCCTGCTTTCAGCCAGACGGGTTTGGCCATTGCGACATGCTCTGGCTTAGGGTTCTTGGGAATAAAGTAAATTTTCCTATCATATCGTACGACCTAGGTTTAATTTTTTTTTCAATTATTATTATTGATTTACCTTAAATTGTTTCTACTTCTCAAGTAGATGATGGGAAAATGTGGCGATTGTTTAATTTCTGTAGAACGCCGTTTCTCGTGTCTGGGTATTGTTCATTTTTAAAAAAAGTGTACCCAGCCGGGCTAAGGCCGTGCTCTCCCATGGAATTAAGATATGCCGGTCATGGACATCAGGTCCTTGCCAAAAGGGAACACAATGGAAACAATATGTCCGCCGTTCCTTATCGCCTGACGGGTGGGGGCGCTCTGGAAAAAAAGTTTCTCCATAAATCTCCAGGCCGGGAAAAGCAAAACCGCAACGTTCAAATCGATCGAGTCTCGGAGAGTTTCCTTGGCCACCTGATCGCCGAGTTTGTCTGTTACAAATAATCGACTTTGTACCAAACTTTGTGGTTAACCGAGTTTGACGTCTGGGATTTTTTTAAAAACATAAAATACGTTCACAATTTAATCTTGAGTTTATATTGTAATAAAACAGTCAGGATTTTTAATCAATATGTGAAATTATTTGAGATTTCATTCTTGAGATATACAATTGGCCATGATCATTTGCTAAACTTGCTGTTTTGGTCGGTCAAGAGCGTATCAGCTTCTCGGAAACTTCATTGAAGCATTTATCCTTAATTTAACCTATAAACCACCATATTGATGGAAGAGGTCGAGATAAAAATGTCAGTGTCACGAGCGGGATTCGAACCCACGACCTTCGGCTCAATACGCCGCTGCTCTGCTTGAGCTCTCATGACTTCCACTTGAACACCAACTTACTACCTTTCGAATTTTTCCTCTTTTTTGCCATTTTTCAAATGCCGTGTAATCTATTTGATTCTCGGCGGCAAAAGAAATGGCCACGGAGAGTTCTCGTGAAGATATAATTCAGTTTAATTATTAAATCCATTACAGTCATGGTCCGATTGACCAATTAGGTTTTTCAATTAATTAATATTTATGAAAGTTTTTGGCCGAGATAAAATAAACCACAGTTGGGACTAGATGCAACAAAAGATTCAGATTGAGTAGACTTTTTTAATTATGGTCTAAAGATATAGTTTGATAAAAATTATTAGCCTTGTGAAACTCCAGTTTTGGCCATTCCCGATCATTTTTTGTCTATCGTCGGTGTTGGTCGTCCAGACACGTTTCAACATCTCGACATCTTCTGCGGAGGTTTATAACCTATAAAAAAATCTCATTTTACATTTGTCGATAGGATAATTGGCTACATGCTTATAAAAGCACAGGCTATATGTGGAAAAAAGGGTTAGTTCGAATAAAATTTCTATTTATTCTGATGTCCAATTTAAAGACAAGTAGTTGTATGATTTGTCGAAAGTTTAGAAGGCGTATTTTTTGCCGTATTTTATGTTTAACCGTGTTCAAGAAAGTTTTGAGATTTCCACATTAGGTCTGAGGACATGGGAAGATGCAGTTCGGCCGTTTCCGATCAATTTTCGTCGTCATACTTCTCGACATGTTCAGTGGAGGTTTATTACCTATAAAAATGTCATTTTAGATTTGGAGATAATATAATTGGCTATATGTAAAACAAAAGCAAAGTTCAGACTAGATGTAAGGGACTGGCACTCTCAACACGAAATGTAAGAATGGCACAATTACCCAGAAGACAAACCCTTTGAGCACTGAAGATGATCCCGATAAAGATCGAAACGTCCGCACGATAAAGAAAATGTATTTCTGACACCTTCACCACACCAGACCGAATCCCACGATTTTTAAACAATTATCGATTAACGGTCACTAATCACCACACATATCTTCAGAAAATTTGAGATTTCCACCGTAGGTCTGAGAACATAAGAATCTGCAGTTTGGCCTTTCTTATCTTCTCTGTTTTGGCTCGACAAGGGCGTTTTCACTTATCGACATCTTCAATGGAGGGTTTATGAATCAACTTACAACCTATAAACAAATGTTTTTTTGCTTGATTAGATTAAAAGCTTAAGATTTAATAGGTACCCGTTATGATTAAAGATTATGATTAAAGTGAAACTTTGGTGATTTTTTTTTTGCATTGTTTAATGTTTAAGCATCCTAAGAAAATTTTTGAGATTTCATCTTGACTGAAGATAGACGAGCTTGTGGTTAGGCCGTTTCTTATCATTTTGTTCTGCCCGTCTTTGCGGTTTTACTCGACATGGCGTGTTTCAACTTCTCGACATCTTCAGTTAAAGATTTTTAAACCGTAAACCAGTTTTTTTTTTATGGCAATTTCGCATTGATTGATTGACTTTGATCCAAATTTATCGCTCTACCAGGTCCATGTATATTCACTCGTTATCACAGACCCTCACTGAAGATAGCGTGAAGCCGAAACCCTTATCAGCGCAATATTCCAAGCCAGAACAAACCCCAGCAATTTGATCATTGTTAATCCGTTCAATATATTGAATTTCATAAAAGCTGTTTACCTGAAATATTTCAAGTAGGAATCTTATGATTAAAATTACCTTTCTGAGTGTTCTCACAGTTGCTTACTGAAGATGGCGTGAAGCCAAAACGCATGAGGGTGATCAGTGTTGATCAGTTACGGTACGATTTGCTTTTCACTCAAACGCATTGTGACATTGTGTTCCTGAAGATGACGTGACGGCTGGGAAAAATGATCAGTGTTGGTCAGTTCACCATGTGCTCGTCCATTCTCGGGCCATCACGGGAAAAACCCGGAACAAAGATATTCTTTTTTCATTTTTCATATGTATTTCATATATATAAATTTTCTAGACAGGTTTTTCCCAATCTGTAATGTATATTTGATAGGATTTAAACATTTATAGTGACCAAATGTCAGAAGGATGTTTTAAAAATGTCGACATATTTGCAAAGGTTGAGTGGGCCCGGTTTGAAATAAACAGCGCTTTAGATAAAATAGAAAACTATTCCGATTGAAAAGTCGGACTTGGACACCTGTCCTTTTTAAAAAATACGGGCATAACTCTCGAGCACGTATTCAAAACCGTTCACTCTTCGCAATATGTGCAGGTTGAATCTAATCGGCTCATCCTGCCTGGAGAAAGGGCAACGTACTAATATTGTTTCCTTTTTTTAAATTAGCAATAGGAAAACAAATAAATTTGTTGATTTTGTTTTTTGTTTAGCCTAAGGACGTTCTGAGTACAGGTCCTACCGTTCCAAACGACTACCAGTTGGAGTTAACGGTATAAAAGACATCGCTTTAAAAAAAAAAAAAAACCTATCCGTTTGAGATTTAGAAACGACCCAGAAAACCCGAAAACAAGGACATTTAAGATAATATTGCATTTTGTTTATTACACCTTAATCTTAAATTACTCCAAAAAAAGTGGAAATTTCTAACAACATCGTTGCAATTTCTAGCAAAACTTCACTACTTTTTATAACAGGAAATCATTTAAAATTCAAAGTCTTACTTCTTAATATATAGCTGACGTTCAAGGTAAAGCAATACCAACAATTTCTGGACTGAAGCGTGGTTCGTTTAGTAATGACGAGATCTCAATGTAAGTTGAAAAATAAATTGAATTTCATCGCCCTTGGTCCGTAGGAAATTCTCTTACACGGCTTCAATACATTTGGCAAAATAATTACAAAAAAGTGATAAGTATATCAAATATTGCCCAAAAGTTTAGGTTAATTCGACTTAATTAGTACACCCAGAAAAAAACAATTTCTGAGGAGATTGAAAGCTTTTCAATTTTGTTGTTGTAAATTTAGATGTTATATTCAGTTGTCATAAAGTAAAAAATCATAAATAATCTAATCCTTTTGAGAATGATAAATGCAGATTACACATTTACTTTTTGTTTCCACATAAAAATTCAAAAAATTGTGAGGTGTTTACATAGAAGAGAAAGCGAAAGAGAGTGCCTGAAAGAGATTTCGATAGAAAAATAAATAAAGGGAGATGGAGAAAAAAAACGTTATGAGGAAGAACTAGGCAGGCAGAGAAAGAACCGAATACTGAGGTTAATAATGACAACAGGGGGAAAGAGTGAAAGACAAGAGGGAGATATTGAGAGTATGGACGGGATGAAGTGAGCGAAAGGGTGAAGAAGAAGAAGGTGAAAATATATTGAGAAAGAAATAGAAGGACAGAGGCACTGAGTGACGTAGAATGCGAAAATATGTCAAATCAGTTGGAAGAATAAAGTTATACCTAACAAGAATCCATGAGCTACTCCCTTCATCGTTCCTTAGAAAGTGTCTTGATGGTTTTTATACGATTATTGATCCGGTCCGAGGCGAGAAAGAGAGTGAGAGAAAGAGAGAGAGATAGAGAGAGAGAGAGAGAGTGAAAAAAGGGCGAGAGAGATCTGACCTTTCTTAAAATTCATAAATCATAAATTTTTAATTTTTTTTTTAATTTTTAAAACTTTAAAAATTTTATATTTTGAAAGATTTTTGTTCATAATGATTTAATAAGAAGAAGCAAACCGACATATTTTTTAATTAATCTTTTTGTGTAAGGTTTTGGTTGAAATGAAATAATTAGTGTCAAGAGCGGAAGGGCGTCACTAACACTAACTTTTTTCATTTCAACCAAAACCTTACATAAAAAGATTAATTAAAAAATAAGTTGGCTTGCTTCTTATTATATTTATATTATATTTAGTGGCCCGATTCACCAAATTACTTCTTTCTGTTATTTTATTTATTTTTTTAATGTAAGGTTTTGGTTGAAATGAAAAAGTGAGTGACAAGAGCAGAAGGTTGTGGGTTCGAGTCCCGCTCGTGACACTAACTTTTTTATTTCAGCCAAAACCTTACACAAAAAGCAGTAATTTAGCCAATCAGACCACTTAATATAATGGAATTATTTTTAAATGTTTAGCTTTTGCATAAATTCTATGGAATTGAATATAAAAACGCCTAGCTGTATTGAGGAAAGTACTGTCATTTTTTAGGCTGACAAAATTATGTCTTCTCCCGAAGGCTTTGTCCAAAATAGGTGATTTTTTCGAAAAATTTGACCTAATATTTACGAGGGAATGAATTTGAATTAGGGAATTTTAAAGTTTTATTGATCTAAAATTACATTTTTGTGAGTTTTCCCGTAAAAGAGGTCAAATTGTGCCCGTTGTCGTAACAAATCGACGTCGGTGTAAATTTGCCATTACACGGCCGGCGGGACATTATAAACCACTTAACCCTCATCATAATTAAACGTTTAAACAATTGAAAAAAACTACATTCCATTTTTGTTTTGTTTTTTTGATTTCGAGATTATCATCCATGTGAATCTATTACGAGCGGGTCTAGAAAACACCTGCCTCAGTGGGCCGAGCACTCGTAAATTACGAGGCGTCTCGTTGAAGGGAAATCATTCCTTGATCTCTGTTCTAGCCGTTTTTCATATTAGGAGTCATGAAGCCGGCGTATTAAAATGTTGGAAATTATTGCCACGGGACTCCTCCAGGACGTCAGCCGATTCGGAACTGGTTCCAGGCCCGCGAGACGGCTGCCAGGGATAATGTCATTTGTCACAATTTACGTTTATTTATCCCACCGGCCTTATTATCCCGACTGGGACATCTCGGGCGAAATGTTTTCTGCTCATTCCAATTAACCACTTCCGAATGTTGGAATTTTAATGATACCGAGGATATTTACTGTTCTCTATATAAAACGTAAATAAATTTTACTTCCTGACTTGAGACATTCTGAAATTTTATTTCAAAAAAATTAAAAAAATCTTGGACAAAGTTACTACAAAACTGATTTTCTCACATATCTTTCTACTTAGGTGTTCCTTTTTAGGTGAATAGCTCAGGTTGACTCTGCTGAATGTCAATTTTTAAACCTGAAAACCATTCGTTTTATTCAATCTTTAATTAATAAATAATTAAAAAACACACCAATTGACAAATTAAAGTCAAACCCCATCTAAAAGGTCGAACTACAGATAAACTAAACTAGCGAGGATAAGCGGACCGGGTTAATCAGGCCAATAAGACCAAATCCTAGAAAGAACCCTGAAGAATCATGAATCGAAAACTCATGGTTCTAGTTTGTACTTTTACCCCCAACGGTTCTCACTCTTCGAAGTGCTGACCTAGAGTCTATACATCAGGGTGTTCTCCTGACCCTAGGGTCTATACATCAGAGTGTTCACCTGGCCCTAGAGTCTATACATTAGGGTGTCCACATGACCCTAGAGTCTATACATCAGGGTGTGCACCTGATCCAAGGCTCTATACATCAGGGTGTTCACCTGACCCTAAGGTCTATTCATCAGGGTGTGCGCCTGACCGGTGTTCACCGACCCGCTTAAGCACGATCAGGAGCTCTCGTCAGCTAGGTCATATCAGCCATCAAAGCACGCGAAGTATAATCCAGCCTAAAACCAATTTTCATTAAACATTCTCGCAAATAAATACATTCAAACATTCCACTCATTCTGATTAGACGATGGGGAAGTCGGTCGGAATCGACCTACACACAGTGGAAATATCCTACCAACGATCCTAATCACACTGCTTGAGGGGCTGTGGTGACACTGTATTTCATCAGCTCCACACCATTCACGCTAATAAATACACGCACTTAAAGAAAACACATAAGAATAAACCGCATGATACAAATATGTATGTAATAAATTTTTATTTACTTTTTTCATTATTCTATGATCGTTTATACGATTCTCTATGATAGCAACAAAAAAATTTGTAAAGGTGCGTGCCTTCCCGTCCTTAAAATTAATTCTGCCTGTGCTTTCAATCTTTTATGTTTACTATTATCATCGTCCAATTATTTTTTCCTTTGGAATATTCAAAACGTTTCGATACGTTTCTATTGAATGTATTTTGTCCTTGCCTTATCAAATTTGCATCAGTTGTGATTTTTTTAAATAATTTATTCTTGTTATGTGAATTGACCTGATTTGACTATTATCGAAACTATCATAAAACTGCAGGATGTTGAGAAAATTTCATCCCTGTTGTCAAAAATCATGCGTAAATCCAGTCTCTAAGAATGTATTCGGGAAATAGGACTGTCTTTTGTTGAGTTTGCAAATTTGTTTCTGAGCTTTGTTTATTTTCGTCGGTTTGTTCTTTGTTTGT
>CM077109.1:13834011-13864827 GCA_039619505.1 Cimex hemipterus | reverse complement strand
GATGTGTATAAGAGACAGAGAGAGAGAGAGAGAGAGAGAGAGAGAGAGAGAGAGAGAGAGAGTGGTAGAACAAAATAAGTCCCAGCAGTCACCCTTGCGATACCCCAATATTATAAAATAATATATTCTACACTGCTGAGCCGAAATTGTGAAAAAAATTAAGAGGACGATAAATATGAGTGTAAGAGGAATGATACAGAGACAATACAGGTTGATTATGTACAACATTAAACCCTAACATTTTCACACCACGATAAAAATATAAGAAAATAGTTCAAATATTTCAACTTTTGCGTATGCCAAATTGTATCATCATACCGTTCTTTTATAAAAGAAAACAATAATACCGGTAGATACGGCGGCGATAGAACCCGCGACTTTGATATCAACGGCCCCATGGGTGGAGATCCGAAGATTTCGAACGTACTTTGTTCACAAAACTAAAAATGAAACAATCGCCAAGCTATACTTCAGAGCAATGGAACTTTTAAAAAATTTGAAAGTCTGTTATGCACGGTTATTCGGGAATCGTGAGATGCGGTTTGGTTTGACGTAGGTTTGAGAAAAACATTTTCTTTACTTTGCCAACGTTTCGATCTTTATTGAGACCATCTTCAGAGCGTGGGATTTACAAACATTGTTTATATTGAACAAATAAATGTCGGATCTGAGAAAAAGATGAATTTATAAAACGCTAGAAAATTCTCGAATAAAAAAATGAATTTATACAATGCTAAACAATTTTCAGTAAAAAAAAAATGATTTTATATAATTCTAAAATTTTTTCGATTAATTAAAAACATGAATTTGTAAAATGCTAAAAAAATTCGATTAAAAAAATTATACAACACTAGTAAATTTTAGATTATAAAAATGAGTTTATAAAATTTTAAAAAATTATATATTAATTAAAAACATAAATTTATAAAACGCTAAAAAATATTATATTATGCTAGAAAATTTTAAATTAAAAAAATTAATTTATAAAATTCTGAAAAAATTCGATTAAATAAAAACGGATTTATAAAAATCCTAAAAAATTTCGATTAAAAAAATTTATACAATGCTAGACAATTTTCGAGTAAAAAAAATGATTTCATGGAATTCTAAAATTTTTTCGATTAATTAAAAACATGAATTTGTAAAATGCTAAAAAAATTCGATTAAAAAATTATACAACGCTAGAAAATTTTAGATTAAAAACATGAGTTTGTAAAGTTCTAAAAAATTTTATATTAATTAAAAACATGAATTTATAAAATGCTAAAAAATTATACCATGCTAGAAAATTTTAAATTAAAAAAATGAATTTATAAAATTCTAAAAAGAATTCGATTAAATAAAAACTAATTTATAAAATGCTAAAAAATGTATACAATGCTAGACTACTTTATATTAAATAAAAAAAATTAATTTATACAATGTTAGAAAATGTTTGATTAAACAAAAAATTCATTTCTAAAATTCTACAAAAATTTAGGTAAAAAATTAATTTATACAATGCTAAAAAAATCTATATTAAAATAATTAACTGTCCAATATTATATGAACTAGATTTTTTTTAATCTAAAATTTTTTAGTATTGTATACATTCATTTTTTCTCACATCCTACACGTATTTGTAATAATTAAACAACGTTTATAAATCCCATGCCCTGAAGATGATCTCAATAAAGATCGAAACGTTGGCACGATAAAGAAAATATTTTTCTAAAACCATGATGATGCTAAATGAGAGACGGATATAGGACCATCGAGATAACTAAAACACATAAAAACAATTAATTTTAACCCAAGAGACATTCTTAAACAACTCTTTAATTTTAATATATAATTTTCATTAAGAATTATTGTTTTGAGTACGGTGTGATGAATGATCAAAAAAAAAAAAAAAAAAAAAAAAAAAAAGACTATCTGGTTGTTGCACGAAAAATGGCAAACTTAGGAAAAACACAGTTTTTCAGCCTTTTAAGTCACAGTGCTGCGTCTCATTTTTTAAGAAAATTTTACGCTGGAAAAGAAGGCTTTTTTTTAGTCATTTCTATGTAAATTCAAAAATTTGGAAAGCATCAATCATCATTCATAAATTTCGAACTTTTTACGAATACTTCCAATTGAGCCTGAAATTCGTCCTGTGGCAATTGTTAGGAATTTTTAATACGTTTTCAATTGGCCACCTTCCACTTAGCCTGATTTATCGAACATTTTCGACTTGTTGGGTGGTTTTCTACCGATAACTTTCTCCCGATGTGCAGGGTATAAAAGTGCGGAAATAATATGTGAAGGAGTTACAAGTTTTGTCGGAAAAACGCTACAAAAAAAAATCGTATTTCGACGGTGTTGTTTGAATCGGACCACAATCGTGTTTGCGAGGATTGTGGCAAAGATTGATTTCTGAAATGATTAGAAATCAAACTTGTAGAAAGGTCTTACGCACGATTTCATGATCGAAGGCCAAGCATGTCTAATAGTTTCACGCATGTACTGCTATTGCTCAGCTATTGCCAATAGTTGTGTTTACAATTATCAGAGATGTTAACAATTCCCGACAGTTCGAGACACGGCCATTTTTTTTTTTTTTTTTTCAAGGCGAATTTTGTCTTTCCAATTATCGTCCCAACTGGATACATTACGCCTAGGAAAATTGCTTTTACACCTCTGGAACTAATTAACGCGTTGCGGTCTCATTTTTCGAGCGGGCAATTTTGATTTGAACGAATCTCCTAGAGCGGAGAGAGAAAAAAAAAAGAAAAATACAAGCCGGAACCATCAACAGGCTTCACTGCCCAGCTTCCTGGTCCGCTATGTAAGGCTATCTGCTGGAAAGCGCGTCGACACGGTTATCATAATTTAGGATTTTTATTATGCCGTTTCACCCTGGCCGAATTTCAAACCGACCGACCGAGGCGATTCAATTTCCGATTTAAAAAAATAGAAGAGGGAGGGGGAATAAGAGAAGAATATATGGAAAGAAGTAGACAGCTAGAAAGAATGGCGGAGAAAGAGAGCGAGAGTGTCCTTAGGAATTGTACTAGATTTGGTGCTAGGTTTTGCAAAAAGGACTTGAAAAAAACATAAAATAACAAAGAATTTATGTGTACATCAAATGTTGATCAATTTTTTCGTTTTATTTTATTCAGTGTGTATACTCAGCCAAAACCAATTCTGCTAAGGTTAAACGTTTGGAATGTTTTTTTAAATATTAAATTTATATAAATATTAAATTTATTAATTCATTCATATTAATGTTTTGGAAAAAGAAAAGAATATGTTTGTTTAAATTAGTAATGCGTTGGTTTCACATCACTTACGGTTGTAATATCCTCAGCTCTTGGATAATATGTCGACTTTTAATAAGTAACCGGTACGGTTACGCAGTTAGAATGCCTTAATTATTATTTCTTGCCATGTGTGAAGAGTTTTTAAAAATAATTGTGCAATTTCCACTTCCACGAATTTTCCACGTTTGGTATTTTGGGCGTGTTATTTTATCGTAGAAAAAAAAAATGATGTTGGTTTTGAAAGCTGATTTTTTGCTAGTTTACCATTTGTAATATTAACTTTTTATCAGGTTTAATTTTTTTGAAATGAAAACTTTGTGTGACAGGCGGGATTCGAACCCACGACTTTCGGCTTGACTTCGATCGCCCACGCCACTTCCCATTCCGACTCCCTGTTTTATTCCAATTATAAGGAAAGATCGGATAGAAGCAATTTTATTAACAATTGTACACCAGCAGGACCGTGTACAGAGAATCGGTGTGATTTTAGATTAATAGTAATTTTATAAGGTTTCGCTGCCCAGTTGACCAAATAAATTCTTTTCAATTAATTAAAGTTTTGGTTAAGATAAAAATTAAATGTAACGAGCGGGATTCGAACCCACGACCTTCTGCTCGATACGGCGCTACTCTACCACCGTGACTTCGGACAATAACTTCCCATCTCAACCCCACCTTTTGAATTTTCCCTCCTTATCTGTCCGTGGTAGTTTCATTTCCCGCCTAGAATCAAATAGGTTACACATTTGAAAAATGGCAAAAAAATGAGGGCAAATTCAAAATGTAGGGTTGAAATGGGAAGTTGGTACCCGAGAGGATCGAAGTCAAAGTCGTTGGTTCAAATCCCGCTCGTTTCATTTTTATCCGAGTGGATCGAAGTCACGATAGCTCAAAGCAGAGGGGTATTGAGCCGAAGGTCGTGGGTTCGAATCCCCTTTGTGTTACTGATTTTTTTTATCTCAACTAAAACCATAATTAATTCAAAATTAATACTCTTTCTTTAATTATTTTTATACGCATATTCGAGTTCAATCAGTGTAGGTGTGGAGTATTATCTAAAAGTTATGGGTTCGAATCCCACCTGTGACACAAAATGTTTTATCGAACAAAATTGTGTTTGCTTAATTGACTAATTTGTATTTTAATTTTGCTTGAGAGAAAACTTCGAATAGAAGATTTTTAGGTTCGTTTGCTTTTTGGGCGAATCTAGAAGCGCTGACGATTTTTCATGGCATCGTAACCATTGAAATCATAACAATTTCTTTTGGTCTTTCTGTCGCTCTTCTGGTACATCAGACGCGTATCCAGCCCGTTACTTCTAGGATAGTTCTGGTTTGTACAGCCTTACGTCTTCATGACATCACCCGCGGGAAAAAAATTCTTTCCTCGCTTCTCCACGTCCTTGCATGACTTCGGTGGACATATTTCCCCCCAAGGTGTTCAACCGCGTCGAACGATCCTGCTAAATCCTCTATTTGCATCGTCAGCACAAAGAGATTTATTTATAGTGTGTTGTAAAACCTGACTTGAAGGCACCGGTCGTTCCTAGGCAAACATAAACAGCGTGAACAGCGAAGGACATGTGCCCGAGAATAGAGAGCGATTTATAAATCCTCGGATTTCCACAAAATGTTTGGTCTATCTCAAGTACATATGTTTTACCGATATTATATTATTTTCAATATTCTCAAATAGATTTTGCTGTTTTTTTTATTGTATAAATAATGTATACTAGTACTTCTAGAAAAACAATTTTTTTCCACGTAACTTTTTCTAATTTATTTATATTTTTGGATATCCCAATCTTGGTGTAATGTACACACAATGGATTCACTGAAGTCCGTTTACCCGATTTAGTTAAGTAATTTACTTCAGCAAACTAGTTAAGATAATTTATGAACATATGTTAATTTAAACTTAAATAATGTGTTTGGTAGGGGTCTGTGGCCGCAACGGTTTAGGTGTTGTCACGGTGCTCATCAATGTAGGGTAAAGGTCCCGGGTTCGAATCCGGCGGACCTGAAAAAAAAATCGGCACCCCGAGGCATGATTGGCTGTAGCGAACCCTTGTAAAATAATAACAATGTGTTAAGTACGAGTGCGCTTAATGTTTAACGATATGGCTTTTGAATTTTTGTAGTTGTAACCATGAAACAAATTTTTAATTATAAATTTTTCTGAGAGTGTACGAGAAAGCTGGTGGAGAGGATAGCAGTCGGACAAAATAGTCAAATCCCCGAGCTTAGACTAGGACCAGATGCCCTATTGTTCGAGAAGTAGGTGGGCCCGGATGAACCCTCGCTTCATAATCCCTCATTCATCAACTTCATCTCGGTGGCAAGGACCATTTTTGGACCTCGGCTCTACACCGGTCCGGGTTCTTTTTTTCCTTTTTGTTTTG
Source organism: Cimex hemipterus (assembly GCA_039619505.1). NCBI lineage: Eukaryota > Metazoa > Arthropoda > Insecta > Hemiptera > Cimicidae > Cimex > Cimex hemipterus. The sequence continues at coordinate 13,859,145 of CM077109.1, read as the reverse complement.
TTTCGTGCGACTTCTCTATTTTTACCCTGGGCCGCCACGCCCATTAGGGCCTAAAACAAAAACCGACCTAGCCCCAGGTAACGTAATGAAGAGTTAACCACTTTCACTTCTCCCCCCCATTCGGGAGATAATTAATGGAAAAATTAACTCCATAAATCAAACCGGGTCTACAAACCGTGGTCTGGTTGCCTGGAAATCCTTACTGAAACGGCTTTCTGATTGAGTTTTGTCAGTTTATTAGCCCGCTTTTATTGATATCAATTAAAGTCGATTTTGATAAGTCAATAATGTTATCCTCCTCAGCGTTCGTTTAATTTAAACCAAATGATTATTGGATTTTTTCTCTAAGGATTAATAAATCCAATTGGATCAAAAGGTTTGCCTCAAATCTTTAGATCGACAGATCATTCATCGGATTTTATTAATGGCTCGCAACAGCAGAGGTCGCATAAGCCCTCGGGGGTCCGGTCTTTTTTAAAGAAAATTCGGGTTCGACTGCAGTCCGCTGGATTCGAACCCGGGACTTTTACCTTACAGTGATGAGCGCCGTGTCAACGCCTAAACCGTTGCGGCCACAGACGGCCCTCTCTAATTAATTACTCTAAATCTAATCATCCCAAACTTTGAGGAAGGCAAAAATCATGACAGTTACAAAACTACTATAGTTCAAAAAACAAAGCTCTGCGCAATTGTAAATAATAGGGTCTGGGAAGATTGTTATTAGTAACAACATGATCTACAACATGGCAGCGCCTTCTTAGACGTGAGACATGCTTCAGAAATATCGAGTGTTTAATTCACTTATCACCTCATACTAAAGTTCTATTTGACCAACGACACTATCCAGGTATAATCATACTTTTCTCCTACCCACTTTGCAGAAACAGGTGTTTCGCAGGGAGGCATCTTTGCTCCCAGTCTTTATTTAGTATACAATGCAGAACACATCACTTATGCAGGACGCTCTTCTCCTTGAAGGTTAGTACAAGATGTAGAACATCAGAATCAACGGAACCAAATCCACAGAAAATCAACTTCATACTCCTGCTATGGCCTCCTCCAAACGACTACAATCAATGATTTATGGATTTTACTTCAACAAAGGTCTTACTTCGAACCTTCTAAAGAATTTAATTAAACAAACAATTTAAACTGGTCAAAATATAACCAAAGACGAACTAGTAGTGGCCTTCAGAAACCAACAAAGCCTTTGTAAGAACGGTTAAATATAGGATCTTCTTAAGTCCCTACGGTCTAGGCTGATTTGAAGGTCTGTTGATGAACCTTTGGATTTGGATGGAGGTTCAGACTTTTTTGACGGATAACAGGATAGTAAGGTTGGACACGAAGTGGCATGGCACGGATGGTTTAAGTCTGGAGTGAACGGGTTCTTTGTAGGTTGGGACAACCGTTTTAACCGCACAGTTTCACTACGTACGTGATGAGTTCCGACCTCTCAAGTAGTCTTTGGAGTAGTTAATCTTGACGGATGGAAGTGACCTGTTGAGTTGTGTCAATCCAAAATCCTTGAAACTATTGCCACTTCGCACCATACTATCCGCATAGACCTTTAAATCCCGTTTGTCCACAAACTGCCAGAAGACGATAGATATGCTTGTGTACAACTCTAGACCTTCATCCCGATATTTTTAGTCGAACACCTTTCATCTCGAAGCTTTGCTGACAAAAGTCCAAAACGTCTGTCTAAAGGTCAATGGTGTCACCATTACCTCCATGGCGGTAAAAGAAAATAGTATTGTTATAGAGTGTAACTCATGGAACTAAGTTAATATTTTATTTTATATTTCTTTTAATTAATCTTTATGTAAGGTATGGTTTGAGATAAAAAAGTCACGAGCGGGATTCGAACCGAGGACCTTCGGCTAAATACGCCTTGAGCGTATTCGGTGCACTAGGACACCAACTTCTCATCTCAACCCCATATTTCGAATTTTCCCTTCTATTCGCCATTTTTCAACCGATACCTTCCATAAAGATAAATTAATTGAAAGAATTTATTTTGGTCAATCGGACCACGAAATACAATTGAATTTCTCCGTCTTGGACTGGCATCGATTGGTTATTCTACTGAACAGAACAGGTAAATTGAAACGTTTCCAGGCTGACTGCAGGTAATGGATTTTTTTTATAAGTCGTTATGGGTTTCATTACTGCAATAAAATATTTGTGTTTTAGTACTCGAAGGCACATGCTATCGCAATCTTTATAAAATTTTAAAACCGTACGTCACCTCTTATACATTTTTCATCAAGATTGCGCAATACAGTCTGAACAGTTGGGAAATAAAAGTTTTGAATATTCGTGACGAAGCGATAGGAACTGTGACAAATAGTAGTAATTCTTTTTTTTTTTTTAGTGTTTCTTTGTTTTAATTGTACCGCTGGTGAATTAATACGCCAGTCCTTGCGCTATAATAATGAAAATTCCAAATGAGAACGCATTGTTTTGACCGGCTTTTACCCACGATTTGCATTCGGTCAGCCGGCGGGTCACAAATCAAAGGTCGTGGGAAAAGTGTTACCACATTTTTCCAGAAACAAAAACCCCACCGGCCGAATAAACATGATACGGAAAAGTTTAATTGGGAAACAATCGGAGTTGGGGAGGGGAAATTTCAACTGTAATGCGGGGTTAAGTGAGGGTTAATTCAAAATAAAAATTTCCTTACAACTATAGAAATATTTTTCACTAGTAAAACTTTTTTTAACTAAATATTCCACAGTACTTTAAAAAAAATTCAATTTCAAAACTTTGCCAACAATTGTTAGAATAAATCAATTTTTTTAAAAAAAATCACCATAATCATACTTCCAATACTCATAATCTTGGAGTGAAGAAAAAATGTACAATATGGACAAATATGTCGAAGAGTCTTTCTTATAACCCTTTGGGAAAGGAAACTCCAGGAAGTTATCCAGAAGCCGTTTTACCCCTCTTCCAAGGACAGAAATATTCGGATTCCAGCTCGAACAGGCCGCCCTGGGAAACAAACCTGCCCTTATTCCCCCGTAGCCGATGATTGATGTCAACGCCTCCTGACACGTGACAGAATGCGTTTCTGCACAATAGTGGGCCACGTGTTCATGCGGCGTTTAATTGCATCCCGATGGAAAACAATCCGGCGGGGGGGAGAGAAGAAAACCCGTGGAAAACAGAAAAAAAGGTCAGTACCTAGAAAAAATACCAAGTCTGGCTTTAAATGTCATCTGAGTAAGTACAGATATATAGTTATATACAATGGAAAAAGTAAACATCTGTAGTCTTGTATAAGAAATTGACTAAAGGACCCGCAGAACACACACACACACACACACACACACACACACACATAGTCAAAATAAATCTGATATTTCAATTTACAAGTAACTGACAGGTTTAACTTTTACCATTATATTAGAAAGGATATTTGAGAAGCTCATTACGGGCTCGTTGTGAATACCGCTTTAAAAAAATTAGCAATTGGATTCACAGCGCATAACTATTTCCTGTTACGTCCTTTTTGGCAATTAAAAATTCGTCATTGACCTTAGAGTGAGGTAGACAAGGATTGAACAACAGACGGACCGAGAGGAGGGTCAAGGTTCAAATCCATCCAGTTTGGCTACGCCGTATTAACACCGGATTTATGGATGGGGTTGGGTTATCGAGTGGATCTAAAAAATGCTGAAGGGTTAACAAAAGAATTTGTCGTAGATAGGTGCAATTGAGAAAGCACCGTTTGCGGATGTTCATATGTCTGTATAACACCCTTGACGTTTTACATGGTATGTACAGTGATTATACGGAGATCGTGAGATGCGGTCTGGTGTGACGTAAGTTTCAGAAAAACATTTTCTTTATCGTGCCAACGTTTCGACCTTTATTGAGAACATCTTCAGGGCTTGGGATTTATATACATTTTTTACATTTTACAAATACATGTAGGCTGTGAAAAAATGAATTTATACAATGCTATAAAATTTTAGATTAAGTAAAAAAATTAACTAAGATACAATTTTAATTTTTTAATTCTAATTTTTTGTTTAAATTTTACAGATTTATGGTGTGAAAAAATGTATATACAATGCTAGAAATTTTAGATAAAATAAATAAATAAAACGAATTTATACAATGCTAGAACATTTTAGGTTAAATAAAATAATGAATTCATACAATGCTAGAAAATTTTAGATTAAATAAAAAAATTAATTTATACAATGCTAAAAATTTTTGATTAAAAACAATGAATTCAAACAATGCTATAAAATTTTAGATTAAATAAGATGAAAATTTAATTTTTTAAATATAAATTTTTGATTAAATTTTACAAATACATATAGGATGTGGAAAAATGTATTTATACAATGCTAGAAATTTTGGATAAAATAAATAAATCAAATAAAATGATAGAAAATTGTAGATTCAAAGAAAACGAATTTATACCATTCTAGATAATTTCAGAATAAAAAAATGAATTTATACAGTATTAGAAATTTAGAGAAATAAATAAATGAAACGAATTTATACAATGCTAGACAATTGGAGAATAAAAAACGGATTTATACAATGCTAGAAAATTTCAGAATAAAAAAAAAGAATTTATACAGCTCTAGAAAATTCTAGATTAAAACAAATTAATTTATACAACGCTAGACAATTGGAGAATAAAAAAACGGATTTATACAATGCAAGAAAATTTCAGAATAAAAAAAAAGAATTTATACAACTCTAGAAAATTTTACATTAAAACAAATTAATTTATACAATGCTAGACAATTTTCGATGAAAAAAATGAATAAATAAATTAATTAAGTAATTAAAAATATGAAAACGAATAATTTGTTTTCATTTTTTTATATTCACATTTTAAGTCTCAAATTTTCTAGCATTGTATAAATTAATTTTTTCACATCCAACATTTATTTGTAAAATTGAAACAATGTTTATAAATCCCAGGCCCTGAAGATGATCTCAATAAAGATCGAAACGTTGGCACGATAAAGAAAATATTTTTCTGAAACTTACATAACACCAGACCGCATCTCACGATATCTCAATAATCATTGGCCAACGGTCACTAAACACTTCACGCATTATATGCAGTATTAAAAATTATATAAAGTGTTTAATAAAATTATGGAATAACAATTCAAACTAAACTAATGGCAAGAGTTGTTTTAGGTGAAACTGACATAAGGAGAAACACGTTTGAAATTACACCGGCCACAAAGGTAATTGGCACATTTGTCTTTTTTGAAATACGCTTTCAACTAATGAATTTCATTGTTTTCCAGACCTTCGTTTTTCAACGGATCTTTGAAGAGAATTACGCAATTAGACGAAAAACTATGTAGTTTTTGTCTTAAGACGCACTCCTCGCACGTTCGGTACGTTTTATCAATCTTATCAAGGCGTTAAAAAAAAAAAAAAATTATCGCTGCAACTATTTTAAGATGCCAGAAAATGAAAGAGCAGGACACTTAAAAAGAAAAAGTAATTGGTCTATGATTTTTCTCTGTTTCTTGTCTGTGTGACAAAAAAACAATTCAGTGCAGCCACACGATTACAATAACTGATTTCTTAAACAAATAAACAATGCCCATAAAGATGAAAATTAACACCGCATTCCATAAATTTAAATAAATGACAAGCTTTCCTAATTTCAATAGAAAATTAATGCTAAAACTTGTCTGGCTAATAAGAAACTTCATGTCTATGCAGATCCAAAATTTAAAATAGTTCAAAACATTTTTGATTATGATTATTTGGAGATCGTAAGTCGTCTGGAGTGATGCAGGTTTTAGAAAAACGTTTTCTTTATCTTGCCAACGTTTCGACCTTTATTGAGATCATCTTCAGGGACTGGGATTTATAAATATTGTTTAAACTTTACTAATACACGTAGATTGTGAAAAAATAAATTTATATAATGGTAGAAACTTTTAGATTAAATAAATAAAATGAATTTATACGTTACTAGAAAATTTTAGATTAAAAATTATATTGATTTAAACAAAGCTAGAAAAATTCATATAAAACAATGATTTTTTCGTGGGGGCGGGATTTATCAACATTCTTTAAATTTTAAAAATATATTAAAATTAATTAAGGTTTTTAGTTGAGTTAAAAAAGTCAATGGCACGAGCGGGATTCGAACCCACGATTTTTTCTCAAATAAAAACCTTGATTAATTGTAATATGGTCAAGCGGACCAGGAAATTAGTGAATCCGTGGATTTACAAATACATATAGGATATGAAAAAAATGAATTTATACAACACTAGAAATTTTAGATAAAATAAATACATAAAATGAATTTATACAATGCTAAAAATTTTAGTTTAAATACAAACATAAATTTAAAAAACGCTCAAAAAATTATATTTAATAAAATCATGAATTTAAACAATGTAAGGAAATGTTAGATTAAACAAAAAAAATCTAAAATCATTTTGGGAAAAAATGAATTTATACAACGCTAAAAAATTTTCGATTAAAAAAATTAATTTGTACTATGCTAAAAAAATGTTAGATTAAATAAAAAAACTAAATAAGATAAGTTTAATTTTTAAATGTTTTTTTAAATTTTACAAATACATAAATTAGTAGGATTTAAAAAAAACTGTCTTTATACAATGCTAAAAATTTTGGATAAAATAAATTTATACAATGATAGAAAACTGTTAAAAAAACGAATTTATACAATTCTTGAAAATTTCGGAATAAAAAATGAATTATTTATACAATTTTAAAATATTCATATTTTTGAATCTAAAATTTTCTAGCGTTTTACAAATTCATTTTTTCATAACTTATATCTATTGGTAAAATTGAAACAATGTTTATGATTCATATCATGCTTTATATTGTTCGTCTATTTTCCAAATACTTAAAGTAAGAAATAAAATCTGAACTTTGTTATTTTTAATATGGAAAATTTATAAAATTTCAAAACTTAAAAATAATACTTGCAATCGTAAAATTTCACTTTCACCGTAGCTGCAACGGTTTAGGCATTGATACGGCGTTCTTCACTGTAAGGTAAAGGTTTCGGGTTCGAAACCCGGAATCGAAAAAACCACGATAATGATCTGATTGCAAAGGTGTCTGCCTGAAAGAAAACAGTGAGCACGGCTGATCCAAATCATAAAATATTTAATTGCAACTCTTTTCATTTGGTTTTTATCATTGAATAATACTGAATATATAGTATCTCGTCTATAGTCAAATAATTTAATCTATAGAATTTTTAAAACATAAAATGTGGTCTTTAACAGTATAAATAGTGGCGGCAGAGGTGTAATATTGTCACGTTAGAGGTTCTGCGTTCGAAACCCCCCCGGCTCTAGGAATTTTCTTTAAAATTAATTTTGAAAAGTATTATTTTTTAATGGTTGATGTTTCATATGCGATATTTGTGCCGATAAATCAATAAAAAAAATTACCGTTTTGTACTATTTGAATTTTTAATTCGGAACAGTATAAACAATGAATTATTTTGATGTAGATTGACTTCTAAGGGATACCAAAGCTCAATTTGGGTGTCGTGCTTTCCAGAAAGTAACTGTATTTACTTTTACGAGTTTTTCTGCTGGTTGAGTTTCTGGATTTTCAAATTTTCACTGTTGGGTCCATGGGAGGTGGTTGGCCAACTAAAAGTTCAGCATGTCCATAGAGGCAGAAAGTAGGTCGATTTTTAATTGAAAATTTTTTTCGAAAAGTATTGCAAAGTAGTTTAACCCCTCGTCTCGGACACCCAATGGCGACATAGCTTCCTGTATGACTAGGTTAGTTATAGTTTTTTTAATAATTTTGATGATTTTCATTATGACCACTGCGTAAGGTACTCATTACAGGCAGAAGGTTAAGCTCACATAAATTATCCTTACTCAATTATTATTTTTTTTATATGGGCACTTTCTAGAAATTCTACTTTAATCAAATGGACAGTTGGAGGGGGCTATGCAAGAACAGGGAAATGTATTTTTTCTGGTTGATGTTTATTCACTGCTCGGTCTGCTTGCTCAGCCCTCGGTGCTTAAAGGGCGTTCGGGTCCCATCTAGGGAGATTGAATCAGTTGATAGTGGCAAGTTGTGCAGTTCGGGGGCGGCTGCGAAGGGGGTGGCAGTTTAGGTAAACTAGGTGTCCGTGGGTTAGTCACCCCTTACTGCCTCTTTACGGGTCGCCAGGGGCCTTACTCAGCCCCCCTCGAATTTATCGCGTGCTCACCGCCCCCGCACGACGACGGGAAAGGACCCCCGGACAAGTGATAAGGGGCCGGGCGGTTCGTTCCCGACCGTGATCTGCCGCCCCAATATCCAAGGAATGTCTGAATTATTTACTCGCCGGCCCTTGTCCAATCACTTCGGGGGTTATTCGATTAACGGGATTTACAGCCAGACGCCAATATTATTAAAATGCTCCTTGTCGTTCCCGGGGGGGATCGGATATTCAAGATTCGCCCCCAGGGGTTGGGGGGTGCTTGGGTTTTCCGATTTCGATCCTATTTGTGTCACTCAAACGCAGTTATTATCAACCATCATTATTACTTTCTTTATGAATAATAATTTCAACGGTTCTTTTTATGATGTAAATGCTATAGAAGATTTCTATGTAAAAACATAAACACTTATCACGTAGCTATAGGTCAACTGGTTAAGCGGGCTAATGAGCCGAAGGTCGTGGGTTCGAATTCCGCTCGTAACACTATTTGTTCATCTTATAATGGACTCTCAACACCAAAGACAAGAATAACACATCTACACTTTGAACTCTGAAGATGATCTCAATAAAGCTCGAAACGTTGGCACGATAAAGAAAATGTTTTTCTAAAACCTACGTCTCACTAAACCGTATTTCACGACCTCCAAATAATCATAATGGAATAATTCATAAAGATGGCCAGGGTTCCGTTTTATGATGAAAATATTATAGAGTATTATATAAAAACATAATAACCTATCACCTAGCTATCAAGACTGCTCAAGTGGGTAGAACAGCGTATTGAGCCGAAGACCGTGGGTTCGAATCCCACCCGTGACACTAAGTTTTTTTTATCTCGACCAAGACCTTACATAAAAAGAATAATTAAATAAAAGAAGTAATTTAGTCAATTAGTCCCATAAACATAATGGAATATTTTGGCACTGTAAACACGACAGACAAGATTTACACATCTACACGGAAAAAAACACTTTGAACACTGAAGATGATCTCAATAAAGCTGGAAACATTGGCACGATAAAGAAAATATTTTCTAAAACCTTCGTCACACCACACCCCATTTCAAATCCTTCAAATAATCATAATGGGATAATTAATTTATAAAGATGATCAGAGTTCCGTTTTATGATGAAAACGTATAAAAAAAATTTTATCTAAAAAATATGATCACCTATGGTGCGTTTTAATATTTTGAATATGTGTTATATTTTTATTTTTACTATCGAAAACCTAACAAAGGAGATTGTTTGCTGATTGAGCAGCCCCGCCATTTCTAAAAGTTTCGGCATTTTTATTTTCTCCATTAAGTGACGTTTTGGGGAGTTAAGAAAATTAAGTAATTCAAAAAAAAAAAAAAAGGAGAGTGTCAATGAACGGGCGACATTATGCAAAGCGGTTTGAAATCCCGTCGTCTACGAATGTGACGAAGGGGGAAAAAGAGCGAAGACAAAGTTTGACAGAAAATAGCTTATTATTAATTTCCTGAATGGATTCCGATCACGTAGGTCCGTGGCCGTGTTAAAAAATGTTGTTAATTAGACGGGAAAAGCGTTTGGTGAGCGAGACGAGTTTTTATGAGAGAATAAAATTGTCGGATTTATACCATTAACGGAAAGAGGACGCGGCTGTTCCGGTAACCCGATCCCGAGTCAGCTGTATTCAAATGAAGTTATACTTACCATATATACATATATATCTTTTTTCAAATGAGCCGGCTGATTATTTAATTGAGATCTTTTCCGACTTATTGACCTCGTGTTTGAATAAATTCCGTAATGGGCCCGTGTTAACCCGCTGAAATTTATATAGAAGACCGGACGAGATACAATCGACTCAGCAGCTACAGGGGATGCCACTTAAGCCGGCCGGTGCCACCCTCGGCCCATAACTTCGCGTTCGCTCCGAGAAAACGCATTTTGTGAATACTAATTCGAATTTGTTTATAAAGGCTATGAAGGATGTCTGAGGGGCACACCTGATGGAGTAACGGGACGGGAGGGACCGGTTTATGAGACAACAATAAAGGCTTGGCAAGGAGTAGCAAATTTATTTTGCCCCCCATAAAAGGCCCGAGGAGTGGATTATGAAGTTTGTCGTAAACACTTTAATAGAAAAATTCATCCCGTCCATGAGCGAGTGAGAGACCCCTGCGGTTTCATCGTGGGATCCCACCTTCTTTAGTTTTCTGAAACGGCACAAACCGACTAATTGTATTACATTTGTTTCCCGGCCCTGTTCAACACGTCCATTACCTCGAGAAAAAACAAATCCGACGAACAAAGAAATGGTAATTGCATTTTGTTATGCTAAACGAACCACCCAGGGTTTTGACATCCACCATGGTGTAAAAATTTCAAAACGTTGACTTGTATAACAACTACAAATAAAAATTCTTGGTATCACAACTAATTTTTACTTTTTAAAAAATCTTCAAAAATAAAATAATCTATTAAATATTACCCAGACCCATCACTGAAGTCGGCGAGAAGCCCATCTCCCGGATCTTAACAGCGAGGATAGCTTGAAAAAAATCGTCGGACCTGATCCAACTACAGTTTATCACCTTGCAGACTTTAAAATATAAAAATAATTAAAGTTTTATTAAGTTTCGTGATTTGCTTGACCGAATAAATTCTTTTCAATTTATTAAGGGTTTGGTTGAGATAAAAAGTCAGTGCCACGAGCGGGATTCGAACCTAGGACCTTCGGCACAATACGCTGCTGCTCTAACCGCTAGAGCTATCGTGACTTCGATCCCCTCGGACACCAACTTCCAATCTCAACCCCACCTTTTGAATTTTCCCTCCTTTTTGTCATTTTTCAAATGTCCTGTAATCTTTTTTTTACGAGGGGGTCGCAACGGCAGAGGTCATTAAACCCTCGGGTGCCGATGTTTTTGAAAAAAAAGCCCATTTGTAAGTATGTCGGGTTCGACTGCAGAGCCTCTGGATTCGAACCGGGGACCTTTACCTTAGAGTGATGAGCGCCGTGTCAAAGACTAAACCTTTCGGCCAACGACGCCCCCCCCCCAATTTTGCTTATTGCATTTTATTAGCTTTTGTGGCCCGCTTAGCCAAATAAATTTGTTTAATTTGATCAAGGTTGAGATAAAATCCGAGTGAGATCGCAGCCGCGAAGTTGCCGAAGGTCATGGGTTCGAATCCCGCTCGTGACACCGGCTTTTCCATTTCAACCAAAACCTTAATCAATTGAAAATATATAAAGCATCCCCGTCAAACACGCGAGCATAATTTTGCAACACTTCTTTCATCCAATTCTCGGTTAAAAATCCTGTGGTTGGCCGTGATTCGAACACTGAACCCCTAGTGCTGTAAAGTCGGCCCCCGTAACTGGCCCCTCTGATACAAATAAACACAAATAATAATTACATTATATGTAATACGTTTTTATTATGAAAACGAAGTAATTCTTTAATATCAATTTTAAAAATAGAGGCCTTAAAGATGGCGGTGTAAATCGACGAAAGCTTGGTGAACCCAAAATGTTCACTTCGTCACAAAGACCCTGGGAAGATATTTTATAATATTGTAATATGATTACCGACGATATAAATTCGAACTTTGATAATAATAAACCCCAAAATTCACTACAGATTAAGACAGAAAGGAAGAAACCTGTCTGACGGGTCAAAACAGCGAGTATAAACGGACCGGGTTAATCAAAATATGCCACGATAATGCAGAAAATCTCCATTACGGCATGTCTCAACATCTTATCAGATGAAACATTTCGGTCATAATATATTGAAAAATCTACTGAAGAACAAATAAGACCGGTTCTTTAAAGAGTCATCAAAATTTTAACTTAAACAATTTCTTTTTTACAAATGAACAAAATTCAGAAACCCATAAAATTATTTGATATTATACAAAACAGGGCTCTAATGTGATGAAACGTCAAAATAGCGAAGATAAGCGGACCAGGATGACCAGGCGTGATTCAACTGACGAACGAAACCCATCTTAATGTTCGAAACACCTTTAAAAAAAGTATGAAAAAAATAACAAAATTTGTACATTAATTGACGGACTAAGACGTTAAACAATGAATATACTATTATCGAACAATTATGTTTAATAATATTGTAAATTATAAACGTGAAATTTAACTCTAAACCTATATATAATATGCAGATGACACTGAATAAACATCAACAAAAAAATTTTAAATCACAACTATGTAATGTGTAGTCATTAGTGAAGGTTAATCGATAATTATTCAGACATTGTGAGATGCGGTCTGGCGTGAGTTGGGTTTCACAAAAACATTTTCTTTATCGTGCCAACGTTTCGAGCTTTATTGAGATCATCTTCAGGGATCAAAGTGTTTGACTTCGGTGTAATTTTGTCATTCTTGCGTGTCGCGTTGAGAGTGCTGAACACCGAGAAGACACACACGTTGAGCCCTGAAGATGATTTGAATAAAGCTCGAAACGTGGCACGATAAAGAAAACGTTTTTCTGAAAACTATCTCACACCAGACGGCATCTCACGATATTTGAATAATTATAATTTTTTTGCATGTCTGCCAGTTAACCCGTTTGTTTAGTCCTCTCTCACTCTCTCTTTCTCTCTCTCTCTCTCTCTCTCTCTCTCTCTCTCTCTCTCTCTCCCCTTCTTTTTCTCTCTGAAACAGGCAGTTCTTTACGTCGTACTAATTGAATTCAATACACACTTTTTTAAAATTTATTTTAAATAAGACCATATAACTTTTAAGAACCAAAAAGTGTCTGTTGAGTAGTACCTTTTGTAACCTCGTAATAATGATAATAATAATTTTCTTCTTGTGAAGGTTTAATAAAAATAGCCTTCAGTTCCAGCTGTCTTTTCCAAAAAAAGCGTGTGGTGACATACAAGAAGTCAAATCTTCTTTCGAAAATTCCATCTAATACTTATCTCATCCTACAATCCTAGCTATCTGATCGTTTTGCCCACGTTAACTGTAGAGACGTTACGGGTCCATCATTTTTTGGTGTTCCTCAAGGGAGCGTCTTAAGTCTATTACTTTTTCATACACAGCATACTTCCTACAATATTTAAATACCCCATGCGTGTCTTCTCTGACGATATTGTAATGCCTCGATTCTGTCAAAGCAGTTCGATCTTGGAAATGGTGAATAAAAAAATTTAAAAAATAAAATAAACACTTTCCAATTTGTTCAAATCGATTTTATGTGGCTGAATTCGCCAAATATTTGCGACTGTTGAAAGAGAAAAAACATAAAACATGCCAGATTTTTAATGGGATAATTGAACTGCAGGTTTTTATAAATTAAATTGACGGAAATTTCACGGTACTCAAATAATCATTCCATTATAATAAGTTAAATTTCTCAAAAAAACTAGGTACCAAAAAATTTGCTAGTTTCAATTTTACATACGGCGAGGATTTATTAATACGTCCAATTGTTTTGAAGTTACATAAAAGCGTCTTAAGTTCTACTTTCGGTAGACTGGATTTATTACAAAGTTCAATCATAATAAATTAATTTAAAAAATAATCTTGCTGTTTTATGAGTTCACAGGCCATAAATCGTTCCTTGTTATACACAAACGAATCAACACTTTTTACGTTTATTTTATTATATTTCCAATCGGTCGTTTTCCGACAATAAATCTGGACCGATTTCAAGATCAGATGTTTATTGCCAAGTATTTCCATTAAGACGTCAGTTTATTTACAATATCATAAGATTTTTTATACCCCTTTGTTTATAGCTAGCACGTTGGAATAATTAACACGCTAATATGTTATTCTTACGCGCATAATTTGCCCGACATATTCTCTCAACGATTAATCACCCTAAGAAGCAACCGTTGAGAATATGGTAGATAAGAAAATTAATTCAGTCTTAGACGTCTGCCACTTTTTTTCCATCTATTCTAGTATGTTTGTAATTGACGTTATATCCCTAATTAACAATCTTGAAAGAGTGGCTTTTTTCATTTAAAAATGTGTAATAGCTGTAAAATTAAAAAGGTTTCATTTTTTTTTCAACTATTATCGCCACAAAATGTCCAAATTTTTCATAAAAAATGTAAATTTTTCCTTATCACGCTTTCCCTAAGATGCCTAAATGCCTGAAGTTGAATAATATTTTACTTATAGATTACTGGCGTTTTGCGACGTTTTTATTTGGATATTTATTTATTTCGTATTTTAGAAAACAGCCAAAGAAAAATCCAAAGATTCCTTCGATGTGAAATAAAAGAAATAAAAAAAACTACTTTCCTTAAAAATCATATTCATATTAAAACGTTAAATGGAGATAAGGATAAATCATTTTTAATATATAACGGTATAAGTACAGCAATAGAAACAAAATTAAGTTAAAGCCTTAGTAAATGGTTTAAAAATCAATCAGATGTTTTTAAAAGATGGATCGATCTTTTGCCGATTTGTATGAGTCTTAATTTGCTATAAGGTCGCAGAAACATAAAGATTTCCAACTTCAGTGCTTAGTTCGAAAAAAAAACAACAATCTATTGTCGAATTGAAAATTAACAATATTATTAGGAAATCGTGAGATGCGTTCTCGTGTGACGTAGGTTTCAGAAAAAACATCTTTACCGTGCGAACGTTTCGAGCTTTGTTGAGATCATCTTCAGAGTCTGGGATTTGCAAACATTGTTTGGATTTTACAAATACTTTTAGGATGTGGAAAATATTATGAATTTATACGATACTAGAAAATTTAGATAAAATAAATAATATGAAGAAAATTTGATTATTTCAGCAGATCAGGAATGAGTAGACGAAAATTCAGTTTGTTTTTTACTAAAAGGGTAGTTTTTAGAGTTTTTTCCCTTTGAACCCTTTAACTTGGGATTGGGCAAGTAGTATTCGGATTGCGTATTTATCGTGATTGGGTTGCACCACCCGGGGACTTTGATTGGTTAACAAGATTTTAAGAGGTATACGTGGAAGGGAGGACCTTCTAGATAATTGTATCAAAGGGACTCCTTCCTAGCATAAAGGCTCTCCTGGTCCTCTTCACTTACCCCACTCGGCTGTATTCATATGCAAATCCGGGCGGGCCATTCTTCTGGTTAGCCGAGCTCCGGCTGAATGAGGCGGAGGCCGATCTTGCTCCGAGATACCCCCACAATGCAGAAGGCTACCCTTTTAAACAGAGTATATTTTTTTTCTTTTCGTAAAATCCTAGCCTTTTACACGGGACGGGACGCGAGCAGGAAGGACCGGTTCGTACGGATTCAGTTTCGGTTACTCAGCCCGTCCGCCTCACCCACGCCGCTATTGATAACAAAAGACCTGCTCGGACCTGCTTACACCCACTACGCCCATTCATCTGATTCTTCAACTATTATAATTACACGCCACCGATCGTAATGCATTAATTGTTTCCTTTCGTTAACATAGATTAAATAATTGCCGGTTCAGAACAGACGGATCTGAATCCTCAGATGATCCGATCCGTATCGAATGAGCGTAATATCGCATACGTAATCCCTATTTCCCACGGGCAATCTCTTTATAAACGCATAAAACCAAATCATTTTTAATTTTACTATTACATATTACTATTTAAAATCGATTTCACAGTAAAAAATCTATTAAAATACAAAGATCTTATCACTACAATTTTCAGAACCATCAGAGGATATCATTAATTACTAAACTATTGTTAAAAATATTTTCAAGGAGAGAACACTTCAACCAATATTTACTTTTCAAAGCCTAAGCTTGTCTAGCCGAACTTTTCTACTTAAAAAGTCCAAATTATATTTTTCTCGCTCTCTCTTTCTCGCTCTTTTCTTCTCTCTTCGGTGCGAGTGGTGTTTTTTTTTGTTAACATTGTTTTGAGCAGATTCCACAAATTATTTCATAATTTAGTGAAATAATATAAGTACATATATACAAAACCTAAAAATATACACCTTTCTTCTCTCTCTCTCTCTCTCTCTCCTCTCTCTCTCTCTCCCTCTCTGACACTCTCTCTTACATACGTTTTTTTAATCCTCCTCATATTCAAACCTTTTTGCCTCTGTCTTTTTCAATTTCTCATTTATATTGCTGAAAATGCTTTGTGAAACCTACTGAAAATAATGTTAACCAAAAACATTCATTACAACATACCGAAAAGGGGCAGAAAAAAAGCGAGCGCGAGGGAAAGGTCGAAATAGCGTAGAAAGGAAGAAAGAAAGATAGATAGAGAGAGAGAGAGAGCGAAAGACAAATCAATGATGATAAATGAAAACAGAGAAAATAGAGAAGAATAGAACATAATGAAAAGAACATAGAGAGGAGATGGATATAAATGAGAAATTGAAAAAGTCAGAGGCAAAAAGGTTTGAAGATGAGGAGGATTAAAAAAACGTATGCAAGAGAGAGTGTCAAAGAGAGAGAGAGACAGACAGAGAGAGAGTGAGAGGGAGGGGGGAGAGCTTTTTAAAATATGATTACCAATTTCATTTAGACTTTTGTATTTCATGATTATTTTGGTTCGTAACAAGAACTGTTTTGATTTTCACCGGGTTTACGACCAACCCATTGAATATTTTTTATCACCGCAGGAAACATTTATTTAATTTGAAAGTTTAAGTCTCTTTCTCGAAAAATTTCAACATTGACCATACAGACATCATATTTTTATCAGCTTTTTGCATATCCCATAAGCGGTATCAGTGTAATTTATTAAAAATGATGATGATGATGATGAGAGAGAGAGAGAGAGAGAGAGAGAGAGAGAGAGAGAGAGAGAGAGAGAGAGAGAGAGATAGGCAGGCAGAGAAAGAACCGAATACTGAGGTTAATAAGGACAAAGGGAGAAAGAGTGAATGACAAGAGGGAGATATTGAGAGTATGGACGGGATGAAGTGAGCGAAAGGGTGAAGAAGAAGAAGATGAAAATATATTGTGAAAGAAATAGAAGGACAGAGGCACTGAGTGACGTAGAATGCAAAAATATGTCAAATCAATTGGAAGAATAAAGTTATACCTAACAAGAATCCATGAACTACTCCCTTCATCGTTCCTTAGAAAGTGTCTTGATGGTTTTTATATGATTATTGATCCGGTCCGAGGCGAGAAAGAGAAAGAGAGAGAGAGAGAGAGAGAGAGAGAGAGAGAGAGAGTGGGAAGGAGGGAGGGAGGAAGAAACGAGACTAATGGAAAAAGATAAAAGGGAAAGAAAGGGAGAAATAGTAAGGCTATGGAAGAGAAAAACAGAATGAGAGAGAGAGAGAGAGAGAGAGAGAGAGAGACAGACGGACAAAGGAAACAAGAAAAACAAAGAAAATTGAGAAAAATAAAAGAATTTTTGAAAGCGTTCAGAAAAGAACAGCGAGAGAGAGAAAGGAGACTAACACAAAACAAGATAAGAAGATGTTGGAGGTAAATAAGTGAGTTATTGAAACAGACATACAAAGACAACAAAAATGAACAAAATTAAGAAAAATTAGAGAATTTTCGCAAAAAATAGAGGCCGAAAGTGTTGAGAAAGAGACGAGCGAGGGAGCGAGAGGGAAAGAGCAAGAAACATCTAGTATTTGTCACGCGGAAACATTATTTATCTTGAAATGATCATCCAAGCTAGTTGCTTTGTATCTAAACTATCTCGACGTGTTTATCATCGATGACGTCGTGAATCAAATCGTTCTTTTATTCTCGTTAATATTTCGAATAAATTTCAGAGTTCAATGTCTGCCTGATTGTCTTAGTGACCGTCGTTGTTCCTTTTAGAGCTATTAGTCGTTCTTAACAATAATGATGGTTTTTATTAATCCTATAACCGTTTGAAGTTTAAATTGACGTTGGTTATGCGATGATAATATACTTTCTTTGCCTAGGCACAGATGAGCATTTTTAGATTGATATAAAAACCATAAATTCTATCAATATTGTATGTTTTTCATCAAGCTAATTCATATTTTTCAAATAAACCGATACTGCAGATATGTTTGTTGACTGTCAATACTGACATTTGTTTGGTATTCAGCGAGAATCTGCATAGATTTTTTTTGCCTGTCAGACATGCTATGCCATCTCCATGGTCGATCCTTACCAAATCTTAAATATTTAGACCTTAGTTGCAATTCAAGAGCATAGTACTTGTAACAAAATTTGTCAAAAGGTAAGGTTCAACATTGGACAGCCAGTTTGATCAAACAGCGAGAATGGGGCAGTACATGACTGTAGAGACTAACAGCCCATATACTCAGTTTATTGGAGGGAAAATAGTTGGACCAAACAAGGAGAAAATACGGATCATAGTATCAATTAGAAAAATAGTCTGAGAATGGACATTATGCAGCTTTGTTGAACCGGCATTGGGTCACATACAGGGCCTGTCTCCACTCGCGGGGTTTTGAGCTTTCAAACTCGTCTCGGTAATGCTCCATCTTCATTGAAGAACAGCACGAGTTCACTGACTCGCCAAAACCAACTATTGTGCAACTAGTTTTAGTTTTAGTGTTTAAACAGCATCGGACGGATCATAGTAACATGACCGTGGATACTGCTTTCACAGAACCTTTTCAAGATATACTCCGTCTATAGATGGACAATGGCGTACATTCATCCTTGTCCAATATGTTAAGTGCAACATTCGGCAAGTGACCTGAAACGACCAAACTACAAGCTAATTGCACAATTTAATCTTAGTATGTTAAAAAACCTGAGGTCCAACACAGAACAATTGGTCAGAACAGCTGCACAGTTGAAATATGTTTAGGTATCATATTGCGTAGGATGGTGGGGAAGCGGGATGATTGGAAATTACCAAACTAAAGGGTGCATCACTCAGAAGACCTGATGAAGAAAGTTCATAATTATAAACAAGTTATAAATAATAAAAAACCTGCATTGTGGAAACAAACGTGTAGTAATGATATTGGACTATCATATAATGTATTTTTAAACATTTGAATTTATGAGAATATTAATGCCCTTGCGTTTCCGTTGTGTTTAACGTTCATTATTTTAAATATGTTTGCATCTGATGAAGCAATTTATGAAAGTACGGTTAGATTGAAAAAAATGCGATAAAAACGAGAAATAAGATGCGCACAACTGATTGCTCTGAAAAGACAACCCCTTTGATTCGGCGCATAATAAAATCCCATCAAAAGATTACTTATGAAACCCATTCAACCAGATATTTCATAACCGCGTTTTTTTCCTCAACATCCCTTAATAACAATTAAAAAGCCTACTTTTCCCTCGCTTTTGTTGTAAGGGGCTGTTGAAGGTTCGGGCGCAGAGGACGTCATTGTGTTTAGATTACTTCCAGTTTGTTTGTCGCCTTCGCCCTCGGGGGAAGGAGACAATGCCGGGAGACAACAATGGGATGGCCCAGAGACAAACGTTGCCCCCGACAAACAGGATCCCGAATGGAGTTAATAGACGGAGGATCGGGAGACGTCTTCCTCCTAGGTGTCACCGCGGGGTCCACCCGTATCGATTCCGGGAGGAGTGAGTTTTTAGGGGATTAGCCGGGGAGGAGAAAGGATCGCGGGCATCCATCGAGGGGGTTCGCAGGGATTCAGGGCACGTACCGAGTCCCCCCTCAAAAGCTTGTCTTTTAGCCCGGAGAAATGGCTCATGGCGGCCCCTCTAAAACCAACCCGAATCATGTTTCCCTGTAAAGGGAGAGTATATAGCGGATATCCCTCTCGGTCCGGCTTTTCCCAATCACTGCGCTATCAATCTTACACAGTTCCTCAGAAAATGATCATCAACGGTTACTCTTTGATAAATATTACTATAGTCTTATTACAAAAATGAATCAGGAAGAAATATCCTGACCTTATATACATCTTTTCATTATTATCCTATGGAACGTAACGACTGCCAAATCGTCCTTTCCTTTTTTATGCTTTTTATAACCTCGACAACCTGTCCTATTTACATTGGTTCACCTACTTACTTAAATTGTGTTACTTTCAACATCACTTTATATACTTTATATACTACAATAAACTTTATATTTATTGAACCTCGATCCTTTCATATCCTCGAGGATTGCAGGATTTTGAAGTTCAATCCTTTCCATCCTGGTCCACCTGTACTCGCTGTTTTAGTTCAATGATTGTCGACATTTCCCTATCGCCATGTTTTGATTTAGGTGTTACATAACCTCCACTGGGGATAGCCAAATGTCCAAGTCCCATTTTCCCATTTTGCCAGACAAGCATTTCTGACCCAGCATGTCAATGTCTTTACAACATTCAAGCAGTATGTTAGGTTGTGTTTGTCTCATCGAGCCGGGTTGTAAGCAGAGTAAGCACCGACATTCAGGTCCATTACTGTCTTCTATCTAATGTCATCTTCAGAATCCATGGACAATGACTTCGTGTCGTCTGGGCCTATGGTCATCAGGTCGGGTTTTCAATACAAAGTCACTACTATCATCTGTGTTTCACTACGACCGACTAATCCGGACTAGTTCAGGTAGTTTTTAGTTCTACATTCATTACCTCGGATTACAAACAAAGTGAAGCACCGATCTCCGTTTTATTTTGTCAAAGACCCTCAGCACGTCTTTAGTTAAACATCGATTTCTCGTTCCCTACGCTCATCAGGCCGGGTTATAAGCTGGGCGTGGCACCGACACCGACTCCCTACTATCATCAATGTTTCAAACGGTCGGAAAGATCATAACAACGAGTAAAATTCCTATTTTCTCAAGCTTACATTATTTTACTTCTATCATCAAGCTTTAATTTTTTTCACATACAAACATTATACAAAATTGAATTATAATTATCAATAATTTGTTTCTAATCAAAAGTTACGAGATCTCTTGAAAATGAACAAATTATCAGAGAATTTAATGGAAAAATTCTTCTTGCCATCAGCCGAAATCGGAAATCAGGTATCAGAAAAACATTTTCTTTATCGTGCCAACGTTTCGATCTTTTATTGAGATAATCTTCAGGGCCTGGGATTTACAAACATTGTTTACATTTTAAAAATACATATTACATCCTTTATGTATTTTTTAAATGTAAACAATGTCGGTAAATCCCAGGCCCTGAAGATGATCTCAATAAAGCCCGAAACGTTGGCACGATAAAAAAAATGGTTCTCTGATACTTTCATCACACCAGATCCCAGCTCACGATATCTGAATAATTGCTAACAAAATTTTGAACCTGAGTATTTTGAATATGGTCAGATTAGTTCAGCCTGTATTTACCATCACATCCAATCAATTAATTATTCTTTGTAAGGTCTGGGTTGAGATAAAAAGACAGTGTCACCAGCAGGATTCGAACGTTTTTATCTCAACTAAGACCTCAGAAAATTGATTGAAAGAAGTTTTTTGATCATGTGGCGTAAACTCTGATGTTTCTTCTTGAATTCTAATAGGAGATCATAAGTACGCTTTGACAATTACTTGAAATGAAAGGTTAACCTTGGGGGGTTGAGGTATTAAATCATGAGATTTCTTCTTAACGACTCCAAGAGTATGAACCTGCAGCTTAGTCGTTTCAGATTAATTTATCAATTGAACCGAGAGAATTGGACTCGCGCTATAATCCTCCCTACCTTGATCACAAAAAACATCTGCACAATTTAGAACCTGAAAGTAATCTTACAAAATTTAAGTTTAATTTTCAATATGTGGCGTTATTGACCGTTGGTCAATGACGTAGGTTTAAGAACAGTTTCGTAATCGTGCCACGTTTCGAGCTTTAGTGAGATCATCTTCAGGGCTCACAGTTTGTTTTTCGAGTAGATCGTGTTGACAGCGCGAGTGACAAGAATGACACATCCACACGGAAAACAAATACTTTGAGCTCTGAAGATGATCCTCAATAAGGTTCGAAACGTTGGCACGATAAAGAAAATGTATTTCTAAACGCTACCTCACACAGACCGCATCTCACGGTATCCGAATAATCATTTTAATTATGTTGAACCTGAGTATGTATACACAAAGTTGTATTAAAGTCCCTAGTAACCTGTGGATTAAGAACCACCCTTTCCACTCAACAAATCTCGGTTTTTGTGAAATGTCGTACCTTATACATATTAATCCGATAGTAAATAAACTCTAGCTATCGCGGTATTGTTCTGCTCCGTAAATTCTTGTTATATGTTTCATACATTTGCTCTGATCCAGGGCATATTTTGGCGAAGTAGCATTGAAAAATTGGTGGTCGTACTGGCATACTAGGCCACCACGGTATTGAAAGTATGGTGGCAATACTGCGGTCCGTACAATCTCGCTGTTTGGTCCAGATATGTGCATAAAACTTTAAACTAGCAATTCAAAATTGAAAATTGGCGCCACCATCAGACACAGCATTGAAGAAGACAAAATACCAAAGCAAATCGACAGACCAAAAATGATGATTATTTTTTGTAAATATTTGATTATTTAAAGTTTTAGAAAAAGTAATTTGATTTAACTTGGCGATTAAAAGAGTATCAGGGCAAGTCTTGAAAGGAGCCAATTCAACCTTTATTTTTATTGTTTATTATATATTTATATTGTTTTAATGACAACAAACAGCCTTGTTAGGCAAGCGTCTCTTTTAATACTCAAATTGATTTATTCCCGGGCAATAAAGGAGTCGGACAGTAACGAGCCTTTACGAGGGCGCGCTCCCCGAGGAGGCCGGGCGTCCCAGCGAGGCACTTCGTCCCCGACATATTCCCTCCCCGGCTCAAAACAATCCGAGGAGCAATTTGAAACAATAACTTTATACGAGGGCTTGCGGTATTGTAAAACCGGCCCTCGTCTTCTCCTCGCCACTTCAAAACATATGCCCTGTCATTAAATTGCAACAAGGCTGAGTTACATTAAAGGGTAGGCCAATTCCACATCCCGCACGTGGTTATAATTGTGGTCACAAAGGCAATAAATCCCATACAAATTTTAATCTAACCCCTGGCTCAGTATCGGTATTTCAGAGAAATCAGAATTGGAACTATATATTGTATTAACTCTGAAATTAAACTTAATACAGAAAGTTATTTAAACATTAACAACATAACTTCTAATTTGTATACTTTTTATATAAAAAGTCATTTAACGCTCTATGTTCAGTCATAGCTCTTCCAGATTTAGGCTCTTCATTAGACTTGGCAATGTCTCTTAATTTATTTTACTTCATTGCGCTTATATTATAAAAATTGAGCCTTCTGGTGAGATGCACCTGTTGTAGTTTGGTCGTTTTCGCTTGTTCTCGCCATCATCAATACTGGGTCTATTTCACTACCAACCTCGATCACACGCAGATCAAAATGAACGCAATAAAACATATTTTACTTCTTTTTCTTGGCAGAACCTTTCTAGTTTAGCTTCTGCCGCTATCATTATGACCGGCAATGTCACCAGCATACCCCTGAGGTGCTGTACTGCTTAGGGGCACCAGGTCTATAAGTGTAGTTGAGACATCCCCTTTTCCCCTCTCCTATGTCGTACCACTTGGTACTAATCTTCAGCTCAATCTATTTATCAATAACTTACTTTTTATAGGAGTTTGAAGTTTCACTTAAGGAAGGCTGAGCTATCGATTCCATTGCCGTAGCTAAGAAACCTTCCATCGCTAATTAATTCATCATCCCGTATAAATATAATATACCTTGTCTTGTTTGCCTGTCTTTAACTACTCGTACTACTACGATGTCAAAGTTTGTCCTGTAACAAATCTTCCAGAGGTGGTTAGTTAATCATTCTCATCGTTATTATTTTGTCCTTTGTACCTGGGTCCTGGGACAACATATTATTTTTAACCACCCCCGATATTTCATTTGTTCATCAAGTTAGCCATAAACATCTGGCAGAAAGTCTGGTGTAATTTTAGGCAAGACATTCTCCAGGAAGTCTTCAGCACTTCTGTCCCCTAGTGTTATTTCACCAAAGGTCATTTTCCGGTATTCATTCGACAATCTGTATTTTTAATCAAAAGGAAGAATGATAGAGAATACACTCGAGTTAGAAAAAGAGAGGAAATAAAGAGATGGTGAAATCAAGAACGCCTTAAATATCATCCTTGGGCTACTTCTAGGTTATTAACACATTCTACATAGTTTAGTTGAAGACGAGATTGAAAAAGAGTACAGAGAGAGAAAATACTATGAAATACGAGTAATAGGGTTTTATTCAGACAGAAGACTAAAACAGGACCCTATAGGCACCCCTGTGCTACTCCTGTGTTATCAAATAACATAGGAGAAATAATAGGAGTGACGAGTAAGATCGTTTTATTCGATTATTCAGATGGAAGAATAAAGTAAGACCCAAAAGACACCCATGTGTTATTTTAAACCAGTAAAACCAAAACACAGCCTTGAACTACTCCAAATTTTTTAAATTGACACATCACTAAAGAAGCAGAAAAGCTAGAAATAGTTCGAGTGGTGGAGGAAGGGAAAGAGGGTGAGAGAGAGAGAGAGAGAGAGAGAGAGAGAGAGAGAGAGAGACGAGACGAGACGAGAAAAATAATAGTGAGGGGCTTATTCAGACAGAAGAATAAAAAGGACCCTACAGACACCCTTGCGATACTCCTAAGTTATCAAACAACATAGCAGAAATAGTATGATTGATGAGTAAGATGGTTTTATTCCATTCGGATGTAAAAATAAAATAAAATCCAAAAGACACCCTTGTGCTACTTTTAAGGTATACATTTGTTGGTATGTCTGAGAGGTGACATTGAGAAGTGGCGTGGGAAACCAGTGAGATAACTTTATACAGCCAGGAAAATAAATGTAGACATAAAAGACAGCCTTGAGCTACTCTAAATCTTTTAAATTACCAGAGCAGTAAAAAAGCAGAAAAGCTAGAAATAGTGAAGAAGGGAAGGAAGGGAGAGAGAGAGAGAGAGAGAGAGAGAAAGAGAGAGAGAGAGAGAGAAAGAGAGAGAGAGAGAAAGAGAGAGAGAGAGAGAGAGAGAGAGAGAGAGAGAGAGAGA
>CM077109.1:13817964-13828929 GCA_039619505.1 Cimex hemipterus | reverse complement strand
GAAGATATTATCAGACGCCTTTAGACATTTTGTCTTTTACACTTTTATTTAAAATGTCTAATAAATAATGCATTGTTGAAAAAATATTTAATTATACGTAATTCATAGAAAAAATGAGAAGTTGAGCAGATGTCTGCGTATTTTTCTCATGCTAGTCTGTTTTGTTAATTTTAAAAAGCGGCCAATTTTTATTTGATTTGACTAGTTTTGTACGAAATTACCAATCAATTTTAAATTTTGGCCATCATATCTTCGGTGGATGTCAGCATGTTTCACTCTTTCTAGACAATTATATTAGGAGTTTAGAAATCAATTGTTTTCCCTTCGGCTATGAAGTAATCTTTCATGCCAATGAGTTAACTATTTAAATTTATCTTTAGTAATATTACAAAAGTGAATGCACGAGGTAAACATGCAGACATCCTACGATTTGATTCATTTGACACAATTAAAATCTCTAAATATTGTACTCTATTTTATAAATTATATTTGTAATTAGTTCACTAGTTTGCGTAGTTCACTTGACCAATTAATAAAGGTTTATAGTTGAGATTTAGAAAAAAAAAATTCAATTCATCTTGAGAATGGCAAAAAGGAGGGAAAATTCAAAATAGGCGGTTTTGACATGGGAAGTGGGTATCAGAGTGGATCCAAGTCGCGATAGTTCAACCCATAAACCCGCT
The DNA here is from genome assembly GCA_039619505.1 of Cimex hemipterus. Taxonomy (NCBI): domain Eukaryota; kingdom Metazoa; phylum Arthropoda; class Insecta; order Hemiptera; family Cimicidae; genus Cimex; species Cimex hemipterus. The sequence goes on along the minus strand of CM077109.1, from coordinate 13,828,246 downwards.
GCAGTGTTTGAGTACCATTTTCCGATTTGATGGCATGCCTACACGCTCCCTGTATGGAACCAAGAAATTTCTTATTCTTGGCGTTACAAGTACATTTGACTTGGCATTAGAACGAAACGAAATAGTTCACGGCGAGAGAAACATATAGACATCCAGTGAATAATCTCTCCTCTATTTCAATCACATTATCCTTTTTTTAAGCGTAATTTAGGTTACGTTTGTGGGTCCGTTTTCTTTCGCTTTTATTGCCTCATTTAATCGTTTCCTACATAGGCATGCTGGTATTCGTTTCATTTGACTTTTATTCTAAAGAAGCTGAATTGACGAACGCGAGAGAAACATGGGGACATCCAATGAACAAATCTCTCCTATCTGTGAACTATCAACATACGTTTTGTTTATAAACGTAATCTATAATTTTTTTTTTCATTTTTTAAGGTCGGTTTGTCTTCGCGGTTTACTGTACGTTAACCATCCGACCTGTCTAAGCCTAAAATGATTCCGTTAGTCGTTAAGCTTCTATTATAAAACCATATACTCACATGGCATCCCATGTTAATTGTAGCGTAAATTTTTTCCTCATCCCCCGTCCCGGATTAACAAGCCTTAAGAGGTGAACGAGGAAAAGGAATAAGGCCGTGTTATAACTAAACGTTACACGCAGTAAAAGGGCCCGTGTGTTGCCGGCCATTAACCCAACCGCAATCACGCGTTTTATTGTTAACATTTATCGTCCTATTAAAAACCACTTCGTGCTATTTATTTAAAATTCTTATTGGGCCAATAATGTCGGTAGGTGTTTCTTCTCTTGTGTACGTCCGGGTAGTTAATGGCGCTTTGATGGCCCTGAAAGGCGAGAGTTGAATTAAGAGGATTCGTTATGACAAAATTTTCTGTTTTGGTGAAGAGGGCCATCAAATTTTATTGGCCCTCAGTGTTTTTGATCTTTACAATGGGCTTTTTTTTTGTCCATCATTCTGCCCAGTACAGTTCAAAAAGGGCCTGCGATTATTTTATTTTTGTAAAAAAATTCATAACATTTCGCAGGATGACAGTACAAATCAATGTGAAAAGAGTTTATTATTGCTCAAGAGAAATTTAAGATGAAATTGAAAAAAAAAATATTGGGAGGGGGGGCACTCTTAACGCGTCACGCAAGAATGGGACGATTACACAGAAGACAAACACTTTGAGCTCTGAAGATGATTTCAATAAAGCTCGAAACGTTGGCACGACAAATAAAATATTTTTCCGAAACCTACCTAAACACCAGACCGCATCTCACGATCCCTGAATAATTATCGACTCACCGTAGTTAATCACTAAATATGTCAATCTGTATACAAATTTAGAATAGCTCTGATGATGGCCTTAAAATAGGTCGAAATCTTGGCACTAGACGCTGAAATTCATTTCTGATACAAGATCATACCTTGATCCAGAGTGTTACTGATTATAATATTACTTCGCAGTTTTTTTTTTTTTTAATGAATTAGTCATAAATCACTTTGTTCGTTTGATTGCAGGTTTCCCTGCTGTCCAGACCTTTTAAACCCGGAAACGAGAGTCTTCGTAAGAAAAAGAGATCTTCAGAAACACGTGGAACAACAAGGATAAAGTCAATTTTTCCTCCTTACGACGCAATACGTCAATTTATCCGGTAAGTGCAGAAATATGATCTATTTATTTATCACCTTGTTTTGAGCTTTGTCATTTTTTTTGTATATGTATAATTAATTGGGTGAATAAGTAATTATTTTTGCTCTAATAGTAGTTCAGAAAGTACTGAAGAAAAAAAGCACAAATGTAATAGACAGATCGCGCAAGGTCAGGAATGTAAACAGGGAGAAGTTTGAATTTATGTGCCAACTGAAACGCAATCGATGTAGTCTACATAATCTTGTTGATGCATTTCAGCATTCCGGTTTATCATGCCGTGATATTTTACTTTTAAAAATCAATTTACGCGACTGAATAACTGATCAGGTAGCTAAGTCATGTCTAGTCGTGCCGATCTCAAGAATATATGTCCCACTTACAGTAATAATTGTTGGACAGTGTGATACTTTATGCTTCTGTCTGATATCTTGTTTTTATCCACTCGTAAAGAAACGCCGTACTTAGTGAGTGACATTGGGTATAAGTGTCTTGAGGTAGCCTCGTTCCACGCCTGCACCAAATTAAATCAGTTGGTCTAAATTTGGTAAACTATCCAACATTGACGGCCTGCGATTTTTTTCTTTGAAATCTGTCATCTTTTTCTAAATTTGAAGCATATTTTTACCTCTTCGAATCATGGCTCCACAAGATTTAGGATATCCCTAACTCTAATGTACCCGTTTTCTACGAATGACCTCCTCACACTGATGGAAGGCGTATGATGTCTTAAAACAAACCAATTCCTCAAACGTTTTAATATAATTTGCCAATTATATTAATACTAAAATAATATTAAATCGAGAATTTGCTAATAACGAGAGCAGGATTAAGTTTATAAACAAGGTTTCAATGTTATTACAAGTTGTAATTAAAAATATATAAACATATACAAAAGATACGGTAAATTCATATGAAACAATTGCATGCAATAACACAGGTAAATTATGGTCATAAAGCTAATAAGGTAAAACTAAAAGAAAATATTAATATAGTTAATAAAAAAAGAATGATCTGATCGAGTGTTAGTGTCCAAGATGCTGCAAGCTGGATGAGAAAGGGTAAGATGGAACTAGATGTTGGATTGAAAAGATGATCCACGAAGTTTGTAGATTATTGATTCTCTTCCGTAGATAATGAATGGGTACGCGAAGTAACTCGTGAGTTGGCACAGACGTACACAATGATCAGCCTCGAAACGCTTCCGGAGGCCAGCACGCTCGTTGTCACGCGTCGCACTGATTCGCACTCGTCCTCCCCACTCTCCACGTCGATCTATCAAAATCTCTGTACGCAACTAAGCCTACGGCCGATCGCACTTTCACACCTGCTTATACACTACTTAAAACTTAATATTATTATACATAAATTATAGATCCACTCGTTCTTAGCAAATTATTAAAATGAAAATAGACAAAAAATTAAATAGTTCAAAATTGACACCAACATACCGCCCACCTAAAACCATCTTGGTTTTACTCCGTATTGTTTATAGGATCTAGGCTTACCAGATGGAGAATTTCGGCGGTAAATAGTTTTGATAGTACATGGGCCCGCAAAATCTAACCCAACTGAGAGAAAGCCTCTTCCTTGTGATACTCGTGACATAGGTCGGACACCAATAAAATGGCTATTTGACTTGCCCTTTAATTTGAAACGGCGAAGACAGTTCCAATCTTTTTTCTTTGACAGCCTTTTTATTCGATATATGTGGTACCTTCTCTTAAGATAAGCTTGTATGCCTTAGGACCCAAATAGAAATTTTGTAAGCAGAAAATATCGACGACCGTTGATACGTATCAGAGTGAATTAACGCTGGATGAAACACCAACATTACCTTTTCGCTTGATTTGCAAGTTTTGCTCTAGGTGACCAATGTTTGTTGATGGAATCACAGAATACATCTTAGTATGATCATTATGAAATTGAGACATCCTTTCCAGTGATTCTATTAATTTGTCATGATATGGCCGACATCAGGGTTTGAATATGATCAGAAACACGCCGCTTCTCTCTATTCCTGCGTCTCCTCCGGTTCATCTGCAATAGCCAATGCTCACACATAGAATTTTTGGAAAATATCCATGATGATGTTGATGATATTTCAGGGTGTTGTATACTGCGCCCTTTAAGAGCTATTGTATCCCCCGTTCTCTGCCTAGAGCACATCGGTGAGTCCTATTTCATCAGGGAACTTGATTAATAGGCCCGGTTTTATTGGTTGAAGTTCTTCTATGGTCACATTGTACATCCCAAAACACTTCCTCCTACGGGCTACTGTTGCTCCACAGTTTGTTAGCAGATGTGTTGGTGTCTCTTCTGCTTCTTTACAGAATCCGCATGTGCCATCCTGGATTATTCCAATTTTCTTTAGATGCCCTTTTAATCTACAGTGTCCAGTTAGGAATCCTGTTAGGATTCGCAGTTTTTCCTGCCTCCTTTGACACATTTTGTGATTTCTTTCTTCCCAAAATTGGTTAGAAGATTCTTGGATTGTCTGTGTCCAATAAGCGAATTCCAATGTTCCCTTATTTTCTTTTTGTCCTTCTGTCTGAGATGTTCATTGATAGTGTGGATTCCTATGCCACAGAAGGGTTCGGGTCCTGTCAGCGGCGTAGCTGCCCCTTTCTTTGCAAGGGTGTCCGCTTTCTCGTTGCCATCTACACCCTTGTGTCCTGGGACCCAGCAGAGGCTGATTTTGTTCTGCGTACCTAATAAATTTAATTTGGTTTTGCAGTTCAGCACCATCCTTGAACTAATGATATTTGAACTTAGTGCTTTGATGGCTGCTTGGCTATCTGACATGATAGCTATATTCTTGTTTTTGTATCCTTTATCTAGGTTGAATTGGACACATCTTTCTATTGCGTGAATCTCTGCTTGAAAGATACTGGTGAGTTTTCCCATGGGTTCCGAGTATTTGATACCAGGTCCAAATACTCCTGCTCCTGTACCTTCTTGTGTCTTGGATCCTTCTGTGTACCAAAGGATGGTGCCATTTTTAAAGGAGTTGTTTTCCATTCCTTCCCATTCCTTTTTGATGCCCAGATGTGTTCGGAATTTTTGATTGAATTCAAACATCCTGTTCATGTCATCTCTTGGAGCCATGAGTAATGGATGGTTTTTCCACTGTTTATTTCTGTCTCTCCATTTCAGTTCTATTCCTGTTGGAGGTTTCTCTCTAATAAGGTTAATTGTGGTTTTCTGTGCTGTCCTTCCTGCCATGTCATGTAGGGGGATTAGACCCAATATTTTTTCCATGCTAATGGAAAATATCCAACTTCGAGACGTTAAATTTTTCTTTGAAATCTGTCATCGTTGTTAGATTTTGAAGTAAATTTCTACATTTTCGCTTGATCCTCAGGTCTGTTTTTTGCTCCAGTTATCTCATTGTTCCTGATTTGTATTTGGCCGACATCGGGGTTGAAATGTGATCAGAAACACGCTGCGTCCCGTCCGTTTCATCTACACCTACAACAGCCAATGCTCACACATAGAATTTTTGGAAAATATCCAACTTCGAGGCCTTAAATTTCTTCGAAATCTGTCATCGTTTTTATGTTTTTATTTTGAAGTAAATTTCTACCGTGTTCTATCTTGGTGTGATCAAATGAAATAACCTTTCTAATGATTCTTCTCGCAATCTTTTCTGATTTGTATTTGGACGGCATCAGGGGTTGAAATATGATCAGAAACACGCTGGGTCTCCTCATTTCATCTGCAATAGCCACTGTTCACACAAAGATTTTTTGGAAAATATCCAACTTTGAGTCCTGACAATCTTTTTTGAAATCTTTCCTCGTTTTTTTTAAATTTTGAAGCAAATTTCTATTTTTTTCGCTTGATTCTTTGGTCTGTTAGCTATTGTAGCTAAAAGACATCTTGGTCTGATCGAATGAAATTGAGATATCCTTTCTCACGGTTTCGTCAAATATGTTTGAAAAATATCCAACTTTGGTGACCTTAGATTTTTCTTTATAATCCGGCATCCTTTGTTTTTTCATTCCACCCCAATTTTTGGTACGAAATTGTTCAAGAAAGTTTAGCTCCAAATACATATTAGTATAATAATTTTTTTAATTTATTTATTTTTATTTCATTTTATTTAATTTTTTTTTTTTTTTTTGGCCTCATGAACGAAGCATATCTAGCCAGACTGCTGTATATATTTTATTCCGTTATTCGTTTTTTGGGGGAAGGTTATCGTGAAAAAAGGGCGAGAGGCGACGGCGGGAATCGAACCGGCGACCTCGAGGTCTACTAGCCGAGAGTCTCTCACGCTAACCACTCGGCTACCGCCCCCCCCCTATAATAAAAAATAAAATGAAATTTTTTTTCATGGTGTCTTCAAAATATATTTCAATTTGATTGTGGCCGACAACAGGGCTACAAGTATGGCGAGGCAACCGGTTGAAACGACTGTAGTGCACAGTACAGTGTATTCGTTTGAAATGTCGAATTTTTATGATCTTTAAAATTGGTCATATTTTTATTTTGTCCAAAATTTACATTTTTGTTTGATTTTCTGGTCTGGACTTGGCTTCACACGATATTAAAGGAAGACGTCTTTTTTTTTAATCATTTTTTCATAGAAATTATTCATGTGCGACTTCTGGTTTTTAAGTATGGCGAAGCAGCACACCACCCCTTGCAGTTCAAAAATCTGAAGTAGCCTAACTGCTCACAGTTGTAATTTTTGAAAAAACCTTCTTCGTTGACCTCCTTTTTGTTTCTAATTTGTCATATTTACATTTTGTGTTCTTATATTACTTTAGCTAAGAGCACAGAATGTTTTCGATTGTGGTTTATGGCGCCTGTACCTCAGCTCAAGAGACTTCTTGGGATGTATGAAAAAAATTACGATGTATTTTTTGTCTTTGTTCCTTAAATATTTCTCTTAATATCATTGTGCGCCTCATCAGGGTATAAGTATGGTGAGGCATTTTTCCACCCGCTACACCTGTTTGAGCTATTTGAAATAGCCAATTTTCACACTTTACAGAATGTCTGAAAAAAAAAACAAAAACAACTATGTTGATGGGCTGTGATTTGTTTGCATAATCTATCAACTTTTTGTGTTTTGTGTTGTAATTATTGACTGTTAATAGATATTTATTTAGAAATCGTGCGATGCGGTTTGGTGTGACGTAGGATTTAGAGAAATATTTTCTTTATCGTGCGAACGTTTCGATCTTCACTCTCGACACGACACGCAAGAATTGCACAATTACACAGAAGACAAAAACTTTGAGCGCTGAAGATGATCTCAATAAAAATCAAAACGTTGGAACGATAAAGAAAATATTTTCTGAAACCTGCATCACACAATTTCTAAATAAATTTTCGTGTTTAGTTTTTTATTTTTCATGTGCTCTGGTGTTGGCTCTAGGCAGCAGATATTTTACACGGCGTTGTATGCTCAGCTCCAAGAACATATACATCTAAGAAAAATAAATTTATTATCTCGTTTATCCCAATATGAACAGTTTGCAACTTTTTAGAAAAATTTGGCTCTTCTTTTAAATTGGCCAAATTTTGTGTTTTTGAAGGATAGTAACTTTCTGACTTGGTTTTCTGGTCTGATCATCGGTCCAGGCACCGTATTTTACGGTGGGTTGATGTACTCCAAACCAAATTTTTATATTGGAAGTTGGAATTTGAATCTAGGCTAAAAGGAAGTTTGTACTAAACGTAATTCTATTTTTTCTCGATTCCTTAAAAATATCTCCTAATTCGATTCTGGGCTATCGGCTGTACGCATGATTGGGCAAAAAGCTACTTAGTTTTAATCATGAGCATTTCGTCCTTCTAGTTGAAAAATTTTCAAAATATAATTTTTTGAGTGTAATTTTTCGATTGGATTTGATGGTCCAATGCAAACTCCAGGCGAAGTTAGGAAGAAATATTTGGATCTCAGCACGAAAGGTTTGTGGTTTTAAACGGAAATAAGACCGCCATTTTACCATGGGTGGTTTAAAATTAAATTCCCTGGCGACATAAGTATAGTGAAGGAGGTACTTCGTCCCACCCTTTTTTGAAACTGATTTGTGCTTGGGTTTTCGGTCTCATCTTGGATCCAGACACCTGATGTTTTACGATGATGGTTTCTGCTATTTGAAACAAAGCGCGTCTAGGTATATTATGAAAAGAAACAATTATTTGATTTTTATCACGGTTTGTTAAAAATTTTCTACTGATTTGATTGTGTGCGACAGTAGGGTTATAAGAAGGGTGAGGCAGTACAATAAGCTGTGTCTCTTTTCTGCACCACCCCTGGTCAAACCATCTGAAATAACTACTGGTGGATATAATATCTAAAACATTTAATATTTCGATTGCCTATTTCAATTTTTTTTCTTCTTGGTTTCTTTCACTACTTTGTTGATTTGGATACCGTGTTTCATGTATCAATGGAATCCTTCAGGCATCTCCATTTTCAGCTTGAAATACGCGAAATTAACTGGTTCCTTTTAAACTGAGGTTTTAAAAATTTCATCGGATCGTAAAAACCGATTCGATTGTGTTCAGTAGAGAACAATGTTTGATTGATTTTCTCCTAGTAGTTTGTGACTTTACTGTCTTGTTTATTCGTTTAGTTTATGTCATGAAGAAAAGTCATTTGTCATTATTTGTTTTGATCTTTTGTTAGCTTATGTTTATTTTGCCTTAGCTGTCTATCCGTGCCTTTTGCCTAGATTGTCAATTCCACGACATCTTCAGAAAATGTTTGATTCCTATAGCTTTGACTAGACTTCTCCATTTTATACAGTTTCGAGACCGTTTAAGGCGTTGTATACCGGAAAGCCTCCCATGACAGGGATGGCGTGACGAGGAATAAAGGACCGAGGGACGATGACGATTTTTCCGCTACGCTTCGAATAAACGAAAAAGACCGGCGAGCATACGCGTTTATCCGGAGGCCGTGAGGTGTTATTTCGTTCCCTTATTATGTTTGCTCATCTCTTGGGTTCGTGTTGCCGAACTAATTGTCGAAAATTAGATCGTTATGCAAATCGATCGAGTCGAAAGTGGTCGTGTCGCCCGTGGCCACCGTACCGTGAAGTCCCGCCTACCTTGACGAACCAAAATTAAAGTAAAAAACGAATACAATACAGACAGTCCGGCGTGAACAAAACAAAACTTTGAAACAAACAAACTTGATCTCTGTTGAAAATTTTTATTTAAATCCAGCTTATAGTCAATTTCTAAATGTTGATAGATACTAGGACATCCTGGTAAAATTTCCTCGTGTTTGTCGTACATTTTGATATTCTTATTATCCGTCTTATACAATTTTGAATCTGTTATACATAAAATATTTTCCCAGACAAGTTTCGGATTTGTGACTGCTATGTGCGCTGTAATTGGCTTAGTCAGACTTGAATTTCTGTCTGCTTATTCCGGAGACGGTCTGCCAATTCAGTCGAAAAGACGTGAGCTGTGTGCTAAACTTTATTTTCGTCCACGTCACAGTCTCACAACAGATCTGATAGCAATTAATCGTTTCGGACAGGTAAAGACCAACTGCTGGTTAAATTTCAATTTAGTTCCTTTTATTATGATAATTAATGTGTTTAGTGAACGTTAGTCAATGATTATTCGGACACCCTGAGATGCGATCTGGTGTGAGGTAGATTTTAGTAAAACGTTTTCTTCATCGTGCCAACGTTTCGATCTTTATTGAGATCATCTTCAGATCCTGGTTAGTTTTCCAAGTGTATCTAAAAAGTGTACCGGTTTAACATAATTTTTATGTTTTTCATTCTTAGCAAAACTTTTGCGTGAAGATGTTTAAAAATAGTTCATCCAATTAAATTTTGGAGTTTGAGGCTAGTTTTTATTATTAGTAAGAAATCGTGCGATGCGGTTTAGTGTGACGTAGGTTTTAGAAAAACATTTTCTTTATCGTACCAACGTTTCGACCTTTACAGAGATCGTCTTCAGGGCCTGAGTAGTTTTTATTCTAAGTATATCTAAAAAGTGTACCGGTTTAACATAGTTTTTATGTTTTTCATATTAGCAAACCTGTTTTTGCTCGAAGACATTTAAAAATCGTTCATCCGGTTAAATTTTGGGGTTTAACGCTAGATTTTTATTATTAGTAAGTAATCGTGAGATGCGGTTTGGTGTGATGTAGGTTTCAGAAAAACGGTTTATCATGCGAACGTTTCGATCTTTATTGAGATCATCTTCAGGGCTCGAAGCGTTCGTCATTTTCAACACGACACAATTACGCAGAAAACTTTGAGCCCTGAAGATGATCCCAATAAAGATCGAAACGTTCGCATGATAAACCGTTTTTCTGTAAGTAAGTAAGAAACGATTGAAAAGACATCCTTGTGCTACTCCTAAATCATTAATATTTATTTGAACAATTATTTACGTGCATAAAAGAAAAAAAAAGGAAAACCAGAAGAAGAGAAAACAGAGAATAGGAAAGATAAATAGATAGATTGATAGGAATATTGATAGAGATAAAGATATATAAATACAATATATAGAGAGATGAAGCAATATTGAAAAGATTGAATAATAAATAAATTTGAAAAGACATCCTTGCTCTACTTACTACTCTATATATATATATATATATATATATATATATCTAATTCACTCTTATACACAT
>CM077109.1:13712898-13730707 GCA_039619505.1 Cimex hemipterus | reverse complement strand
CTCTTTCTTTCTATTCGCCACCCCTTTTCCTTCCCTCATTTTTACATTTTTTATCTTGTTCAATTTCTTGTTTTTGTTTTCTTTTATACTGTTTCTTTTTACATTTCTGTTTATCTATTAATTAAGTCGCTATTTCTTTGTTTATTATCTCGCTTCCTTTTTCTCAATTCCTTAGTAACTTTCATTCGCCCCCTCTCTATCTCTGAATTTATACAATTCTAGAAAATTTTCGATCAAACAAATTGAATTGATACTATGTTAGAAAGTTAGAAAATTGCGTATAAATTTTCGTAAATTTTCTAGGGTTGTATAAATTCCTTTTTTTATTTAAAATTTCCTAGAATTGTACGAATTCTTTTCTTCCCAGATCCTACATGTATTTGTACAATTCAAACAATGTTTGTAAATCCCAGGCTCTGAAGATGATCTCAATAAAGCTCGAAACGTAGTACGATAAAGAAAATGTTATCTAAAAATCTACGTCACACCAGACAGCATCTCACGATCTCCGAAATTGACTGACAATCATCACACACACACACACACACACACACACACACACACACACACACATATATATATATATATATATATATATAATCTTTATGGATCCTTTCTATCGTTAGGTATTTTTTTCATTTATTTACTTTGTATCTTTCGACTCTCTTTTTATTTTCTATTTTTAGCCCGTTCTAACTTTGTGCTCTCTCTTTCCTCTTTTTCTATCTTCCTCCCTCTGATTGCTACTTTCTCGAACCATCACAAATACACACACACAGCAACATCTTTGAAAAGCCTGGCATTACAATTTTTATCGAGCTTTTTTTTTAATCTAACAACAATCTGTAGAACATAATTTATAAGCTTGCGCTGTAAGTAAAGCGGATGTGTAAAAATAGGCAGATTATAAAAAAGGAGTATTTGTGATGAATATAACGCCATATAAGTATAGTCGATGTTGTGATTACAAAGATTTACAATCTGCCAGATAAGACAACCGATTTGTAATAATCAAAGGTGTTTTTCTGTCCATTCCCTTATGTAATTTACGATCACATAAGCGCCTCGACAAACAGGAGGGAAGGGCTATGGAATACCTTTCTGGTTTGACACAGGCAGGGGGAGAGGAAGCTTTCATTAAATGGCCATTCTCGAGATCCTTTCTGCAAACGTACCGGACCCCATGTTTGCCCCCGAGGCAATAACAGGACGAGTCTTTAGCCGGGACGGTCCCATATGTCTAAACAGTAGGTGACCGAACCGGGGTGGATATTGGCCGGCACAAATAGAGGGTGCGACCGGGCGGAACCTTTTTAGGAGCCGAGGGAAGACAGATGACCGTCGGTGGTCACTTATTGGGCCCATCCGCCCTACTTGTTGCCCCCTTCTAAGTGATAAACACCCCCGCATTTCCCACCCCAGAAAACCGGATCCGCACTCACACAAACACTGGGACCTGCCGTAGTTTATTGCCGAATAATTGCTACAACCGATTCTTTCTCCGATTTCCCTTCTCACCGACCTGTTGGCTCATCCTGACCCCCATCTACGATTCAATTAATCCATTCTTAAACCACTACAAAACAAAACCTCGTTCATTTTGTAAGCTGTTGGATGTTCGAAATCGATTTTCGGCTCAGTTTCGAGACAATTTTTCAACAATGTGGCAGCTCGGTGATTTTTACATATGCTGTAAATAATGTTCAAGAATGGCAAAAACACGTTTACAGATTTGAAGGGATGATAAATATTTTTGAAAGGGCTTTTACAGCGAGTAAATCACGTTTCTCCACGGCTAGATAAATCGGTTTAGCGAATGGCGAGGCCCCATAACGTCTCGTCCCCGCATTCTTAACGATTCATCACGGCTGAGAAGACATCTTTCAGCCAAGTTCCGCCGTCGGCGACACCGGTTTCAAAGTCCCGTGTGAAAAGTCCGGCGGAAAGATTTAAAACTAGAAGCAGTAGAAACGATACACGTTAGTAGCCAAAGGGGATGCACGTCGAAGCAGCCATTCTGCGCTAATCCGATCATCGGTTATCTCCTGAGGCATTACGTGTGTAAAGGCGCTAACGATGCTGCAAAAAGTGATTTATCCTTTTAATAAATAGGCGCTGCGTAAAATCCTCCTGTAAAACGGTTTCAGTAGCGCGTAAGATAAAACGTAATTGTCGCCACTTATCCTTCGGACGACTTACATACAAAAGGTCTCATTTATCCGTCTCCAAGTGCCGCGGACCTCTAAAAGGCGTTAATTTCCCCGGAGATTTTTCCCAGGAGAGCTGCGTCTTACCCGGCCCCCTAACGAGGTGACACTCCTTTCACAATTAGTATCTTGTTTTCACATTCTCCACGGATAATCTTCAGCTCTGGGCCCCGGCCGGGAAATTAGCGCTCATTGTAGCCCAGGAGAAGGATTTAGGAGGCTGTTTATAATTCAGACCGTTTATACGGCTATAGAGAGGAATCCCATTGTCCGCGGGTCGCGTCCGGAGAAATAGCGGAGACGTTAATGGCTTGTCGTTTTATCTGGGAAGCCGAGGAATCCGACACAACCGCCATTGATAGTCCACTGTTCAACTCGGCTCCGGCATCCGAGATGTCCAATCTCGAAGAAAGGACGTCTGCCGATAATTACACAACAGGACATACCGATACAATCATTTTATACTGAGCTGGCCTTTTCGGCAAATTAATTACCCGAAACTTTGGTCAACTACAGTACTGGTCCAAACGAAACAATGAAAGTAGGAAATTGAATAAATTTCTCGTCTCAGTATAAAAAAACAAAGTTCACCCCTTTCTGCAGCATTGCAGACTTTCAAGATTAGCCTGCCTTGCAGGTAATTGACTATTTTTCATGGTCCGCTTGACCAACAACATTCAATTAATCAAGGGTTTTAAGTTGAGATTAAAACGTCAGTGTCAGGGCGGGATTCGAACCCAGGGCCTTCGATTTGATACGCCGCTACTCTACCACTTGAGCTATCGTGACTTGAAAAATGGCAAAAAGGACGACAAATTCAAAAGTTGGGGTTGAGATGGGAAGTTAGTGTCCGAGTGGATCAAAGTCACGATGCCTCAAGTGGTAGAGGAGCGGCGTATCAAGCCGAAGGTCGTGGGTTCGAATCCCGCCCTGACACTGACTTTTTATCTCCTCTTAAAGACATTAATTACTTGTAGATAATTATCTAGGGTTAAATAATTACTACTCCTGCTCAAAAATTGTTCGAAACTCCTCACCTAATAATGACAAAAAGGGTATCCTTTCTCGATCGCCCAGCTGAATTTTCCTTGAACCAGTGACGCACACAAAACATAGGTATATTTAAATTTTTTATGATAGTTTCAATTTTTTTTCCTTTTGTGGGGAAAAATTATGCAGTGTACTTCAGGCCTATTTCAATTTCATTCGAAGTCACGATAGATGAGGTGGTAAAATAGAGGCGTATCAAGCCGAAGGTCGCGGGTTCGAATCCCGCTCGTGACACTGAATTTTTATCTCAACCAATACCTTACATAAAGAAAAATTAATTGAAAAGAATTTATTTGGTCAACCAGACCACGAAAACTAATGAATTATAAATTTTTTTAATCAACGTGTCATATATGTTCTGGAATCGTCAGACGTCCTTCTCGCCTATACGTCTACGCTTCGTACATTTAATAATTCCTTTAATACTACCCGTCATCTCCAGGAATATCCCATTATCTTTTCACGTTCGTACAATTCACAGGAGAACAGCCCGCGCTTCCCATTCAGAAGTGTTACAAGGGCAAACATTGCTCTGGATTAAACCTGTGAATTGATACGCTGTTCTTCCCATGACCGGATACGTCTGTGTTGTCTTATACCTGTTCGAATGCGTTACTTTTGCGAAGTTCTTTGAAACAGCTACTTTCCTAAAGACTGCCCAAATATGTTACCAGATTTTTGCGGTGTATGGTGGTTGGCTAGCAGATTGTTCGGAGGTTTTCTTCACAAGAATAAAATTTACCTAACGCCTTTTCTTTATCCACCTTGAGCTATAATCCTATCTATCTATCTATCGATATCTATCACTCCTACAGTATTTCCGTCTATTTACATATTTTTTTGTTCCTTTCTCTATCACTCTATCATTTTTTTGTTTATACTTTTCTGTTTGCCAAACCAATATGCTCTATTCATCTCGCATTATCAGCCTGTATGCCGGTCTGCTAGTAAACTTGGTTCTGCCTGTGTATATGTATATCTACCTCTTTGCAAATTTTCTAACTCTGCCAGTTTCCGTCAATATGATGTATTTCAATATTTATGTTTGTGCTTATTTTTCTCTTTTTTTGTATATTATCTCTCTCTCTCTCTCTCTCTCTCTCTCTCTCTCTCGCCCGTTATTTCTGCTTATCTTCCTCTCCCTGCCTTTCTTTCAGTCTTTTCTGTTTCTACCTAATTTTTCATTTCCATCTGTCTGATTCTTTCTCTATTTTCTGGCTGTTTCCTTCCTTCTCTTGCTCCCTCTCTCACTATTCTTGTATCTCCATATGTCTCTTTCACTAACTACCTATCTTTTTATTTCTCTCCCTGCCTGCCTTTCAGCCGATTTATTTCTGTTTTAGCTCTTTTCCTATCTCTGCCTGACTGGTTGTCTGTCTACTCCCTCTAGCTCTTCCTCTCTCTCTCTCTCACTCTCTCTCTCTCTCTCTCTCTCTCTCTCCGTTTTTCTATCTGTCTATCACTCTCACTGTATTGCTGTAATTTTATCTGTCTACATATTTATCTGTTTGTCAATTTTTCTGTCTGCCTGTCTGTCTACTTACCTCTCTCCCCATATTTACATTTTCTAAATCGCTCAGTTTTATTTCATTGCTAATGTTTGTGATATTCCTCTTCTTTCTTGCTTTTCTAATTTCTAAGCCTTTCCTTACTGCTTTTCCTTATTCATTCTTTCTCGCCGTTTTTCAACCGATTTGTCTTTTCGTGCTAATACTTGCGGCGGCAGTAAGTCTCCGTCTGTCTGTCTGTCTCTCTCTCTCTCTCTCTCCCTCTCTCTCTCTCGCTCTCTCTCTCTCTCAGAATTCTACCACCCCTTTTTAACCCATTGCATCCACATTTTCCTCTAGTCTCCTTTTTCAAATTATTCCTCGCGCCACAGAAACAAGGAAAACAATGACGGAATCAATTACGACTTCAGCAGCAAGGAAATAAATCGGAATGTATTATCGTCCTTGATTTAAGAAAAGCACTAAGTCCAGCGATTACGAAAATAATCAACCCTATCAATTAACAAGTTTTTTTTTCAATCAGTCAACTAGCATTTTTTCATCTTACCTTGTACCTGCGTAACTGTGATAATGTAAGTAGGATTATTGTTTGTTCCGCAGTTATGTATCCAATTATAAATTTATGGCCTTGCAAATCTTTAGACTTTATAGTCCTTTCTGTGATCATTAATTTATTGCTGCTACTTGTTGCTGTAATATGTTTGTGTTATTTTTTTCTGACAGAGCGAATTGTAGTTTTTTTTTTTTTAATCTGGAAACAGGATCACCGTATCGCGGGGTTGTGAAGGAACTGAAGATGACACCATAAAGTTTGAACCACCAGCCCAAGGTTTCTGTAATTGACTCGTGTCGATAAATTATCCGGTCTTGTTTTGTTTTATTTTATTATTATTATTTTTTTTTTTTTTTTACATAAGCCGTCCTAACCCTGAATTTGGTTGAGGAGAGACGAAAGTCGAGCCCGGCGATTTATCGAAGGAGGTGTCGGTCTCCGTGGCCGACTCGCACGAAATATGACGAAAGAAAACCTGACGCAAGAGCGATACGCAGCGGATAACGAGGACGCGCAGAAACGGCCAAAGACAAGGCGGCTTATCGATACATAATCGCGAGCCTAATAACGTTTTTTCATCCTTAGAGTATTTCATTTTCAACCCGTCCGACCCACCGCAAGCCCGTTAATGCACTTGCGTCACCTTTGCGCTCTTAAGGTCATTAACGGACTTTACCTTCGTACTAGAGGGAAAAAAACAACGCAGGAATGCCCATTCGCTTATTTGCCAGTCTTATTTCTGCTTCTTTTATAAAAGTTTAAAACACGAGGAAATTAATGAGAACGATTCCTATTAAAAACTGGCTAGACTGGATTTCCTGGAATAACAGTTTAAAAGTCGATGTCGGACTGTGGGGGCTGAGTATGCGACTGGAAAGATGTTGTCGATCGCTTCCTTGGGCCCGTGGATTTTCGCTGTTTTGTATGCGTATCGATATATAAGCTTAAACAGTAAATGCAGAGGCGGACACGGAGTCGGACAGTAATGGCTCATTGCGTTCAACTACCAGGTCATCAACCTGCGACGTTTCTCCCTTTATCTTTGGGTCCGCCTCCTCTCGCGGTTTTTATATTAACAACGTGTAGACGGATAGCTGAACACTTGTCACCGTAAATACAAGCACTGTCTGCACGGTGCACATTGTAACACAAATGACTATAATTTCATGATCGTAAACGTTTATGCATCAGAGATCATTCAGATTAAACGGAAAGTCTTAATGTTAGCTACATTACTCTCTAAAGACTTCAATTTTCTAATTTTCTAATTTTTTTTTTTAAATAGCTTTATGTACTTTGCATATTAGCCAAAGATAAGGTATTGCATATTCGTTTTTTTTTTTGGTTTTTTTTTGGTGGGTGTATCGTGAAAAAAGGCCAGAGGGGACGGTGGGAATCGAACCCAAGACCGCGGCGTCTACGAGTCAATTTTCTTAATTTACTAAATTAATGCACATTTTATGTTGGATTTTTTTATCATAAAAAATGATAAAATTTACTGGTAGAAAATAATAAAAAAAATCATTTAATTAAGGTTGTTAGTTGAGGTAAAAATTTTAGTGTCACGAACGGGATTCGAACTCACGATCTTCGGCATGATGCACAGCTGCTCTCCCACTTGAGCTATCTTGGCTTCGACCCACTCGGACACTAACTTCCCACCTTTTTTGAATTTTCCCTCCTTTTTGCCATTTTTCAAAAAACCTTAATTAATTGGTCAAGCGAACCACGAAAAATAGTGGATATAAAAAAAAAGGTTTAACATGGTATTTACACGGGTTTAAAGTTCCGTTAAAACTTCCTGCTTAGCTTATGGAATGGACAAATGAAAGATATGTATAAAAGAATAAATTACAGTAATCCTCATAGCAGGAAAGTGGTGGCTTAGAGTGTTAAAATAATTTTCGGTTTTTTATGCCCTAACCACTCAACTACAAACTATGATGATTGTGGTCTGTTATTTTTGCCAGGTCCGACTTGAAAACGTGGAAAGGATACGCAAATCTGGCAGACCAAATCAAAAGTAAAATTTGTAAAAGTGAATAAATTAAGTGTCGCACAGTAGAGGTTAACGTCAAGTTTTCTTCTTTCATGCCCAGCCGTGATGGGCGCCCTAACCTCACGGCGCCGCTGCTCCTTATGGGTTTTACGGGCTTATAAGATGTTCATGAGCTTGTGGTCGTTTCTGACCATTTTGGCATTTGAAGATAAAGCACGGCGATCAAACCAGCTGAAAAAAATGAAGCAACAACGTATAGAAGTTTTGGTAAAGTAGGAGGGCTTACTGACCACGTACCCGTTGGGCGTTTTCGCTAGGCGTCTGGACCATGTTAAAATACCTATTCCCATTTATGCTCCAATTTAAAATACCATGATCTATGACCGGATTCGAACTGGGGTGGCTAATACGAACCCAGCCACTTAGCCGCCGTCGTCTCTATGAAATCTGCGTGGTGATGTTTGGTTTAGTCGTGCCGAACGTTTTGATCTTTCAAGCATCATCAGCGGTATTCCATGTTGGAGTACACAACTGCTACTAATGAAACACCAAGCAATTAAGTTTGTGAAGCACTTCTGACAAACCAGAAATGCAAGGCAATACAGTCCAAGGTCATATTAAACTTATAGCTCTATCTGAAGAATCTAATCCTTTTATATATTTCAAATTGGCGAAATGGCGAAAGACTCTGTATGATCAAACCAGAAGGAAAGATTCTCTTGCGTGTTAACCTTTACAAAGTTACACATTGGATGATATGTGACAAATGACCTAGTATAGCCTGTAGTGAGGTAAAAAATTTGTTCTGGATAATCTTAAAATATTGCTATGACCAGGGATCACCACCTTATAGGTGTCAGCAGAATTAAAAAGAAAAGCTAGTTGCAGATTAGTTCAGAGACTAAAATTAAATAACCAATTGGTGCATGAATGAGGTAGATAGTTTTATTACTTGGAACTGTTTTTACAGCATCGATCTGCACTCAGTGAACAGAAGTCTGTTTTCATTGGTTTGATTCTTTGTAACTAGTGGCTCTGCTTTGTACCACCTCAGAACTGGGCTAACAGATTTTGGTCAAAAGTGATAAACTTTCGTTCAGAGACCTAAGTTGCTCCTTAGAATGAGACTTGAAGCGTAATAGTTAATTTCTTGTTAGGTGTCAATCCAAAAAGTGTTCAAGGGTTGGAAGTAGTATGAAATTAGTTATTCTTTCTGTATTGATTGGGATAGAAAAGTCAGTGTCACGAGCGGGATTCGAACCCATGACGCCAATGCATATAAGATAGTTGAGCTACCGTGACTTCGATCCTCTCCACCTACAACCGTTCGAATTTTCCTTTTTTTTTGTCATTTTCAATTAATTAATTGATTGAAAGAAGCAGCTTTGTCAATTGACCACGGATTTAAGTAGTATGAAATGTGGTTAAACTGGATCACGTGGATTAGGATTTATGCACGGTCTGTTGGCGGGATTAGTCAGAAATGATCAACGTTCGTTTAGGCCGAAAAGGGAAGTCGCGCGGATTCGACGTCCACCTGTTCGCGCTTTTTGCCCGTTTAACCCTGGAAGAATAACGGCGATCATATTTGATACACACCTCTGACAGGAAAATAATTAATTTTGAAGAAACATAAGGGTTTTTTTTTTCTTGTAACTCTTCCCCCCCTCCCTTCGGGCAAGTGTTATTATTCTCAACCGGTTCCCTGTGTCCACGGGCGAATCCGTTTGTTCGAGGATTTTTAATCAATTATACACCGGGGGTACCGGCCCAGTGAAAAATAGTCATTAATAACCAGTCAGATAGAATCTTCGGCCTCTGTTGGGCTTAGACAAATCGTTGCGGGAGTCGTAGATAATGCGCCCTCCACCGGCCGGGTGAAGATACGCTGGGTAACAACAATAGGTCGAAAGGAACAGTATGAATAGAACGTCGAAATAAAGGAAGGACTTGGTTGATAACAGTGAAGATAACGGACTGCTATATTTGAAAAGACTTGTGACAACTCAGGCTATTTATAAATGGAGGATAAGTCAAAACAAAACATCACGAAAATTCTTCAGACCGAAAACAACTTAAGAATGTTTGGACTAAGCTGCTTTTCGGGGTTCCGTTCGTGGTAGAACAAAATCCCAATCTAACGTTTGCATACCGTTCTGAATGGCAATTCTTTTGCTGCATTCTTTTTCTGATTTCCGTCGGTGATGAAGCACTGGCAGAAACAACGATTAAATAATTAATAAGTTATTCCACCGATTGTTTTCCCTCTCTTTCTCAATCAAGTCAAGTCTATGTTTTCTGCGCTCTTGTTCTATCTTTCTCTACGTCATGTCTCTTTTTTGTTTATGCTTCTTCAGTTTTTCTTTGTCACGCGCACAATATCTCTCTCTCTCTCTCGCTCTTAGCAGCATCTAAGTAGGTATCTATTTATTTCTATAGTTCTTACTATCTACTTTTCATGCCGTCCAATAAAAATCTCGAAATATCTAATGATGTAGCTGGATCAGTTAGTACTACCATATTTCGCCAATGTTCAACAGCGAGACTAGGCGGACCCATTTTTTATTTTTTTTAAGAGGGGCGTCCAGTTACGATAGATAAGTATTGACATTTTATGCCCAATTTCACGAATCGAGAGGCAATTAAACGCCCTCCGCGTGGGCCGAGAATTCATATCGAGATTCGGAAACAGGCGGCTCGCCGGGGATTAATTCGCTGTCAGCTAATCAGCAGAGAGTTAGCTACTTTATTCAATCCCAACGCCCATCAGGTAAATCGTTGTTTATTTAAAACTTCCGCCACGATTCATCCCGAGTACGTAGAGAACCTTGTCTATCGCATAACCGCACAACATAAATTCACATGCTCTTGCGACACCGCAACATTTCCGCTTCGTAGTCGCCCCAAAAACTGATCGATGTCTTACGCCACATTGTTTTAAACATTTTAACAATACTTTCCAAATAAGTTATAAAATAAAAAAAAATCTTTTCTACGATAATCAATAACAAATACTGACAGCAAATTTCCTTAAAGTTTCTACGAATATTACTTAATGCATCGTAAGCGCTTTTAATAGAGAAAAAAAAATGGGCACCTTGTAGAAATCTCGAAGTGGAAAATCCAGAAGTTTTGCCGAGGAAAACATAAAAACCCGTTGTCGCTGGCTGGAGAAGATTTATCGACGGACGTTTTTATCAAGGCCTCCGGTTCTCTTACTTTTTACAACCGGCCAACAAACAACTTTAACTGCCGGCGATAGTTTTGAAGAAAACAATTCCTTTTCACCACTTTCTTGCCTCGAGACACGTCGGACTATTCAGTTTTATTTACAAGAGTTGAAAAGACAAAGAGATTTCCCGTTATAAAAATTATCAAACGTGCTAACCTAGAGTTCCCCTTGGTTGGTAAATATAAAATCCTTTACGTCTTGTTTTCGGAGAGTTAGAATTGGTACATTGAGGTGAATGACACAACAGTTGTCTTCGAGGGATTAAAGGTTCACACATTATGTATATTTTAGCTTAAAATTTAAGATTTTTGAACCAGTGGCTTCATTGGAAATAGTACTCCTGTGGTGGCCTATCGTTGATTGTCTTGTAAGATTTTTCGGCTAAGTCTCTTGGTGTCATCCATTGTCAATGGTTTTATTGACAAACTGTAGCCTTTGAGGGGTTAGAGATTCATACGCCAAAACTATTTCAGCTTAAAATGTAAGGTTTTTGAACCGGAGGACTGGTTGAAACTAGTATACCTTGGGTGTAGCCTATCTTTGGTTGTCTGGTACGATTTTTCGGCTAAGTCGCTTAGTGTGATCCATTGACGTTGGTTTTGTTGCCAGACTGTAGACTTTGAGGGGTTAAAGATCCGTACACCAAGTCTATTTTAGGTTAAAATTTAAGGTTTTTCAACCAGTGACCTCTTTGGAAATAGTACTCCTTACAGTGGCCTAGCGGTGACTGTATTGTAATTTTTTAGAATAATTAGCTTGATGTGATCCATTGTCAATGGTTCTATTGCCAATCTGTAGTCTATAAGGGATTAAAGATTCATACACAATTTCAGCTTAAAATTTAAGGTTCTTGCATCAGTGACCTCCTTACTGATGGTGCTCCGCCATGAGCAACAGCCTCTCGTTGGTTGACTAGTATGCTTTTCGCCCCCTTTTTTATTACTTGACTAATTAACATGTTTTGATCCAATGTTGATGGTTTGTACCTTAGATATATTCATATGAGGTGATGTCAAATGCTCCTTCTAAATCTATGTAACCTCATAGGTCAATTTCTTTATTATCAATTGAGTTTTCTATTTCCTTAGGTTGTGCGGTAGGTTTGTATCTTTGTGTGAATGATCTGTTTTTGAAGGAGCGTTTTTTCAAAGTGGACCTTATAGGACTTCTCTGGAAGGCTTCTTTTCTAGGTTGAGAAGATTGAGCTTCTTTTCCCTGATGACTGGCAAAATCGTTGCTTTTGGGGAGGTTTAGGTTTAAGCCTTTATCCTGGCACCATTTCAGTTTTAACAAACGCTGGCGGGCGTCGGTGGCCTCAACGTGGCCCATAGGCGATCAATATTATTGCACAATATTTTGGGTTGTGCGATTTAATTGATGGTGTGTAGACAATATTGAAAGTTCGTGCAATACGTTGCATGATTGAAACGTTGAAAAGATAATGTACAACCTGGAAAATATTGCACCGTCTGTTGGCATTATTGCGCAATATCAGTCGTTTGTGAAGTGGAAAAACATTCCACAACCACTTCAATATCGCCTTCAAACTATTCATGTTTGGTGGACAAACAAAATTTTGTACAATATTATTGAAAGTTACGGGGCAACCGTCAAATTGTTGTGAAATCTGTATTGTACAATAATATTGACCGTCTATGGGCCACTTTAGGCGTTGACAAGGCGCCCATCACTGTAAGGTAAAGGTCCAGGGTTCGAATCCAACGGCCCTGTTTCAAAAACACCGGCATCCTTACGGTTGATATAACCTCTGCTGTTGTGAACCTTCGTAAATAAATAAATAAAAAATAAAAGACAAAGGCTGGTCAAAGCCCATTATGAGTAGCATCCCAGGAGGTCTACCATTATCAATGGCACGAAGGCTGAACTTCCTTGGGACAAATTTGGCTATAAAATATACATTTTTTTATTCATAGCACTCATTGTTCATTCACACTGCGCATACTATTTTGGGGATGGTTAGTATACTATTTTGTTTTGGATTTTCATCTTTCGATGATATTTTCATGTTATCATCGGATTATTTGGAGTAATGGGATAGTGTTTGAATGAACTAAAAAATGCACAAAAAATATACGGAGTTGTTAAAACTATCCCTCTCTCCTTGGGAAGGTTTCATCTCGTAAAAATTAATAAAATATTAATCCTGTCGCGTGGCCGTTCAGAGGAGCCGCGTGGCATTTCGGGAACGGCCGGGTCCTTATTTCTATTTTATTTTTTTAATTCTCCATCCGAAATCCCATTTTTTTCGCCCGTTACTCCGGACTGATTTCGAGCGACCCGTCGGCCGGACCAGTTCCCTTGACACGGACGGTCGAAATGTGGACGTCCTGAATGAGGACTGGGCCCGTGGAATGTGGACCGGCCCACTCGGCCACTGGCACAATGGGATGGAAGGCTGGCAAGTGAAAAACTCCGCTTTCTCCCAGTTTCTATCCTCCGCCCACAAACGTTCCGAGATGACATGGCCGATGGCACCGACGTGAAGGGGGGAGACAATAGATAATAAGGACGGTTCGAAACGGCTACCTTGCCGGCCACCGGACACATCCTTCAGAAAATCTCACAATTAAAAACGGAATCCCTTCAGATACTGACAGAAGTAACAGACTTAAAAGTCAAATTACAAAACAAAATATTTTACATAAACGTCAAACTGATTGATTTTAATTCAACCCCGCAGAAGATCTGATTTGACAAGCCTAGAAGCAATTGTGTGTAATCCACTGAAACAAGAGACCCACGGCTGCGGATAATTGATATTTTATGTCCTTTTTCTCAAAGCGACAAGATTTTTCAAACAGGCGGACTAAGATGCCTATCGCATAAACACCGCCTTTTACTTTGTCCGTCTTGACTGACACCACAATTGGCCCGATAAACCCTAGCCTCTGATACTGATGACGGCTTGAAACAATCGACTGCCTCAACACAAAGGATATTAACCTATCACAGGACGATTTCAGAAGCTAAGTCTTCATCACAATAGTGACATACTTCATATCTACAATATTGTCTATGGCACCTTTTAACCGAATATGACAATATCGTATCTTCAAAATGCTTTCGCTTGTTATTTATAGATTGGATATACAAAAAAACCTGATATTATTTTTTTTATACTCGAACGGAACTAATGATTTTATAGTTTAAAAACAGCCAAATAGAAGAAATTACCGGTCTCACCTTGTCAACGGTCCAAATTTAAAAAAGAACCTTGGCTAATTTTAATTTATTATTATTTTTTCAATTTTATCACATGAAACTGATCAAAGAGAGCTGAAATACCAAAGATGGAAATTGTTTGAAAAACCTATTTGCAAAAAACGACCTTGGCCTGCATTCTGATAAAGATTTTGCCGATGGAACGACTGGGTGAAAATAAGCGGACATCTTATTTTGTCTGCCATCTGTTCGAACTTGACAATCGGTTTGTAATTTATTTTTTTATTAATTTTTTTTATCAACCCTCGGGGTGCCGGTGTTTTGGAGAAAAAGCCCATTTGTAAGTATGTCGTATGGGTTCGAACTCGGGACCTTTGCCTTACAGTGATGAGCGCCTTGTCCACGCCTAAACCGTTGCTGCCACAGACGCCGCTTCTTCTATTTAATTAAAAAATCATATTATCACAATGATCATTCTATCCAGAACGGAAGGAAACAAGACCAAATAAAACGAAAATAAGCGGACCCACATATCATTTTATTTATTCATTAATTTTTTTTGCGAGGATTCGCAACCGCAGAGGTTATGATTCGAACCCGGGACCTTTACCTTACAGTGATGAGTGCCGTGTCAACGCTTAAGCCGTTGCTGCCGCAGTCGCCGTTTCTTGTAATTAATTAAAAAATCATATTATCACAATGATCATTCTATCCAGAACGGGAAACAAGACCAAATAAAACGAAACTAAGCGGACCCACATTTCATTTTATTTATTTATTTTTTGCGAGGGTTCGCCACCGCAGAGATTATGATTCGAACCCGGGACCTTTACCTTACAGATGGGCGCCGTGTCAACGCCCAAACAGTTGCAACCACCGACGACCCTATTTTTTTTTCTTTTTTTTCTTTTTTTAAACAACAATTTTCTTATTATTCTAGTTCGACCTTTTGATGTTTCCTTTAACCCGACCCCAGTCACGTTAAAGAGTTAAGCAATTTGTACAAATATAGCGAGACAAAGCGGACCCCGCGATTAAATAAAAAATAATCTAATAAAATAATAAAAAATAATGATTTATTATTGAAAAAAAATCCTGCCTTATATTTAAGTAATGACAGTATGGACTTCGCTGTTGTATTGAGGTTTTATAATCAGTTAAACTGCGATATGTTTGATCAAATTCAGCGAGACTAAGCGGACCCAATGCGATTTTCTTCGGGAATCCTTAAATAAATAACATAAAATTTTTTGCACATGAATTATTAATTTAAATGCTCGTAGATGCACGTTACTTTTCAATATATATAACAGTATTTTCCATTTTTCAACTTTAGCGTTAGGGTTATAAGCAGGGAGAGGCAAGTCGCATGACTTGTGCCATTTCTGAGACTTTCACCTGTATTTTATGCATTTGCTAACACCAAATTATCCAACAAATTTTATTAAGAGTGAAATAACAGAATAAATATTGAGAGTATTGGACATCTGTTTAAAGACGGGGTTATAAGGAGGGAGAGGCAAGTCACCTGACTCATACAATTTCTGGAACTTTCACTTTCACTTCTTACATTTTATAACATCAAATTATCCAACAAATTTCTATCAATTGTAAAACACCAGAATCAGTAGCACTGATCATCGATTTGATATCTGGGATATAAGCAGGGAGAGGCAAGTCGTCTTACTCATACCATTTCTAAACCTTTCATCTGCACATTTTGCATGTTATATCACAGTACCGAACAAATTTTTATAAAGTGTAAAATAGTACAACAACCGAACATTAGCCAGTATTGGTCGTCCATTTGTCGTCAGGGTTATAAGCAGGGAGAGGCAAGTTGCCGACTCATACCGTTTTTTTTTTACAAAGTTGTTAGGTTTTTTAATTATATATTTTTGAATCAAAGTTTTTTAATTTCATTAATATTTTTGTGTAAGGGTTTGGTTGATGTGAAAAAGTTAGTGTCACGAGCGGGATTCGAACCCACGACCTTTGGCTTGATACGCCGCTGCTTTAACCACTTGACTTCGATCCACTGGGACAACTCCCCATCTCAACTTCGAATTTTCCCTCCTTTTACCATTTTTCCCGCTCGTGACACTAACCTTTTCATTTCAACCAAAACCTTCCATAAAAAGATTAATTAATTGAAAGAGGTAATTTGGTCAATAGACCATTAAATATAATGGATGTAATATATAATGTATGTTCGAATTGCGAGTATTCCTAAAATATATTTGTTTTTTATTACAGATTTTAGACTGCAGTTTATGCGGATGTTGACTGCAGCCCCCAAGACGAAACGAGCTTAGACGGCAGAGAGAAAGAAAAAAAAAGTTGTAATCGTCTTTTTTTTTTGTATAAATAAACTTTTATTCGAAACCGTTCTTTTCTTAAACCCCGAGCCCGGAAATATTCATTTGGGAGTCCTGCCGCCGAGTGAATTCTCTCCGATTGGCTTTTACACGCAAGGTACGAGAATCGATTCGATCCGGGCATTGTTTCACCCCGGCATGGATCGTCGTCGGCGCGCATCCCAAAGCCGCCGGCATAAATTTTTACAACGCCGCGATTCTTCAAAGGCTGCTGGAAAGAAAGTCTGCCTTTTACCGGCTTCGACATCCGGAAATCGTCGAACAATGGTCTCAATCCTGTCACGGCCGTTATCCTTTGACGCATCGGTGAAAAGGGTTTAAATTGGAAAATGGGCGAACGACGGAGCATAAAACACGGAGCATTGTTCTCAGAAGAATTATTGAAACACTGTAAAAATGTTTGTATTCCACTCGTACAGCCGTAACCAGAAACCTTAAATTCTTAATTATCTACGTTTAACTTGAAGAGTATATAAAATCCAAGTGAGGAAAAAATAAGATTAATCGTTTATAGTCTTAATTGCGTTTGAAACTGGTTCCCTTTCAATTCAGGAGCCGGCGATCCTGAAACGTCCAGGGGTAAACGGTTTCTCAAATCGCAATTAATTTCGTGTCACGGTGTCGCCTACTCAGTGATAGGACAAATAATGACCAAAGCCTCAACGCCTTTTGACTGGCCTCAGACTGACTGTCAGGTAAAGAAAGTGCAGCACAGTCCTGGAATTAAATGATACAACACACGCTGGACCATATGGACTGGGGCTCCTATACAGCATTTAATTGGAACCCAAATGGGCAAAATTAAAAGTAAAAAGCGTGTGGTGTTCAGTGACGTTGGCTTATGATTATTTGGAGATCGTCGGGCGCAATCTGGTGTGACGTTTCGATAATTATGCAAACCATCTTCAGGGTCTGGGATTTATAAAAATTGTTTAAATTTTACAAATACAAGTAAGATGTAAAAAAAATGAATTATATAATTCTAGAAATTTTAGATAAAATGAATTTATACAATGGAAGAAAATTTTAGATTTAATTATTTTTAATTTATGCAATATTGTGGAAAATTGTAGATAAAAAAAGATTTTATAGAATGCTAGAAAATTTTAGATTAAAAAAATGAATTATTTATACATTGCGAGAAAATTTTCAATTAAAAAAAATGAATTTATACAATGTTAGAAAAGTTTTGATTAAAAAATCAATTAATCATTTATACAATCCTACAAAATGTGAGATAAAAAATGAATGTAAATTATTTTTTTAACATAAAATTTTCTAGCATTGTGTAAATGAAATCTTTTAATCTAAAATTTTCTATCATTGCATAAATTTATATTGATTTTAATCTAAAATTTTCTAGTACTATTATTTTTTAATCTAAAATTTTCTAGCATGGTATAAAATAATATTGTTTTTCATTCACTATTTTCGTGGTCCGCTCGACCAATTAATATATCATAATTAGTTATAGTTTTTAGTTCAGATGAAAAAATGGTTACAGTTAATCCCTCTCGCGCCATTAACTTTTTTCATCTCAACTAAAAACCGTAAGTAATTGTGATTGTTTTTAATCTAAAATTGTATAAATTTTTTTTAATCTAAAATTTTCTAGCATTGTATAAATTAATATTGTTTTCTAATCTACAATGTTTCTAGCATTGTATAAATTAATATTGTTTTCTAATCTACAATTTTC
>CM077109.1:13602453-13616662 GCA_039619505.1 Cimex hemipterus | reverse complement strand
GAGAGAGAGAGAGAGAGAGAGAGAGAGAGAGAGAGAGAGAGAGAGAGTGAGAGAGAGAGAGAGAGAGAATACTAATTTTTTTTACTCTTTACCTTACAGTGTCCTATCGCGAGACCGCATGTCATCTAGTGCTAGATCAGTGCTAAAGTATCATCTCCAGCTATAGGAAAAAAAAATAGGGATCTGTTATTTTCCTTTTCAGTAGAACACAGATTCCAGATCGATCAGAAGTTTCACATTTGATTGTTACTCGTGACTTAAAATATAACATAACTGAACCCAGAAAAACAAAAATCGGCAGTATTGAAAGGTATCTGTAATTAAAGAATACAGGCTTTTTATTTATATTTTTATTTTATGACCTAACAAAAAGGACTAAACTTTTATGAATTATCGAAGAATGCGGACTCGCCTGGACATATGGCGTCCCTATCGAGCTACAAAATTCCACAATTTATTTGGGATTGAATGTGGAGTGAAGGTCAGCAAATACACTATTCGATTGTGTCCTGTTTCAACCTGCCAAAATCGCGTCGTCACCAAACCCAGAAGACAAATTGTACAACAGAATTTTGAAACGTGAGGAATTTTCTCGAAAATAAGATATCCCAGAGAAATAAAGGCCAGTCAAAAAAAAAAAAGCAATAAAAATAAAATAAAACATTGGCTGATTCAATATGATCAACCAGATGACTTAATGTATACACACACTTGCAATATGCTATCAATTCCAGTCATAATCAGCTGACAACCTGTTTTATA
This sequence comes from Cimex hemipterus, assembly GCA_039619505.1. Classification (NCBI taxonomy): domain Eukaryota; kingdom Metazoa; phylum Arthropoda; class Insecta; order Hemiptera; family Cimicidae; genus Cimex; species Cimex hemipterus. Next base: position 13,615,900 of record CM077109.1, on the reverse strand, counting down.
GACCTGTTACTTTTGCCATGAAATCGTCACGTCTCGGTTAGTACGACCGGCAAGGATATTGGATAAGTTCATAAATTTTCTGTAAACTTTCGTGGTATCCAAGCGAAATGGAAAGAAGTGGTTTTTTCCATATGTCAAAGTCGTAAATATAAATTGACGTAAAGCGTGTATAAGCGGACCATGGCCTTCTACAGAAGGTTGATACATAATAAAATATGTAAAGAATTTCAGTACGATAAGGCAAATCTATGATTAAATACGAGTCGTTTGGGGACAAATCGGCGTAAATAGCCTGTCTATCTCTTCGGGTCGGGGAAAATTTCCAAACGACTCCGGTAATCGAGAAGGGGTCGACACTTCTAATCCTGACTAATGCCCTTCGGCCGACAAAAGGAGGCTAACCGTAACACTCGAGATACGAGCACGTACGTCTTTTGACTAGTAGGCGAGGATCCCAGGTAAAAGGAGAACCTGAAACGTTTACCTGAAAAGTTGAGAAACGGGACGCCCGTGAAAGAAATTCCGTGTGAAAGAAAAGGTTAATACTTGTAGAAAAACAATTTTCAATGGGATCATATTTTTACTTTAGTTTTAACGATTTTGGAACAACCAATCGGGAGAGCGTTTTCCGAAGCAGAAGAGGAAAAACATGCCCACCGAGACATAATTGGTCAGGGGTGCCCGATTTATGGATAACTTGATTTCTAAACACCCGTCAATATATCGTCATGTCAATAAAATGGATTTGCATATCCGCACGCCTGTTACCGATTAATAATCTAGGATACTCATTTTTTCCCAATGGAAGCTTAACCCCTCTTTTCCTCTAAGAATCGTGCTAAACTGATCTTCTAAGCTAATTCGTAAATTATTAAAACAATTCAAAAATGTTTTAAAACAAAAGAACTGGTTTTATATAGTACAACAATTAAACTGGCACAATTGGATGTTATTTATATTAATTTATAATTAATTCTTTTATATTAAGTGAGATAGACCAAAGCTAATTCTATCAAATTATCAAAAGTCATGGCCAAATTGAAGTTTGAATCAATTTACCGCCGTGTATCAAACTGAACACATGAACTTGATGGACGAAAAATTTAAATTCTAACCACGGTTTAAACTGGGTTCAAGAGAACTTCCTCTTGATTTGAACCTCAATATTTAAGAGAAGGGTTTGATGAACAATTTCCATGAAACTAGTTCAGTATATTTTCTGTGTGTATAACAGACATATTGGATGGAGTTGATCTTCATTCAGCTAATAAAGAAACCTGGAGAACTGTCGAAATGTCCATAAACCTTTTGGTATAACTTATGACCAGACATTTTGAAAAAACAACAAAACCACCCTTTCTGTTCAAGAAAGTTTAGCCATAACACTCCACTGAAACGTTTACCGGCAGCCAACTAGCCAAGAAGAATGCAACATGCCATGATTCCACAAAGTATCTTTGATTCTACGGGAACATTTTCCCAGATCGGAGCGTGCCAAAATTCATTTCAGTATTACCAAAGAAATTTATAGCAGTAACTCCAGATGCTAAAATGATAGTGGTACCGATGATTGGACACTGGGGACTGCGGAAGCATATGGATCTATTATTTGATGGTTCATACCTATTCCATACATGTGGCCATATTTATACGTTTTTAAGTAGGTACACCAGCTTCCAAGGATATGGTCATGGTATTCATTATCATCCGGACGTTGAACACGTTTTGCTTTACTACAAAAACATCGAAATCTAGAACGTGTTAGGACGAGAATCATAATAGGACTCCAGATTCTACTGGTATATGAATTTGCCTGGAAACAGCAGAAACCTTTGCAGTTATTGTCAGGAAGAAAAAGATATCAGAACATATGCTCTGTTACAGCAAAGTCTTTTGTAAGTTAAGATTCTTTTTTCTGACAGAGGAAAACCGAAGGCCAAAAAAATTTTGCCCCAGGTCTTTATTTGATCTAACTTGAAGTCCTCCTCAAGTTGACACTGATCAGAGGAGGATGTCGAGGGTCATATGCTTCCTAACCTATCTTTGGGATAACACGGCCAAACTTAGATTTTTTTAAACGGGTTCAAAAATCTAATGATAACTTGACAAATTCTAAAACTGTCAGACAGAGTACAGTCACGATTAAAAATGTCTAAAATAATTTCACAACTGTTTCAAGTATAAGACTCCATATGAACCTGAATAAATAAAAATTTATGTTTTAAGCACGGTTTAAACTGGGTTCAATGGAACCTCGCTCTTGACCCGAACTACATAAGCACAGAGAAAAGGGATCGATGACCACTCTGGTGGGGACCACAGTTCGATGAACTAGTACAGCATATTTTCAGTTCTCTATTGCTCAGCATATCGAAATTTCATCGGTCAAAGAGTGACGACAGTCAACATATCCATAAACGTTTGTGATTGCTTAAGGTCGAATATTTGAGAAAACAACCAGCTTTGTGTTAAAGAAAGTAGCAACCAAATCGCCAGAAACGAAAACAAAGTATCTGTGATTCAAGTGGGACATTTTCCAAGGCAGAAGCATACCGAAATTCATTTCAATATAGCCAAAGTAACTTACAGCAGTAACTCTAGGTACTAGAATGATAGCAGGAGTGCTGACGGGTCACTCCGGAGCCATGTGAGTCTGTTTAAAGCGCGGTTCATACGTCTCCTATTGATTTGAACACATTTATGGATTTTAACAAAGGAGATGGTAAAGGTTTACTTTACTACAGAAGGAAATAAAACTTCTAAATCTAGGGTGTATCAGGAATAGAATCATAGTTCTAGGTTCTACTGGTATATGAATTGACACGATGTAGCAGGAACTTAGGAAAGACCGACTTAAGAAAAGACATCAAAACTCATGCTCTCAAAAGTCAAAAAACGCTATTGTCCCATGTGTACATTTTATCAAAGTCAAAGGCTTGAAGTCCTTCCTGAAGTTCCGGAAAATCGAATTGGTGCATTTGATTAATTGTGACTACCAGGTGGGTTTTATATTTCGAGATACATGGCTATTTTATTTAATCGTCCGTTATAGACTTGCAGGAGTGTCATCAACAAGAGTTCGGACGAAAATCTTTACTTTTATCTACCTTTGAGTTTTCCTGAAATTCCAGGAATCCGATGGGTGTATCCATTGTTATGGATGATCTTTTAGTATCATCATTAATCATATCATCTGTTTCCTTTCTTTCCGCTAAACCGTTCGATTAATCCTTGGCAATATTTAGGCGTTTTAGGTCAATTGGACATACATGCCGCTGTAGAGGATATCCGGAGTCATACGAATCTCGTGAAATGAATGAGCGCATGGTTCATTCGTTATCCTATTCATTTGAACAGATTTATGAATTTTTAGCTGAATTGGGCACGCAACTTCAAATGGTATGGTCATGGTATTCATTTATTATCCAGATGATAATGACATACCGAGCACGTTTTATTTCACCAGGGAAGCTAACGGAACTAATAAATCTAGGACGTGTCAGGACTAGAATCATAGCAGGACTCAAGGTTCTAGTGGTATATGCATTGACTGAAGCAGAAACCAAAAACCAAAAAGTAGATATTGTCAGGCTTAAGAATGCACATCAGAACTCATCCGCTGTTTTAGCAAAGTCCTTTGTATGTTAAAATTCTTTCTTCTGATATTGCAAAAGGTCAAAAACCTTTATCTCAAGTGTTTGCTTGATTACAGTTGCAGTTTTCCTTGAAGTTCTAGGATATGTATCTAATGGTTTGTCCATTGTTTGCTGATTACCAGGCCATACAGAGCAAACGGCTTTTCCTGCATGGGGATAGATGACTATTTTAGTATGTCGTCCGTAAAACCTGAGGAGGAATATCAATGACAATAAAGGTTTGGGAAAATATCTTTACTTTTGTCTAACTTTGATCCTTCCTGGTATTGCAGGAAAATCGGACAGTTGTATCCATTTTTTTGGATGGCTCATGCCTTTCATCAACATCATCTGATTGCCTCCTTTCCGCTAAATCGTCGATGGATTCTTGGCAATATTAGCAATATTTACGGGTTTTAGGTCAATTTGAGATACATACTGCAGATACACCATCTCATTCATTCCATTCCGCTAAACCTATGGATATAGTTGGTCTTGGTATTCCTTTATAATCCGGTTCACAATGAGATACCGAACATGTTTTATTTCACCAGAGAAACTAATAAAATTAATAAATCTGGGATGTTAGGACTAGAATTATAGTAGGACTCCTGATTCTCGAGGTGTGCGAAGCAGAAACCAGTACAGATATTGCCAGGAAAAAGAAAAGTCTTCAGAACCCATCCTCTGAAAAGTGAAAAAACCCTTTCGTCCCAAGTTTATATTTTATCAAACTTGAAGTCCTTCCTGAAGGTCCAGAAAATCGGATTGATGCATCTGGTTAATTTCCATCCAGGCAATACAGGGAGCAGGGTTTTATATATAGGGATAGGTGACAATTTAGATCAATCGTCCGTAAAACGTAAGCAGGAATGCCAATGAAAATGAGAGTTCGGGAAAAGAATCTTTACTTTTGTCCAACTTTGATCCTTTCTGGAATTGCAGGAACGGTCGTATCCGTTTTTTGGATGGGTCATCAACATCTTATTCTTGCTTCTTTCCCGCTAAACCGTTCTATGGATTCTTGGCAATATATTCGGGTTTTAGGCCAATTTGAGGTACAAGCTCCTTACATGGTCATCGTGAAATACTTTCTGTCAAAATTCGGCCCAGTTGGCTGTTTTATTATGGCTTTATATCCCCAATTTACCTCAAACATTGGTGTGATGATTTCTTAGATTCTGCAAATGGAATTGCTTTAATATTTACATATGAGGATTATATTTGGATTAGAAGGTAAACTTCGGTCATGTTATTTCTTCGAACTATAAAACGCAATTGCCGAAGAAATATTAAAGACAATGGGATCTCGTTGGTTTCCTGGTGGCACGGATTACATTATTCACTCTCTTTCTTTTTTCGTCTATAATTTGAGACGTATTAACATTTTTAATCTACATTGAATAGGAGGCCAGTTAGGGTTTGAATTTAAAATAGAGCTAATAATGTTGTAAGAATTGTATCGGAGGAAGGCGTGGGCCGGCAGGTAAACGGGACGCGGGCTAATCGAACTCGATACCGAACCGATTCCTCCAGTTGAGATACCGTTCGGACAGGACTTCCTAGCCGGGACGTAGGACGTTTCCGGAAGATTTCGACGAACAGGAAATCGCCGTGGGGAGTCACGGCCGCAGTGGAAACAAAAAATATTTCAACGCGTTGGCGACGTTTCGCAATTTGCATATAATTCGCCGGTCAGGACGATAGAAAATTTAATGTTGAAATTAAATAAATAATAGATAATGTTTGGTAAGGGCTCTAACTTAATATCCCTTAATAGATTCCCCCACACCTGGAATTTAAACGGTTGCCAGTCGCTTACCCGAACCCCGAAGTAATTTCCTATCACGATTAATATTAAAATATCTGAAAAATATGCTGAGAAAAAAGATTGTGATGTATTTACAACAAAATATAAAAACAAAGGATGAATAATAAAAATAATTATTATTCGCAGATCGTGAGATGCGGTCTGATGTGACGTAGGTTTTAGAAAGACGTTTTCTTTATCGTGCCTACGTTTCGATCTTTATTGAGAACATCTTCAGTGCTCAAAGTTTGTTTTCCGTCTTTATTGTAGTCATGCTGAGACTGCCCATCATACTCACTATGGTATCACAACGGTCACAAAACATCACACGTTTCGAAAAACAAATACTCTGAGCCCCGAAGAAGATATCATTAAAGCTCGAAACATGGCACGATAAAGAAAATGTTTTTCTACAAGCTATGTCACACCAGACGGCATCTCACGATCTCCAAATAATAATTGACCACGCAAAAATAAAAACAATTGAAAAATTAACATGTATTTCAAGATTTCAAGTACATTAAGTGTTAATTTCAATTAAAACTATGGAAACTTTAAATGCCTTGCTATAATAACTACATCAATCATAATTAAATAAAAGGTTTGAAGAAACAAGACGAGGAAAGGGGGCAGAGAGATATGCATCAAAACAGAAAAAATGAATAAGGAAAAGAACTGAACATAAATATATAGGATTAATAGAGAGATAGAGAGAGAAAAAGAGAGAGACACAGACAGAGAGAACGAGTGAGAGGAAGAGTCTTATTGCCACAGCATAGACTAAGTGAAAAAAATGAAAAAAAGGGAGAAAAAATTAATATGGAAAAGAAGAGTTAATAGATAGAGAAAGAGAAAGAGTGATAGAGACAGATGGATAGATAGATAGATAGATAGAAAGAGAGAGAGAGAGATAGAGAGAGAGATAAGGAGGGAGAGAGAGAGAGAGAGAGAGAGAGAGAGAGAGAGAGAGAGAGAGAGAGAGAGAGCAGAAAGACAGAAAAAAAGCAACACGGTAAAATACAGAACATAAATATATATGATTAATAGATAGATAGATAAAGATGGATCGATAGATAAATAGATAGCTAGATGGATTGATGGAACGAGAGAAAGAGGGAAAGAGAGCGGGAGAGAAAGGGTCTTATTGCCACAGCAATGAAGAAAAGATTGAAAAAAAGGGGAAAAATGAATAAGGAAAAGAAGATTTAATAGATAAATAGATAGGTAGACAGAGAGAAAGAAAGTGTGTGTGAGAGAGAGAGAGAGAGAGAGAGAGAGAGAAAGAGAGAAAGAGAGACGGAGAAAAAAGTGAAAGAAACGGACAGTTTAAGGGAAAGTGATTAAAAGAAAAGAAAAAACAAGAAATATAAATATATAAAAAATAGAGTCGGACAAAGGGAGAATCGTACATCCTGATTAAATCACAACTAACATAGAGAGAAAAGAGCGCAGTTGGAAAGGAGATCATCATCATACTGATCATTGAAATAGTAATTTTTCTATTATTATTATTTTATTATTATGTGTAACCTTTCAATTAATTAATTTTGACGTAAGGTATTGGTTGAGATAAAAAAAAAAGTAAGTGCCACGAGCGGGATTCGAACCCACTATCTTTGGATTATAACGCCGCTGTCTACCACTTGAGCTATCGAATCTTTGATCCACTGGAGTAGCACAAATGGTTGAGCAGCAGAGTATCAAAACCAAGGTCGTGGGTTCGAATCCCGTTCGTGACACTGACTTTTTCATCTGAACCCATACCTTACGTAAATATTAATTAATTTAAATGTTATTTGGAGGATGGGACCACAAAATCTAGTGAACTTTTGTGTAACACACAAATGTAATATGGAAATAATTCAAAATTACTTAAATTTCTGATTCCAAGGAAATAGTAAATATTATTTTGCATAAGTCAAACTGAATATTGCTTAATATTTTCATGACCTTGTGCTTAACCGTACGTTTTATACGTTCTCCAGTGAAACAACACCGCCCAGTGTTCGCCCATCGTACTTTCGAGATTTTTGCACTGTCATTCAAAAGCTGAACAAGTTGTGATAGGAGAATAAATAATTATAAGTAGCTATTATTAAAAACAGACGCCTTCTCAATCAATCAAGTGTTTATCGTACAAACAGACGATTCTCCAAGGCCTTGCCACCGCTCTAATGGAGTTTCGAGTGGGTCCGTGCGGCTCAGCGGCATCCTAAAGCACTAAAACCCGCTAAGTAACGTCTAATACACGGGAGCCGTCGGGACGTGGGCGGCTGGAAATATCCGGGCATACAATATTGCAACATACCTTACGACAGCACTCCTACAACCTCTGACCCCCGCCTTCTTTTATTTTATTTTCAAGCGATTTCTAAGCGGAATAGACGTTAAATCCGTACTTTAAGGCCTTTACTGTAAAGAGCACGCTTTGATTTTTCTTTTTTTTTCCTTTTTTTCCTTATGCGAAGAATAGGGGCGTACCAATAAAATCTTGTGTAAACTGCGAACAAGCAAAATCGGAAAACTTCCCCAGCACTTATTGCGCGCTAAACGACCAAAACACCTGCGTTTAACATTCAATTTATCCATAAAGATCAACTTTAATTTGAATTATGAATAGGCATTCAAATTGTTCTTACTGTAAAATCTAGTCCTTATACTGTTTATACATTTTGTTTGTTTATTTTATGAATTTATGTATATATATTTCATGATTTCAAACGTGCATTTGATTTTACAAATAATATTTGACGGAGTCCTTCAACGTGACATATTAAGCCCTATCCTATTAATATTTATTCGTTTCCGACATAGAGTTCTTTGTGATTAGAAAGGCAACTTTTTAAGCCATTCCAGTCATCTGCTCTGTCTGCTGTACGATGACGCCTTCTAGCCTGCAACACCAGAGGTCCTATAAACCATTGTATATTTGAAAAAAAAAGGCCATTTGTTAGTATGTCGGGTTCGAATTCAGGGCCGCTGGATTTGAACCCGGGACCTTTACTTTACAGTGGTTCGTTGCGGCCACCGACGAACCCCTGCGGTGCTATTGGTTGGGTGCGTTACGTAGAACAGAGCCTCAATTCTTAAACTGATTAGGGATAGGCTCCAACTGTTAATTAGCATTTTTTTAAACTAAATTATCCGGTAGAGTAGACTGAGGGAAAGGGATAGATAATGTAGATCTCATCTGGTATACAGATTTCTACAAGTCTATTGTACAGAGGTTGGCATATACGAAAATAAACCGTACAGCACGGTTTCAAGCGGAGCCTGTGGCTAATCCATTAAGTCAAAACTTCAGACAATTTTCAAAGTCTCTCACTAAGTCGGAAATTTCACCACCCACATAAATCAGGCAATGGTCAGAAGAGGATCTGAAAGGTCATATTTTACCAAAGAAATTTTGTAGTACTAACTCTCGGATTTGTTACTAATAGAATGTTATAGGACTGCTCATTGGATACTGGATGTGGTAGCATATGAATCTATTTTTTGGTGGTTCATACCTATTCCATACGTTTGGCCACATTTATAGATTTTTAGGCAAATTGGTCTAGCAGCTTCGAAAGATATGACCATGGTATTGATGTATTATTCGGACGATAGTGAGAAGCGGAACATGTTTTACTTCATCGCAGAAGGTAATAAAACTTCAAAATCTAAGACGGGTTAGTGCTAGAATCCTAGAAGCACTGCAGATTCTAGTGATATATGAGTTGACTGGAAGCAGAGGAAATCTGAGCAGTTATTATCAAAACGAAGAAAACATCGGAACATGTGCTCTGTTACAGCAAAGTCTTTTGCAAGTTATAATTCATTTTTCGGATAGAGGAAAACTGAAGGCCAAAATAACTTTTGTCCCAAGTGTTTATTTGATCATACTTGAAGTCTTCCTGAAGTTGAAACTGATCAGAGGAGGATCTGGAGGGTCATATGCTTCCTAACCTATCTTTGGGATAACACGACCAAACTTAGGTTTTTTAAATGGGTTCAAACGAGAACTTGACAAATTCTAAAACTGTCAAACATATTACACTCACGATTAACCCTAAAAAATTATCGTATCCAATTCAAGTATGAGACTGTCCATATGAACCTAATTGACGAAAATTTTAAGTTTTAACCACGGTTTAAACTGAGTTCAATGGAACCTCGCTCTTGACTTGAAGTACATATGTTAAGAGAAGGGATTGGTGGACAATCTAGTAGGGACCTCAGTTCTACGAACTACTTCAGCATATTTTCAGTTCTCTATTGCTCAGCATATATAAATTTCATCACCCAAAGTGTGACGAATCACAGATATATTGGCTAGAGTTAATTTCAACTTCCGAAGAAACCTGGAGAACTAAAGGCTACTGCTCCCACAGTCGAAACATCCATAAACGTTTGTGGTTGGTTACGACCGGATAGTTGAGAAAACAACCAACTTTGTGTTAAGGATAGTAGCAACCCAATCGCCAGAAACGTAAATAAAGTATCTGTGATTCAAGGGGAACGTTTTCCAAGACAGAAGCATGCCAAAATTCATTTCAGTATAGCCCAAGTAACTTATAGCAGATACTAGAATGATAGCAGGAGGCCGTGTGAAGTACTGCCAAAAAAACTTAAAACTAAACGAAAGGCTTCTACTTCCACAGTCGAAATATCAACAAACATTTAGGATTGATTATGGCCTGACACCCCTTTGAGAAAACAGCAAAACGTCTGAGGCATATGAATCTATTTTTTGAGTGGTATCAGATTTATGTATTTTTAGGTAAATTGGACAGCCAGCTTCAAAGTGTATGATCATGGTATTATTTTAATATCCAGACGAGACACTGAACAAGCTTCACTTTACCCCAAAAGCTTTTAAATCTAGGGCGTGCAGGACTCCAGGTCCCAACGGTATATGAATTGCCTGGAAACAACAGAAACATGTGCAGTGAAGAAAACTCTGTTACGTGGTAACGTTTCATCTGGTAAATGTTTTCCTTGCTATAATCATCATCATCACCCCACACAGACTCTCTTAGAGACACCTCATCCCGTTGACCTTTCTTGCTCATTCACTTTTCTATTCAATTTCGCCCAGACGCCGAGTTCTCATTGTATATGCCTAGAGTATTTTTTTCAGATTTACTATTCTCAAAAGCACATCAAAGCAAAATAACGCAAAAGGGAGACAATTATTCAGCTAACTTCAGATTTAAACGACTGATGTGGAAAACAACAATAAACGTTATTAATTGAACCTTCCTAACAATAAGGTGATTCATCTGGCGAGGCAAATTGGGAACAATAAATTCCAACGTGCGTTACGACCCAATAGATTTAATTTATGATTATTATCCTTTTCTTTAGAGTAACAGTTCAACATCCGCCGATGGATTCAAAAGTACGGAGACACCTGCCCCGATCGCGGCGGAGAGAAAACCGCGAGCGCGACTTTGACGAAAGAGAGGGGGGTTTAACGACCTCATAAAAAAAGCTGGCTGCTTATGTTTTATGCTTTTATACGTCACTGTATTATATTTCACCGTCGTCCGCGGCATCTGAGACGTTTGTAAAAATTCCGTCCGAGGGGACGAACCGGCCGACGTGGATAGACGGTTACGCCTCGAAGAAAACGGCCATAATTCAACTGATTGATAAGTATCAGGTTGAATTACGACCTTGTGATAAGACACGTCCGTTTATTTTTAGTCTTGCTGTTTCGTCTGACGCGATTCAAATTAATACATTGTTCAGAAATATTAAATTACACAAACAACCCTTTGAAAAGCTACTGCACGGGCCTTGATCCATTTCGCATACAATGGAGCACGATATCCAAAAAAAAACAGCATTAACATAAAAAAATGCCATGATCATACTTCAGCATTTTTAATTTAACATCTTTGGCAAACTTTTTCACAGTTCATTACAATGAAAAAATTCTTGTTTTTCATTCTTTATAACCTCCCTCTTCATATTCCATCTCTCCATAAATTGGAAATTTCCTTCCGTAATGATCATCTCTAAACCTTGGAAATCTGTTCACCTTCCTTGCTCATTCACATCAGTAAGTTTTCCATTATTGCACTAAAGGTTTAATTGATCCGCCTGCCGCACTATTCATTCATTCATCTTTCCAACAAGTCCATCGTGTTCATTTTCATCCTACCTAGATACAAAGCAATACTGCTCTGGTTATTGGATGTACACAAACCTTCAATGAGGTATCAAACTAGGGACTGCTGTACTCTCAGATATACCTTTACAAAAATTTTACCTTAGGATTCTTTCTATCCTGTTGAAGCACATGTCCTCAATTGACTTTTTCATACAACCTGATGATACTTAATATTTTTACCTTCACAGCTTTCTGCAATCTTCTAAGGAGAGAGGGCGCCTCACAAGGGAGAATTTTTGCTGCCATTTATACTGCTATCCTATGTACACCATCATCACTTAAGAAGGTAATACCGGAATTTTATCTTCGAATTTGGTTCCTTCGATATTCAGTCGGTCCAACCCTCTATGTTGTAAGTCCCCGGAAATATTATGCTTACAGCAGAGGGGCGTCGGTGATAGCATCGGTTAAAGCGTTGATACGTTGACGCATCACTGGATGGTACAAGTCCTGGGTTCGAAACCAGCGGCCCTGCATTCAAACCCAATATTATATTCAATACACAAGCTTTGTCTAACAAAACAACACTGATATACCGTCGGTAAAATCGCATCGTACGTTTAGCGAGAACGAGATGGTCATCTCAAACCAATTTATTCCATGCAATCCCTCTTTTGTGGTTTTAGTAGTCTTATGTAAAGTGGTTACCTTAATTGGATCCACGGAAGACTAAAGGGATATGGTTAATGAATGATTGGCTCTTAACACATCCGACAAATCCCTCGAGTAATTTCAATTTGCTGCAATATCCCTCTCACCATAACCTCTCCGCCTTGATTTTGGCGTTTCATATGGTTGACAATAATATTTTGTCTCGGAGTTAAAACCCGTCTTCGAAAATGTGCTCTTATCCTAGAAATTTGTTTTATTCCGTAGAAAAATCTAATTAAATGTTCTTTTAGCTTTCAGTCTGTGAGGTTACTTAGTTAAAATTTAGTCTTAGCCAGCCATCCCATTCAAATTAGGTCAGCCAGTCCCACCACTAAATATATGATGTTGATATTTCAGGGTGTTGTATACTGCGCCCTTTAAGAGCTATTGTATCCCCCGTTCTCTGCCTAAAGCACATCGGTGACTCCTATTTCATCAGGGAACTTGATTAATAGGCCCGGTTTTATTGGTTGAAGTTCTTCTATGGTCACATTGTACATCCCAAAACACTTCCTCCTACGGGCTAATGTTGCTCCTCAGTTTGTTAGCAGATGTGTTGGTGTCTCTTCTGCTTCTTTGTAGAATCTGCATGTGCCATCCTGGATTATTCCAATTTTCTTTAGATGCCCGTTTAATCTACAGTGTCCAGTTAGGAATCCTGTTAGGATTCGCAGTTTATTCCTGCCTCCTTTGACACATAATTTCTTTCTTCCCAAAATTGGTTAAAAGATTCTTGGATTGCCCGTGTCCAATAAGCGAATTCCAATGTTCCCTTATTTTCTTTTTGTCCTTCTGTCTGAGATGTTCGTTGATAGTGTGGATTCCTATGCCACAGAAGGATTCAGGTCCTATCAGCGGTGTAGCTGCCCCTATCTTTGCAAGGGTGTCCGCTTTCTCGTTGCCATCTACACCCATGTGTCCTGGGACCCAGCAGAGGCTTACTTTATTCTGCGTACCTAATGAATTTAATTTGGTTTTGCAGTTCAGTACTATCTTTGAACTAATGATGTTCGCACTTAGTGCTTTGATGGCTGCTTGGCTATCTGACATGATAGCTATATTCTTGTTTTTGTATCCTTTATCTAAGTTGAATTGGACACATCTTTCTATTGCGTGAATCTCTGCTTGAAAGACCACTAAATATAGCGAGAATCCGAAACGCATCTGACGGAGAAAATGATCGAAAAAGAC
>CM077109.1:13565831-13597453 GCA_039619505.1 Cimex hemipterus | reverse complement strand
ATATATATCTCATTTTAAAGTTGTATTGCAAGGTGACATTTTGTGTCTTCCGCATGAACGAATATACTGTTTACTGTCAATAAAGAAATTAGTTTAGAATACACCTTTTACGTCACACTCGCACGCACCTGTACATGTACAATTACGGACTATTAATTAAATGTAAAAATAATTATCCTAGGTCAAAATTGAAACAGAAATAGCGTGTAAGTTGTATTTCTGAATTGTTATAATGGCTATAATAAATATGACCGTAATTGAGCAGTCAGTTTTATCTAAGTAACTGTTGAGGGTTGGCCGGATCGCGTGTTCCACCCGTCGGACTCCTCCTCGTCTTAATACCATTTATTACCACAGCACACTTTAACAAAGGGAATCCACTTTTTAATCTTGGCTTTCGGTGCCGCGGCGACATGTCCTTTCTCCAACCTTTAACGGTCCCGGCGTCGCCACGCCCGTGGAAGGTGTTCGCCTCCTTCACCGATGACGCCCCGGGGCCGGTTTTGTACCCTTTCTATCACTGTGTACAAACAACGGATAATGTTAATAGTTAAAAAAAAAAAAAGCCAAGTCATGCAATTGTTTACAGATGTGGATCACGCGAGGCTCTTTCTCACCCTAGGGACCTTCTCCAGTTCACACCTCAAAAAAAGATCAACTCTACTCCTTTGATCCTTATCTTGAAATGCCAAGTTTCACGAGTCTGAAAGGCAGACTTCTAAATCCTTTCTCGGTCACTTTCACAATAAGATTTAATTTTTTTTGTAAGTGCTAGGATTTGATATGAAAAAAAATCAATAACATCACCCTGCATACTCCAAGAAGAAAACACCCAACAAAAAAGAATAAACTTGAATTTGGACGGTTTACATTATGGAAATAAGGTTGTGTCTTTACAGTAGTCAGAAATTTGTTCGTGAAACAAAATAATTACTTGGAGGTCATGAGATGCGGTCTGGTGTGACGTAGGTTTTAGAAAAACATTTTCTTTATCGTACCAACGTTTCGACGTTTATTGAGATCATCTTCAGAGCTCAAAGAGTATCGTTTTCTTCGTAGATGTGTTGACAGGGAAGTATCAACATGATATACAAGAGGAACGCAGAAAACAATACACATTGAGCCTTGAAGATGATCTAAATTAAGCTCGAAACGTGGAACGATAAAAAAAATATTTTTTTAAAACGTACGTCACGCCAGACAGCAGCTCACGATTTCCGAATAATCAAGGACTAACGGTTACTAATGACCGCACAGATTTAAGCAATGCTTGTAATTGCAGGCCCTGAAGAAGATCTCAATAAAGGCCGAAACGTTGGTACGATAAAGAAAATGTTTATCTAAAACCTACGTCACACCAAATCTCACGACCTCCAAATAATTATTGGCTAACGGTCATTAAACAGCGCACATAAAACACAATGTTAGTTTAGTTTTACGCCATATTTTCTTCAAATGATTAACAAATTTGACTTTTATTGGATATTACGTGAAAATTTTTGTAATATCCGTCAGCATCACAATAGCAAAATATGTCCTGGCGGTTAGATTTTTCCTGTTCCAACACCCAACAACTATGTGAATAAAGAGTCAATCTTGCGCCAACCGTTTTATTACATTACATTGAAATTAAACGATGCCGGGTTAAAATGAATTCCGTCGGGCATAAAATAACAACGAAGAAACGGTCACCTGGATAAAATTTGTTCTCAATTATCCAGTTGTTAACCGGTTTGCATTATGGCTCAGATGGCGGTGATTTTTTAATTTTTTATTTTATTCACTATATAAACCAATAGCCAAGGAAGAAGATCCTTAATGAAGACTAAAGCAGCTATGCTTAAATTAAAACATTAGCTATCGTAGGAATTGGCGGAAGAGGGCGGCCGGGGGCCACGGCTAATAAACTCCTTGGAACAGGGGTGGGACTTATTAATTGAATGGATTCAACCCTTTTAGCAGCAAGGGCAGCACACGGATAACTCAGAGGCTTATTAAGGAGTTTGAGGATAATGGGCCGAGAGGCCCTAGAATTTTTTCTTCCCCTACCAAAGCCTTTTACAAGAGTGAGAAATTAATCCGGTCCTGCGAGAATTGCCCCTTGGGGAAAGGGTTGTCTTTATTGCGAAGGGGGATTAACATGTTGCCCGATTCTTTTAATTGAGCAGTAAATAGTCGGGACTCGCTGGCCGGGAATTTTGAAAAGGGTGGCCCCGCTCTGGAAGACTACTTGTAGTCTTTGAAGAAGGAGATTTCGTTTGTACAATTCCTTAGGCGCCGAAGAACCATCCTGGAACAAAGTACACGACGTATTAGTCAATAAATTGATGATCTTTTAGCTCCTGCTAACCAACTCACCTTCAGATGATTAGAAACGCTGGCTTTATTGATGATGATGTGATACTCCATAGTCTGCCATGTACCCCTCGGTTTGTCCTTTCCGCTGATCATGTCCTTCATATTCTTGCTGTTTGGATCTGTCATCATTCCACTCTTGAGCATGCCTAAAATCCAATTTGTTTGCAAAATTATGATGGTTTTGTCTAATCAAAACATAGCGAAAATATGAGTAACAAATATTATAACATACATAAAACACAAACAATAAAACAGAATGATGGATATTCAAGCCAACATAAAAAGGAGCTAATTATTCAGAAATCGTGAGATGCGATCTGGTGTTGTGCAGGTTTCAGAAAAATATTTTCTTTATCGTGCCAACGTTTTAGCCTTTATTGAGATCATCTTCAGAGGCTGGGATTTACAAACATTATTTAAACTTAACAAATTCATCTATTTGTTACATTTAAAAACTGTTTGTAAATCCCAGGCGCTGAAGATGATCTCAATAAAGTTCGAAACGTCGCACGGCAAAGAAAATGTCATCTCACGATTTTTGAATAATTATCGACTAACAAGTACTACAGCTTTTCGCAATTCAATAAACGGCCATTATTCATGCTCTGTCTGTATGTCTGTCTGTCTTCGTCTCTCCCAGCCTGCCAGTCTATCTGTCTGTTCTTCTCCCTCGATCTTTATTAACCGACATGCCCATCTATTCCTTATTGTTTATTATTCTGATTGTTTCACAATTTTCCTGCTTACTTCTTCTTTCTGTCTGATTTATTTTGCCTTTTTCGCTGTGTTTCGGTTTTTCACTTTTTGTCCCTTTATAATTATCTGCTACATTTTTCGTTTTGTCTTTTCCAGTCTGGCTATGTGAACTGTATGCCTATTATTTCTGGAATTTTTATTGCACATAAGTCTGTCTTTCTATATATGTGCTTACCTATCTTTTCTCTTTCCTGTTGGCGTTTTTCTTTAAAATATATTAGGGTCTCCCACATATTCTTCGTCTCTCTTTCTCTTTCTCACTCTCTCTCTCTCTCACCCTCTCTCTATCTATCTTTCTTACCCTACTCTCTTTACTTGTCATCGACTCTTAACTGTTTTCTAACCCTTATTAATTTGTTGTAGCATTTCAATCAGCCTTTTTTCATTCTCTCTCTCTCTCTCTCTCTCTCTCTCTCTCTCTCTCTCTCTCTCTCTATTTCAATCTATTTCTATTTTTCTTTGCTTGGCTAAGTGTTTATTGGTCATTCCTGTTGTCTTTTAAGCCTATCTGCCTTCCTTACTGACTTTCTTTTAATGCAGGTCCTTTTAACTATCTCTCTACCTATTTTTTTGTTGTTTATTTCTTTACGTTTTACGGCCTATCTGCCAGCTTGTTTGTTAGTTTTCTTTTTACTTCAGTCTTTTTGTCTGTTACTCTTTCTCGTTCCATTAGCCATCTCGATGTATCTCTGTTTCTCCCTGCCTGACTGCTTGCTTATTTGTTTGTTTGTAAATCCGTCTTTCTGCCCCTCAGCTTCAATGACAATGACATGAGATAACTGGATTGATCAGTTCTGACAGCACTGCCAGCGAGGATTTGTTACCAACTACCCATGTTTTAACTCCAGGTGGTAGGTCCATCTACAAATCGATGAACACAGGTGCCGACTGAGTGTTTATTTTACTGGGTCCGTCTATTCTCGCTGGTTTCAATTGCAAAAATACGATATTGTCCATGAAGAGGAACTGAAAGTTTATGCCCTTAAGATTAAGAAAGTTAAAATGTATAATCGATTGTTTTTAAAGAAATTATTAAGACAGCTAAGATGAACTAAAAATCGTATTTATATTGAAAACCATTGTCCTTTGCTTATGGCTGACGTTCCTTGGTTTATGGTATATGGTTATGTGCCTAAGGTCGCTTAAATTTTTTCCCTCTTCATCTTGCAAGTTGATACACCAAATTGACAAGTCCTCTACCTCCCGGAAGGGGGGGGGAGGGTGTTTTGCCAGAAGACGATTCTACACTAGAGAGTATTGATCTTAAGTTTTTTAGCAACGGCGTCTCTCCACTGGGTCCGGCCCCAGGCGGCCCTAACGTGAAATTGTTGTGTCCTGCATACAAATAAGCTCTCCGCCCCAGCCCTCCCAACCAGCCGCCCCCACGGACAAAAAGAACAAATTCTTGTGAGGCTTTTAGTTCGAGATCAATAGGTCTACATTGGTAGGACCCACCGGGACCAAACTGGAAAACAGTTGAAAATTTGTAAACAAACTCGGACGACGTTTGTCTTCCGGGTTCGAAACCATCTGTACCTTTCCTCAGCCGGTAAAAGAAGGCTATCAAACAGACCCCTTTATTTACAAGAATATTCTAAAAAGATTTTGTCCCCTAGAGCATTATTTTTCAGCAAACTATAGATTTATATCATACTACAAAAGAAAATTACGAATAAGAATATAAAGGCCAAATCACTACAGACTAAACATAAAAAAAAAATTATTTATCCAACAATGAACCATACTAAACAATTTACTACCACTTCATTAAAAGGACAAGACAAAAAGACCCAAAACAGAAGAAACCACCTATAAAAAAAAAGTTGATATATAAAAAATGCACCAGAAGCATCCAGGGGAACAAATAGTCACATATGATTTGAACTAAGAATCAGACAGCCAAAACTTACTGCCATGAAAAAGATACTTCCATTATTTTTTTTTATCTAAGGTCGTGGCCGAGATGAAAAAGTGTCACGAGCGGGATTCGAACCCACGACCTTCTGGCTCAATTCGTCGTTGCTCTAACCACTTGAGCTACAGGTTTGAGCAGCGACGTATTCTTCCGAACGTCTTGGGTTCGAATCCTGGTCGTAACAATCTGTTTTTCCTGAAAAACCTTCACACAGCTAAATTTATAAGAATTAATATAAAAAATAAGTTTAATATTACTACGAAGGATATAAAATCCAACTGTAGCATAATATGTATATAAAAATTCATGTTACATAAATATACATGAGAATTCAACGAACAGAACAAGAATAGACAGAAAAAAGACGCAAAAATCCAAACAGGCAGACATGCAGGGGAATAGATCTATAAATACGAAAATAGTTAAGCAGAGAGAGAGAGAGAAATAGAAAAACAGAGAAGAAGCTGGCAAATAGAGTTTCAGATGATCAGAACAGAAAAAATGTAGTAGATACGTTGATAGGCAAATAGAAAACATCTCGTAGGACAAATGGACGGCGAAAGACTGGCAGAGAGAAAGGCTGGCTGTTTGACAAGAAGTGAGACATAATCAGACCAACTGATACAAACAGAAAAATATAATGAAAGACTGAAAGATGAACAAGCAGTCATACAGACATAGAAAAACACATAGACAGCTAGGAAATCAAATATAATTAGACAGCCAAGAAGAGAAAAAATATAGTTAGTCAATGAGAAGGAGTAAGAGACAGAAATGCAGACGTATTGGAAGGATATAGTCAGTCAGACAGAAAGAGAGGTGAGAATGAGTGAGATAGACACAGACTGGGAGAAAGGAAGCCAATCTGGTAAAGTAAAAAAAAAACAGATGTATAAATAGACAGTCAGAGGAGAATTACTGAAACGATGACAAAAAAAAAAAGACATATAGGTCAATAAAAATAAATAATAAAGAATATTTTAGTACAACAGCATGGATGTTTAGAAAGAGAGAGAGAGAGAGAGAGAGAGAGAGAGAGAGAGAGAGAGAGACAGAGACAGAGACAGAGAAAGAAGTGAAAGACAGAATGACAGAGGAAATAAGACAGGAATCAAGACAGATTTGTATAAAAATAGGAAGATTGATAGATAAAAAGAAGCACTGAAAAACAGAACAACTGGAGAGACTGGAAAATAAACATAAAATATGTATGTCTAGAGAGGAAGGTAGAAAACCAGACAGACAGAAAAACATTCAAGAGTGGAAAAAGAAGGAAGCCAGGCTCGGAAAGATGGAAACAGAAAAACAAACAATTGATATATAGAAACTACCGAACAACCAGGCAGACATACCCAAAATACAAACAGGCAGAAGAAATAAGTAAACTTTAAACTGAAGACTTCTTGTTCTACTAAATTAATTAAATAAACCGACTACTTTTGGAGCTTTACAAATGCATACTGCTTACTTGATTTGTCCCTTATTAAAATAGATTTTTCAGTAAAACAATTAAAGTAGTTATTTTTGGTAAAAGCGAAAAAAAAATCGGTTTTAAGGGATTTCGTTAATGAGAGGAAGAAGGAAATTTTCGTGAAAATCGATATACTGAACAAACTTCTTTGGATTTGTTGACAAAAGCTAGCCAATGAAGGGAATTTATTTAACTGTAGGGAACTGTCTTAAAAGATCTTTTGTCGGCTCTGTTCAAGGTGAATTTTTTCCCTCAAATATTTCAGCTGGCCCGAAACGTTTACCTCGTGGGCTGTCTGCCCCGAAGACGTGACTCGGTCGGACGGCGTGCAGATCTAACCGCACCTGGCCCGGGTTATTTATCGCTTCGAACGATGATTTTTCAAATTTGAATGGAAAATTACTTCCTGCCGCGGCTTCCGCCCCCTCTTTCACCCCTTGAATTATACACTCCGGGGTTGCGTCAAGGGCGGGCCCCACTGTCTCATATTTACATGTATGAAAAGCTCAACCCCTCCCACGACGATCCACCCCTGGATATTTTCTTATAACGTACTTTGGACAACCCCAAATATTCCTCGGGACCTTTTTTTTTTTAACGTGAGCTTGTTCCTTACTGCTCAAGGCTTCGAGGGCTGTTGTGATTTTTTCTCTGACGTTGTCGATTAATTAATTCTCTCTTGTCACCCGGTAATAACTTTTAGCAGTCGAGCTGTGATCTGAATCAAAAAACGCCCGGGAAGATTTACAACTGTGGCGTTGATTTTAATTGTTGCAAGCCGAGGGCAATACGTCGAAGGGCTGGCTGTTTATAAAGGGAAGAACGTGCTGGGCATGCTTGAATGCTAAAACTGTCGGCTACATGTAATTGAAGATATTTCCTTCCGAGGCCCTTCGCCCGAATTCTGCGTGTGATTGAATTAATTCCCTTTTTTAATCTCCCAAACCCTATTACTTATTTTTTTTTATTTTGCATTAAAAATGTTAAAATTAAACATAACAATAATTACGAAAATTTGTGAAAGTTCTTTAAGCAACAACCTACAGTAAAAAAACTAGAGCTCAATCAGTCATAAAAAACAATAATTCTTTATTCTCAAATGACCAATATCCAGTTAAAAACTAAATATTAAGAAATCGTGAGATCTGGTTTGATGTAGGTTTCAGAAATACATTTTCTTTATTGTACTAACGTTTCTACCTTTACTGAGATCATCTTCAGAGCCTGGGATTTACAAACATTGTTTAAATTTAACAAATACATGTACGAAGTTGAAAAAAGTTGAATTTATACAAAACAAAATTTATTTTATATAACGTATGGGTTGAGGTTAAAAAAGTCAGTCTCGAGCGGGATCCGAACCCACGACCTTAGTCTAAATAAGGCGCTACTCTAACATTTGAGATATCGTGAATTTCAACTTCAGGGCCTGCCATTACAGGCATTGCTGAAATTTGTGTGGTGACTAATGACAGTTAGTCGTTGATTATTCGGAAAACGTGGGATTCTGTCTGGTGTGATATAAGTTTCAGAATGCTATTCAGAATAATATATTCTTTATCGTGCCAACGTTTCGAGCGTTATTGAGATCATCTTCAGAGCTCAAAGTGTATTGTTTTCTGCTTAGATGTGTCATGTTGCAACTGCCCTCTCAACATATCTACGCAGAAAACTATACTCTCTCTCTCTCTCTCTCTCTCTCTCTCCTTTTATCAATCTTTCTATCTTCATGTACCTATCTATTAATCCTATATATATTTATGTTCTGTTCTTTTCCTTATTCCTGTTTATCTGTATGTCTCTCTTTAATTTTATTATAATTTTACTTTTCCATGAAATTTAAAATCTATTATATATACTTATTACTATGTAATTATTGTAAATCCGATAATAAATTTTGGTGGCGCCGGTGGTAGAACGGTTTTGCCGTTGATCAGATAAAAAGAGGTCCTGGGTTCGAATCCAGCAGCCCTGCATTCTTACTTACGAACTGCATACTTACAAATGGTTGTTTACCGGCACCCCGAGGGTTGATATAACCTCTGCTGTTGCGAGCCCTCGTTAAAAAAAATGAAAATTAATAAAAAATATACAAGCCATTTTTTGATCAATTAGGTTTAAAATGTTTTACTTTTTTTCGAAATGACTTGGGATCGCATTACATTATCCTTTAGAACTTTGGCGCATATTAAATTTTTTTTTTTTAATTTTAGTAGATTGTAAAGACTTATAAAAATATAATATTTTCGTGACGTATCGGGTCATTCATAAATTAAGTTTATTTTTTATTATGTAAAATTAATTACATTTTAAAGTTTAATGAAATATTCGGATAGTTAATACTCCAAGGTGCGTTAGTTTTCATTTTATATTTGTACAAAAGTGAATTCACGGAATTTGTATTTTTGGCGGAATTAATTTTTTTATTTATAAATCCAGCTATGTTATGTCAACGTAGGGATCGTAGCCTTCTTAAAATAAGTTCAGAGTGAGTTTGAAGATTTTTTTTTTGGGGTAAGCAAAGGTAGAGCGGTGGCTGTTGTATGTTTGCATTAGACAGGTGCTTGGCCCAGTGGGTAAACAAGAGCTGGGCAAACACACTCCAAAACTTCCCACTACCGAGTCATTACATTTCAGGAGTGCCCGGAGCCACTCCAGGGAGCCGATTGGGGGCCGGAGAATCCGGTAGAATGCGAACTACACTTAGGCCTCACTTAAAATGCCAACGGCGGAATGCCCAATTATTGCCCGGGCCGTGAGAAACACAGGGCGACATGTGCGATATAGGAAGATAACGGAGGAAATTAGGGGACCGGTGCCCTTTTTCGGCCCTTCCGCGATAGCTTTATCGGGTAAGATTGTCACACTCGGTGGCCGGCGGCCGAAAATAAAAGTCCCGCTTCGAACAGAAGCCCAAAATTTTCCCCCATCATAACAGTCTTAATTATCTACAAGTAAATTCCAATTAGCAAATTTATATAACCTCGGTTTACTCTTTAACCTAAGATTTACGTAACAGTTCTTGAAACCAATCAAAAACACACAAATAAATACCAATACTTTCATTAATATAGAAAAATAAATCAAATCAAATAAAGCACGAAATAACAACTAGCCTAAAACCAATTTCTCCAAAATATTTTAAAAAATTACCACCTCCAAAATTTGCACACTGCTTCATCAGTGCTTTAACTCAAACAATTTCGCACGTACCTGACTCTCTGTGAGGCATTTGACCAGACCAACAATTAAATTTGGCCAAACAAAGCTCTATTTAACAGGTTACAAAGAATATTGTAAACATACCTTCATCAACTTATGTTTTGTTCCATATACGGTACTATTCTCAGCTTCTAAACCGTTTTACCAAGATGTGTCACATGGCAATGTGTTGGGACCTTTTTTTATTCTCGATTTACACAATGATAACTCGATCAATGTGAAATCCTCAGACACTTCCGAAAATGAGCAACTGACATGTTGACATGGAAAACCTGAGAATGGTTCTACTTCTTACTGTTCAATGGAAGATTCGTGTAAGACATTTCGCATAAAAAGAACTTTGATCAACTTTCGTTTTGTAATTCGTTGATATTTTTGATGTGCCTCGTCCTAAATAATAAGGATATCTCTACTCCATCATTTTACTAGGTGTTGAAATAGAGACAGGAAATCAAGGTACAAAATTTATGGTCTGGTCGTTTAAGTTCATACTTGATGCTTGCTGGTTTGGTCTGCCGGAAGCGATTTGGCATTTCGTCATATTCAGTGGGGTAAAAGCCAACATCAAACATCGAGAAACGTCGTAACATGAACAGGGAGAAATAGAAAACGGCGTTTTTCCGACCGAAATAGCTAGCACAGGAAGAACAAAACCTTTTGGTTCATCATCTGCAGTCACGTGAAGACATCCCGCATTCATTAGGTATTGTTGCCTCTTAGGTTAAGAAAAAACGCGTTTTATAACTTTCAATCTAGGTTTTACATGTGGGTTCTGAAGCAGTGAAACATCCCATATCCAAAAACTGAAAACCGGAATCTGAAGATCATCACAAGAGCACAACGGCTTTGGACAGATCTAGCACAAATGATATACACGACTATGGCTAAAGTTATCAAGACGATTAACCAATGTCCACCACCTACCATAAACGGCTCAAAAACGAAAATATCTCAGTTTTTACCATTAAATGTCCCAAATCATGTATCATCACCACAAGAGCATTCATGCACATGGATGTATCAAATTTAACAAAGAGTATCAAGTCTTCTTCCATTATTCAAGTCTCTATACTCTACAAACCCATCGATCGAGCATGTTTCCGGAATTCATTACGTCAGGAAAGACTGCACAAAGGCAAAAACCTGAAAAAATCTTTCACTAGGAAATGACCTGTGTATCATAAAAATACTGGTTTTGGTTAGTTAATCAAAATAAATAAAAGAGACTGTACCACGTTCCAACTTATTGCTCGTTTATCATTATGCTATGGACATTGAACTTCATACAGAAACCAAGCTAAAGGGTCATCATCCTCCTAGGTGCCTTGGAGAATCAAGTATATTTCTGTATGACCTTAGAAAATTCTGAACTCGAACCAAAATATTCAACGTAAGGCAGAATTTTGAAGGTCATCAGGGAATCACTAGAGTCCATATTGATTATTACACATGACCTTTTCAACTGTGGTACAAGTTATCAAGTCAAGCATTCTACGCTCAATTCCAACCAGTAAAACCACATGACCACCAACGGACTAACGTACATCCAACCATCCTTCTCAAACGCTCTGTATTAAACGAAAACTGTTGAACCAGAGCCTTGAGGATCATCACTGGTACATTAAGTCCGAAAGGATTGTTGTATATAGATGTCCTAACTGTAGAAAATATTATAAAGTCTGATAGCACTGAGCTCATTTCCAACCATATTAAAAAAAAACCGTTGGACCAGAATCTTAAGGATCGTCTCGATCCATACGAAGCAGTACTTGACAGATGCTAAAACTAAGCTCTACATCATCGAGCACACATCATAAACATAACCATCGAACTACATGAATCTCATGGATTAACGTACAGCCGACCTTTTGCTCGTGTATCCAAAGAAAACCGTTGAACCAAAATCTTAAGGATCGTCGCGGTACATACTAAAACTACTTGACACATGCTTATTCTAAAGTCTACACCATCATGAGCATAACTATCGACCACGCTTTAGTTAACAACCTAGCGTGATATTAGATGTTATATCTAGTTAATGACTTAAGGATTATGTAAATCTGATTTAGGCTAGGTGATGAGCTGTAACTAAGCATGCGTGCCCAGTTAATTAAGCGAAGCATTTGTTTCTTCCTTTTTCAAATAAACATTAAAGCATTATCTTCAAATTGAAAACGTTTCATTAAAGTTCTGTTGTGCGAAGTACTTCGGGCATATCCATCCTCGCCATCGGTCGCCCCCGTTTTTCTAGGTGAAGATCGCCCTTCGTACTCGGTAATCGCGCCCTGTTTACAAACATCGCTAAGTGGGGAAATAATAAAGAAAGGGGCGTCCGTGCACTGAGTCATAGGGCGTCGATTTATACAAGTCAAGTGAGAGCCACCCTTGGTCACGGTCGTGCCAGGAAATAGGGAAAACAGCGGAGGAGCCGGGGAGATATATCACTGACACCCCCAGTGGGCCCCTTCTGACGTAATCACCATTCTTTATAACCCCCTCTGCAACTAGCTTTATATCTCATTATAATTGCCCTATAAACTACAAACATAAAACAGGAAAAAAAGGAGAAAACGCCTTTGAGAAGGATCAAGAGGAAAGCTGGACCACGTGTTAATTTATTGCTGGTTTTCATTATTACTTTATAAATATACTAAAGAAAGATTATTCTTTGAATCCGACCATCAACTTAACGCCTAGAACGTCCCGAATCGTGAAGTTTCAACTTATTAAGGAATGCAAAAGAAATGACATGGAATTATGCAAACAAGACCTATCACAACGAGCTTAACTTAAAACCTAATGAGCCCATGTTATAAAAAAGAAAATTGAAATTGATCATTTTCATTCTAGAAGCAGAAAATGGAATTTAAGAACACACTTAAAAATTGGTGTCTTAAGACAATGTTTATAATCCTTTACCAACGTAGGTTACAAAATAGGCCTGTGATATTCCAGTTCGGGGAGGAAAAGTTGAGAATATTTTCTCTCTTCCATTATAAATAGGAATTCCTTTTGCCTTTCATCGCTCGGTCCTTTTCAAGACCGTTTTCCAGGATTGGCCCTGGGTTTTCGATGGACGGTGATCCATAGATATGGAAGCCTATTTCTCGAGATGGCAAGTTTCCTTCTCTTTGTCACCCTTGCAATAAATAAGACTTGAAATAGGTGCGAGCTGAGAGGGAAGCGTACTCAATACCCCGCCGCCAAATTGGAGAGCTATCGCGGGTTATTTGTCGGTGTCGAATGAGGGGGTGGAATATTCAAAATGCCATCACACTCCCAATACCCACCCCCGTTATATCCTCTGTCCCGGCTCCCTGTTATTTTTGTTCGTCCCCTTTCCTCCGCCTTGAGAAATTGGACTGGAGAATTCCTGGAGGGAATGCGACGCCAATTCCTGTCTGTCCCAGCCCGTCCTCTGTTAACACGGGGGTCAGCCAGACAAATAGCCACCCTCTTTAAATAATGCGGTGTCAATTAGTTTAGAGCCTTCCGCCTTTTAAGAGTCTTCAGTCAAATTTGCCCCCGCTCCGCTAACGTGGTTAAGGGCAAAAAGTGTAAACAAGACGCTCTTCCCTGTTGTTATAAAACTTTTAAAAAAGGAAAAAGACAGGAACTTCTTAAAAAACCTCAATTCCAACCCTCGTTTGTCCGCTTGTTTTGGACAAATAGCCTAGGGCGAAGAAATTCAAATTGGCTGTTTGTGCCGTACTCTTGTGAGATAATCTCAAATAATCAAAACTCTGAATCAATCCAATCGAAAGATAAATACACAACAAATGGAAGATGGGATTATCAACTTCAATGAACTTTTTTTGGGAAAACTATTTTGGCAAACAAATGGCTTTTTACCTTGTGGATATCTTTCAGCATTATGGCATATCAGTCAATGCAGGTTTGTTGAGTAATTAATATTTTCACATTATGAAAAATGATTATTTGGAAATCGTGCGATGTGGTCGTAAGAGGTAGGACGCAGATACTCGTAGCAGCATACTGAATTTGTACGGCGTTCCTGCGCGCTATGTTAAGGTAAGGAACCAGCCTTTCTCTGCATGCCAGACACATACGCCGCCTTTGACCCAAAGCAAGTGTGTCAAATTTGCCTATTCTTAAATGGGTGAGGGAGTCACATACTGCAAGGGCTACCCATCGACAGTGCTCTGGCTACGTGAGAGCTTCTTAGTCAACCCGACCCATTATGATGACACCTTCTTTTAATCAAGAGCATTCTGAAGAAGTCAGGACGTTTCCTTTACTCTACTGACTTACGTGCCCAGGTACCAACAAAACAACTACCAGTTTGTACTCTCATCTCTCCAAGAAAAGCACTATGGGAAGGTCGAAAACCTGTCATGGGCAGCAGTGACCGCGCTGGGGTAGTCGGTGCAGACTAGGTAGGTAGAACCACTTCGTCTCGAAGCCCCAAGCGCATTCCATACGACATACAGTTCTGCCTTAAAAAATACTACGGTGTTGCGAGACACGAAGTGGAGGCTTCCTTGTAATACATGGTGAAAGTTGGACCCGCGGACTTGATTACCACGGTGTGGTAACCCAGATCAAGCATTGTTCCAAGCCCTTCCCTAAGATTGTCGCCTGATGATCTACTATACTGGCATAGGCTACCCATAGGGAAGACGTTATAGATTTTCACTGTGGACCCAGGAAAACTCCGACCATCAATCCTGGTGCCTGGGGGTAACCCATGATGGAGGCATTTTCCTATTACCTTCCTTACTCTTCCTACCACATTCCTTTCCCTCACTCTCTCCCCTCTGCTTTGGCAGAAGATGCCTGGATACTGAACCCGTACCCCTCGGACAACGGGTGTTTATTCCGGGAGTGGAATATCCAAGCGGCTTCACTAATTGAGGATGGCTTCGTGGTGGTCGTGGTTTGTAAACGAATTGTGCCTTAGCTGGAGGGTACCGGCCCACCGGAGCCGGAGATACAGGCCTTCTCTATCTCTTCCGGGGTGATGAAAGAATATAGAATCCACAAAAGGCAGTTTTAGCCACATATTTGGATGTTCCCTTAACTTGGTTATTATTGTTCCACCTACCAACCATAGCATGTGACATGTCCATGGATGTAAAATTTTCCTAGTGTTCCTTCGACTGCACTAGGCTCTGAGAAGTCACATTGGCGATAAGTCCGGACGTTAAAGATCCTCATGGGTCTCAACACCCATGAGTAAAGATGGGAACATCTGTAGTGGCATAGGATCCCAATTAGCCAAATGACTCCGCCGCATAGCTGATGGTGAGTTGCTCCCGCCGAAATTCAATAATTTTACTTAACCTACCTAATTAATAATAAATATGTTGAAGCCAAGACTTCAGAATCAACCTAACTAATTTAAAGTGCATCCTGTTCGGCCTTCGCACAAAAGAAAAAAACAATTGTTTTCAACCGAGTTAGCGTCTGGATACGTCAGAAACCAAGCTACCGACTTACCCCTCCGGGCGAAGTTCGCCTGCGAAACTTTAACCTCAATTACGGAGTTAACTTATCGTTCAACCCCCTTTTCCGCTCTCGTGGCTCGATAATTCTATTTCGCCAATTTATACACTACGGGCCCTGAAAGGTTTGTATTTTACAATAAAATGACGTTAAACGTTTGTTCGATTCCGACAGGTTGCGTGACTGTGTCATGTGCGTGTGTTGTAACCTTAAGGCATTTGTGATTCTTCAAAATAAACGTCGGAATGATAGTGAAAGTGATAGTGATCATGGTGATAAGATGTAAACCAAATTATCAAAATGCCCGTTTTTTGTAAATCTACTCCATATTTGAGGTGAAATAACATTGAACGAACTACAATAATTGATATAACGCCATAAATTGTCTTATTGAATATTCCATAATTTTTGAAATTTATTAGCATTTTTCCACATAATTCTAGAGATGTTCATAAACAAAATATGATTCATGCTGAATACTGCTGAAAATGAACCCAGAATAACGACGGGCAGACTGAAATGATAATTGAAGACATTAGTGACCATCCCAGAACCGACGTTACAGGGAAATCTCACAATTCAATTTTAGCTCATGTTGAACTGATATACCAAGACCGTTTACTTTGGCTGGTTTTGTCTGCTGTACACTTTCCTTCATTTCCACAACTGAAGAAAATCAGCGAAACAAATTTTAATTCTTGTAAGTAGAGGTTTCGCAAGACCTACCAGATTAAAGTAAGATGGAGACGGTTACGGGCTACTGCTTGGCTGAAAATGTGCCTATGTTCCTATTTATACTGTATAAATTAGTAAAGACCGATTTCGTGAGTTTCAGCTTGGATGGGACCTACGGGCTTCATTGGACTTTGACTCCTATCTACATGTTTCACCTTGACACCAAAATAAAATCGCCCTAAGTTCTTGGCGGAGAGACTGCGAATCTAAAAATGAAATATAACACGATTACCAAAAGTAGCAGCGCCGGTGGGACGGATTAACGGACAAACTCTCTCGTAGCATAAGCTCTGTCGATGAGGGTCCTCCATCCTTAACCGATTAAGACTACGTTGGGAGTTTGACACATGGTCAAATTCTGGATATGTGTCTTTACATCTAGAGAAAGCTGGGTCGATGTGCCCCACCTAATTTAAGGGCGATGGGTGCCATGTGCCGATTTTTCCATGAAACAGGGTTGGTTTATTGTATGCAGTGCTGTTATTTTGGTACACCTAGCGTGGGTTAGGAGGGAATGTATTTATTGGCATAAATGCGTAGTGTAAGACGGCTCATGACGGTATATTGAGTACATCGGCACCAAATTAGGTCAGGTTAATAATCTGGGCAAATGGTGATGGTGCAATGAAGAGTATGAATGGATTTAGGAAATGATTGCGTTGGGTGCAGAAATGACATAAATATTGGTAGGCCCAGGTCTGAACCTGTACTTCCAACACCCGTGACCGGTGATCGGTAAATTAATGTAAATTAGAAAATCTGGAATTGCCGGTGGACTGCAAGATAGGCTATATCTGCAGATTTGAACTTGTATAAATCAGCAAAGATTCTGTTAGTTAAGGATGTTAATTCTTCCCTTTGTCGACACAAAATTCTTAATTTTAAGTTAATAATCTCGTTTATTGGTGACTCCCAAGAACGAAATGACGGTAAACCTGTCTGAAATCATAGCGATTGATAGCCTAGCCTCATGGGTGGTGAAGCCAAAGAGAGTTTGGTACTGTATGAAGCCCGGCGGAAATCAGCGACACCAAAAACCTGACCCTAGCTTGGATCCCTGGGCTTCGGGGTAATGAGGTAATGAAACAGTTTACCTTTTTGAAAAGATAGTTCCTATTCCCTACTCGGATTTCGAGCCTACAGCTCAGGTTGAAATCTCTATTCAAATTGATGATGAGCTGCAGGCTCGAAATCCTGATCGTTGAGGACAACTTTCTGTGAGTAGTAACTACCTTTTTAAAAAGATTGAACAACACGACACCATTTATCTTTTCTAAACTCTACAGCGGCATAGCATTTTGCCACAAAAGAATATATATTTCAAATGGATCTTTAGCGAGTCCAAAATCTGGTGGAACGATGCCACAGTCACGCAAATAGAGTCATAGAAGGATCATCCGCAAAACTTAGAAAAGAATTACTGGAACGCAAGCGCGACCGAACCAGGATTCTGGTTGGTCTCCTGACAGGGCACTGCCATTTAAAAGTGCACTGGGAGTACAGACGGAAGAAAGATTCTGCAGAACACAGAAGAGGAGGAGACCGCAGAACACATTTTATCCTTCTACGAAAGCCTAGCAATTTTCTCTGACAGTCAGACAGCAGCAAGCGCCCAAGCCTTGTTCGAGGCGAAAGCAAAAAGTGTTTGGAACTGTATGGAGGCCCTGATGTAAGTGCGACGCTAATGACCTGGTCTGGGTCCCTGGAAGTTAAGTTCATAGATTTGCTCAAAGAGAGGGCCAAAATGGACTTTCTGGCTCTTGAGCCCTACTGTGGCTTAGCATCCTGCCACGAAAAAGGACACATCTTAAAATTGGCTTGTGGTACAATATCACAATGAGAAATGCGAAGAGATTCATTGAAGGACTGTCCGCAAAACTTACAAAAAAAGTACACGAAAGCTACAGCGACCGAACCAAGGTTCTTGTTGAACCGCTGACAGGACAGATGTTCCCATCTTTACTCATGAGTATTGAGACCCATGAGGATCTTGATAGTCCGGACTTATGCCCAAGGAGACTTCTCAGACCCCTGGTGCCCCGTAAGGACCACCAGGAGGATTTTGCATGCATGGACTTGTCACATCCATTGACTAGTGAGACATTGCGGCAGCAATACTAGCCAAGTTCAGAGGTGCCCTTAAAAGGGCACATCCATACATGTGCCTTGAAGAAGACAATTTTGTGGTTTCCAGCTTGGCCTATTGGCCATGCCTTTCGCCACCCCCGGAGAGATAGAGAAGGCACTCTATTCCGGCTCTGGTTGGCCGGTACCCTCCAACTAAGGTACAAGTTATTTACAAACCACGGCCACCACGAGTCCAACCTCAGTGCATACTGCATACTCGGTCGTCCTTAAACGCACAATGAGGGTGTGACCACATAAGAAGAAACAAACACTGAAGAGGAAACCGCAGAACACATTCTATGTTTCTATATACGTGAAGATTCTTGCAACTAGGTCTGCAATAACAAAGCAAGATCTAACTCTAAGGAAGAGCTAGCATTGCTATGGAGGTTGATTAACAACTTGAAACTGGCCGAAAAAGCACACATCTTCAAATTGGCCCGTGGTACAATATCACATGTGAGACCTGCGAAGAGATTCATTGAAGGACCGTCCGCAAAACTTGCAAAAACTACTGGAAAGCAACCGCGACCTAACCAAGGTTCTGTTGGACCCACGGACAGACACTGCCACATAAGAATAAACACTAAATTGAATACTGCCAGGAAAAGGAGGAGACTGTAGAACACATTTTATGTTTCTATGAAGCCAAGGAACCACTGGCAAAGATGTGGAGGCTGGTTAATAACCTGAAGCTTGCCAGTAGGTTATAAAAAAACAGAGGTGTACAATCTACTCAGGTCGAGAACCATCAAGTCTTGTGGCCTCCTCTTTTATCCCTATCCCTAGCTTTATAAGAATTCGGTTTGTTTACAATTTTCTAATTCATCTAGAAGCCTTCATTTATTTTCTAGGAGAGAACGGTTGAAAAGTGCCTCCAGCAGTAGATTATAGTTATATTTAATATATTAATTTTCGGTTGCAATAAATTTTAAAAAGTTGAAACGGTTTGATAGGATCCGGTGTAATAAACATATCAAAGACTGGGCTTTGTTAATTAGCGTATGCTTGGTCTATAATGAACGAATTATTTGACCGATATGTGAAATGTTTTTGGATGGAGCAATTAATCTACCTCTAACGAGAACATTCCGCTCGTATATATCTTCAGTTTATAACATTTCGGCTGCCCGCTTGTCTGTCTTATATTTTAAGTTAACGTCTTAATATCCCTTTTGTCCGGAGGCATAATTCCTTTTAACAACCTTGTACCTGATAACTCCTTCTTTGCCCGAATAAAAAGCCTTATAACTCCGAGAGGATAAAGTATAGTAGCCGTTGGAGACGGAACGGATAAAGTATCGGAGATAATAATTTATCCCAGGGTACTTGTTGTGCCGTGAGGGGCCTCAACAATAAACATAAGTCCTCACTTCGTCTCAACATTGCGCGATAAAAACGTTGATGCTAATATGTTTGCCGGCTTAATTCGTCCGACTACCGACGGCCGGCTGACGATCGTAAATCCCAGAGGAGAAACAGATCCGACCCACGTACTTGGAAATGTATTTTATTTTGTTTGTTCTTATACAGAGTGTTTCTAACTTCCCGTCTATAAGGTCTGAGTTACGGTTCTCCCCGATGACAGCTACAAACAACGGCTTATTCTTGCTCTTTGCTGTCCAACGCCTAACTCATAAAGCCGAATCCTCTCGGCCCTTTATTTGCGACGGTTTTATATTTTTATTTTTCCACCCGTCTCAAAATCAAAACCGAAGGCAATTCGATTAATGTGGATGTCTTGTTGCACTCACGCGCCTACCATTCCGCGCATTAGCTAAGTAACTTGACCTTATTATCGCAGATGCATTTAGTAAATTGAACGGGTTATAAATAAAGCTTCTTTAACCGTATGTAATTTTTTTTCAAACAATTATAGTTTTATGGCAAAGAACATTTTTCCTTATCGGCCTATGTTTAGCTTATTGCCTAGACAAATTTCGACGGAAATTTTCAAATCCCACGCATCTTTGCCATTGAAATCGTATTGATCCCTACGGCTGTAATCCTAGTATACTTTTCCTTCTTTTTATGTGTTTATATTTTATACATTTTTCTGTCTTTTTTACTTTTGTATATTTCTTATTATTTCAAACGCTTTTCTTCGACAAATTATACAATTTTCACATCAACTTAACTTTCTTCAAATCTCGAATTAGCGCTTGTGTATGTGGTGCTTTTTAAAATTTGTTTATATCAATTTGAAAAAAGTGTATGTTTGGGATATATATGGTGAGAGGGAGAGAGAGAGAGAGAGAGAGAGAGAGAGAGAGAGAGAGAGAGAGAGTAGGGGAGAAATGTGATTGAGGAAAATGTTTATTCCCTTTATCAGTACAATTTATACAACGTAAGAAAGCTTATCGCATGAGAAAAATTGTAAAATAATTTTTAATCCATACGAATAAAATATATGTGCATATTATAATATTCTGGACAGCAATTTGCAGAAAAATGTCTAACTGTTTTAAATGTCTTCGAAATGGGAAATAATATCTTTCCAGCTTGGAGACAGCCTGGAAGAGAAGGAGATACATTATCTATTGCAAAACCTGGCCAACGTGATCTTTCTATATGGGAAGACCACTTAGCTCTGCAAATGGAAAGAAGATTACTTTTCCCCTGACTTGTCTGATTAATGCTAGACCATTTTGTTTTAACACAATTATACCTTTTGGCCGGTATAACAAATCATCCTTTATTTTATAAGAACAAAGAAAAACATTACAATAAAGTTTAATGGATAGAAAATAACAGGCTATTTGTGATGGTTGCCCTGTTACTTTCACAAAGACTCGAATAAAAGACTGAAAGGGGGTAACTGACAGTGAACGGCTTCTCGTAAAAATTAAAAGCCGTCACAAACGGGGCATATAAAGTTCACTAAATAGCTTACCGGAACTCCCGAGGGATTGAGATGTGGAAGAGGAACTCGAGGAAAAGAAAATAAGAAAAAAGAAAAGCGATTCAATTAATTTTTCCATTGGGAGAGCGAGGAGGGCAAGTCGTGCGGTAAGAAGGGATGCAGATGGGCCGTGACTTTGTCAGATCGATACCCGCAACATCTTAGGCAGTTTTCATTTGTAACCGGCTACGTGACCCACTCAGGGTTTTAAAAACTCTCCGCTCCGGTGAACCGATGGTTAATGCCAGCCTCGGCGGGGGTGAAAACCACCCCCTTTTAACATCCGCACCCCGCCTTCCGATGGAAATCTTTAACAGCGCTCTTAATGCTTCTGACTGAGCGCGCGGTGCGTCAGCCGGAATGACAAACATCCCAAAAGGCTGAGGGGTTGGAAGAATGAGAAAACGTCCTGATCGGGAGTGTACCATTTCACTATTTTCTGTGTAGCTAAAGAAGTAACTTTCAATATGTTATATGTGAAGAACCGTTTCAAAATCCCCTTCTTCTGTTCCAAATCCGTGAAAGATGGACAAACTAGGAAACTCACTTAACCTACGAGAATCGGTAGGGTGATCAAAAAAATCCATCGAATTTTCAGATCTTTTACATCTAAAAGCTTCTCAATCTATCAGGAAGTAAAGGAAGGAGGTTAAACCACTTTCCAAAAAGGTTATCATAATTATCCATTGAAAAAACCATGGTTTCTGAAGGAAATACAAGTCGGACGACCTAACCACACGGCTATCACAGATTCCTAATAATCAGAAAGTTAGGTATGCTCAAAATTTAACCTACTTTGTACACTACCAATATCGGTTTCTTCATGACTATTGCCCTCCTGACAAGGAGAAACCGCAAACAAGAAAAACGTGAAATTCCATAGCAATTTCACAAATCCTCCCCCTCCTAATTACGTATACCTGCGGTTCAATTGTCGGCTGACACGACTTATGCAAAAACCAAATCCTAACTCTCGGCGGTTAATGGGAAAGGGTATCCGAAGTAACGAGAGGTCCAAGACCGGTAGCCGGGACAGGCAATAATGAAATTGCCGGCCGAGGTGTCATTTGGTCAGGTCACGGTCTCGCCATTACCAGGAGAACATCCACGGGGCAAATTACAGGGCTCACGAGCCACACAATCATACACATGACCTCAACCTCCAACCGAATTACCCACAAATACGCCCGCCTGCCCGCCCCATATTTAAATCCGCGCCTGTTATTACAGCGGCCTCGCCACACCCCGCTTTCCTTCCGAGAAAAAAAAAACCAACAAATAATTCAAACGGATAAGCCTATTATTAAAACAAGAACGTCTTCTATCTCATCTAATATAATCAGAAGAAAAAGAATCAATCCAACTGCTTTCCAAGCAAGTTTTGGCATATACACTCTCACATGTAAGGTTTTGACAAAGAGAGCAAATTCAGTTGTTATTGCCTTTAAGGTCATCATAAGGGGAAAATAATGTTATTTATGTCTACAGATTGATATTAACTTTTTTCATGCGACCTCAAATTTCATTGAAGATAGACTCAGTCCGAACATTGCCACAGGTTGTGCCACAACTGGTTCGAACTAAACTTGAGGCATATCGGCTTTAGCCTGATTCTGAGAGATTGCAAGTGCCAATAGGAGGCCTGGTAGTGGATCTCAGCACATTACGACTGAACCCTTTCCGTTTTACCAGCTGAATTCTATATGAACAAGATGCTTGGCGAGGCATCTTTTATGGAAAGTTGGTCGCCCTTTGAGAAGACCAGAAGCAACAGCCAACTACCAACAACTCAGTAGAATATGGTGCACCGGACGCCCGGAAGAGAACACGAATTGGAATGTTGTTATGTTTCCTCACGATTTGCGTTTCTGTCTGTATGCTAATAGCAGGCGCCGAACAGTCTACCGTGAACAGGGGTACAATGCCCTCTCTTCAGCGCAGTTTGAAGAAGGAGTGTAATGGTCTGGGCTGGGATCTACCGTAGAGTATGAACTTGGCTACATTATTGAAGACAACCTCACCGCAGTCCGACGTGTCCAACAAATTATCGATGAATACATCCCTCAAACCAGGGATCTCATTGGCAGGGATTTTCGCTTTCTGGAAGACAATGCCAGACCCCAAAGCGGACGAGTTGTTCGTCAGTGTTTAGAAAACTTGTCTCCAGACCGCAATCAGAATGAGCACATGTGGGATGATGATCACCATCCGTAGCCAGTTGACCTGCAACAACTGAGCGAAGCGTTGCAACATCTATGGAACGTAATTCTTTCTCAAATTAATGTCAGCCTTATTAACAGTGTGTCTAACAGGTGCACAAAGGTGATATCTAACAGAAGGCATTGTACAGGGTAAAAAAAGTTATGTGCAATAAACAGGTTTATGAAATTAAAACCTTTTATTTTGTTATTTTTGAAAATATCTTAATTAGATTTTTTTTACTCAAAACAATATCTAATAAACTTTAAGGCAATTCGTAATAAAAATGGCATGAAAAGTAAATACTGTCCTTATTTATTTTTGAGCAGTTTTTTCAAAGCCCCCTTTTTTCAACTCCAGAAGCCGTCGCGGTGGCCATCAAGAAAAACTTAAAAGACACCAGGGGGACTGGAAGAATTGGAGGGAGAGAATTTCCGGCTGAGAACACCCCCGTCCACGTCCAGCCGTGACAGCCGACTTCTAATCTCTGCTGGAGGATCTTCGGGCCACTGAGGTCCAGCGACAGGCCGACATCCCCCCGGAGATTATCCCTGTTCTTTTTTTTTTTATTGCCCTGTTAAACCTAATCTTCAAATAGTTCCCTTTTAAAACAATCGTGCGGGGAATCGTCAGACGTGTCTCTAAAACTTTCTTTACGTTCCTCTATAAATATACTTGATCAGGATATTTAAATACTAAAAGTTCTAAAAATGGAGAAATTGAGTATGTATAATAAGACAACTTCGGTGAAATCCCCAAAAATTTTGATGGGAAAGTTTATTTTATTTTACTTTTTGAGCGGTTACGTTTTATTAGGTAGCGCAAATTTTTCAAAGAAAATTGATTTTGAAAAAGATTTTGGCAAGTTCCAAGAAGAGGTTTTGCATTTTTCCTGATTTAGGAGTCGGGTCCGAACAAATTGACCTTATCGCCGTTTGGCTTTTTCCTGTCTCCTTCTGAAATCCGGGATGATAAACCTTGGACGAAACGCACGTCGGCACAGGCTCTGATTTATGGAGGCGTATGACGAGGTGCTCATCCGGACCTTGGCGTAAATCAACTGCTCTCCTTTCACCCGGGTCGGACCGTTCAGATTAACATCGCGATCCGCTCACGGCCATTATCCGGGACCAGGGTTTATTTCGCTCATTAAAATTGCTGTTTTAATTCTAACGCGGGCCCATCTCCATACGCGGTCGGTCGAGGATCAATCCGACACGATCCTTATCGGACCATGATCTATTCATGATTCCGAGGAGTCCGAGGCACCTTTTTCCCGAAGCGATGTATACGATGGGTGAGAGCTTGGCGTTGAAATTAGCGTTGTAAGAAAAAAATAATTTAAATATCTTTTGTATGGCATAATGTTTATTTTTGGACAATAGACAGCAATTTTGAAGAAGACAAGAAGAAACTTGGTTTCTAAAAACTTTAATTGTATATGTTTTATTTTGGTTCTTTTACTATCTTGTAAAAAGGTTGTTTTCTCATTTGCATTGGACTACTTAAGTTGTCGTTTTCTCTCTCGTCGCCGTAAGCCCCCCCCCCGATCGGTCTCAACCCGGAGGAAATGACTGTCGGTATTGTTCAGAGTGAAATATTTGCAATTCTGAAGACGGCCAGATCCAGGGTTGGATAAGGAGTAATTGGGAAAGAAGACGGGTCGGAAGGCATGGGGCCATGGGTCGTGGGACCGACTCGCTATTGTCCCAATCCTCTTGTTTTATGGTCTAATTCTGCCGCTGGATTGGGAATGGCTTGTTAATTTTACTGTCGTTCCATTTTCGTTTTCCGTGGGAAGGCGGAACGGGTAGGTCATACCGGTGACGACCGGGTCGACGTCAATTTACAACAAACGCTTCCTTACACGTTTCTCAACCTTCAGTATACTTATCAAATGTAATTGGGAAAAACTGAAAACTCTTAACTTATCTGGACGACTAGAAGGTAATTTAGCTATACAAAATTTTTACATTTACAAATATTTATGAGACTAAAAACACTAGAGTAAGTTCAGAAGACTTTTTTCAAACACTCAACCCAGATGGTTTAACCTTATAAATTCATTATCAAAAATTACTTTAATGGTTCCAAATGGGTTATACAATGGAGGAAGTATTGTGTTAAAACTCTAATGGATCATCGAAGGATATTAAGATAAGGGATGATGGAAGCTAAATAATTCTAATGGCCTGAGGACTGTCGCAGGTGGGGTTGTCCTTATCAACCGGCATAAAGTAGCCCCTATGTTATCCTTGAGGGGCATCTGAGGGGTAAATGAGGACAAGGGTTCCTCGTAACGACTCAGAGCTGGACATTGCAATTTATTTGTCACACACCCCCCCTCACCCCCGCTTCCGACGGTCACCTAAACACAGGATTGTCCCCATAATCCGGCGACCCTTATCCTAATAAACCTCCTAACTGTTGCTTCCTTGCGTTTTTCCGACTGGGGAAGTTCGATATTAATGGGACTTCCTAACTGATCGGCCCTCGGAGATAGGGGCGAAAGTGTCGTCCAATTGATAATAAATTTTATCGGAGGAATGTGTAAATTGAGCTTTTTTTTTACTATCTTCCTCTACGGCAGTTCCTGCCTTGTTTTGCCTGAAATTCAATTTATCTCGAGAAAAAGGACAAAAGCTCATTTATTTTTACGGCCCATTACTTAATTCAACTTGATATTCAGTTTTTAACGGTCATTAATTAGATTATAAAAAGGTCATACCCAGCAATAATAACTTTCCTTTCACTTTTACACTATTATGAACTTAAAACGATTCTATACAATTTAGAACAAATAAAACAAGAATAATTTATAAACATTACAGCAAAACAGAACATTAATATGACGCTTCTCATACCTCATAAAACATCTCCCTCGTAGGAACTTTCGCTGCCAGTTTTCAAGAAAATCTTAAAACATTTCCTTTTAAAACTAATCTAATCCGACACGGCCAAAATATCATTCCTAGTCATCAATTTGGATTCGACAGCCGTGATTCCACCAGACAGCTGTGCCATCCTGTTGTAGACGTCATCCCTCCTCCATCGAGCTAGAGCAGTACAGTTCCGGAGTACAATGCAGGAGGATTGTTGGTTGGGGTCTCAAACCATGGGTAGCTACTTATTAGCTTATTACTTAGTAGCTAATTATTCTACCTAGATTATTATTTGCAGATTTAGTATAAGAGCTAGAAAATAAAGGGAACATTAACAAATTAAGATCATTTCAAAGACTAGGCTGTTGATGATGACAGGAGCATTTTTGACTACACCCACCATA
This sequence comes from Cimex hemipterus, assembly GCA_039619505.1. Lineage (NCBI taxonomy): Eukaryota > Metazoa > Arthropoda > Insecta > Hemiptera > Cimicidae > Cimex > Cimex hemipterus. Next base: position 13,571,016 of record CM077109.1, on the reverse strand, counting down.
ACACTTGAGATCATAACCAACACTACACCTCTACACATAGACGCTAAGGTCAGAGCACTAAACATCTTCTACAGATTAATTACCGAAGACAGTTGGAACCATAACGATAATAACATAGGTCACTAGGAAATCATACAATTATTGAGTAAGGTTAACGACCAACTATTAAGCGTTAACGGTAAAAGGTTCAAACCCCCTCGGGGAAAAAGTACTTTCAGGTCCTTGTGAAAACAACTTATTGTGCGGATGAGGACCATCGTAACATAGACTGCTATATAGATGGTTCACTGATCAAAGGTAAAGGAAGCCGTGCTGGAATCCATATACCAAAATAGGTATCAGCTCACCCACTCATCTTGGCAATAACGCCTCCTTTTTTCAGGCAGAAATCTGGGCCTTTAATGGGTGTAGTACTTAGTAAAATAAAATGAAGGAAAAAGACCTAAGGGTCATGACAAAAATATTTATCAGCATCGAGACTGGTGGAGGAAACTGTTTTTGTCAATAGGATCACATCCAGGAGAATAGGGTAACCATTATTTGGATACTAGCATATAAAGGACATTGTGGCAATGACGAGGAGGATAGCCGGGCCGAAGGGTCAAATACTGTGCTTGTCGAGCCACAACCAGTATTACCTCATTCTATAACCACAGCGAAAGAGTATAAAAACTGGGGTATGAAACAATTCCTTAGGAAAGTACGAAACAATTTGTCCCCGGGACACAGGATCGGAGATCAAACCAGTAGAATCGAAATGGCTATTCTCTAACTCAAGGACTCAAGGAGGCTGTAGGTATCCCGAAGGGGCCTTGGCCCACTGAGAAGACACCTCTTCATAATGGGTATTCTATCCCCTTTACCGTTTTTATGAAATGAAAGAAGAAACAGCACGGTATTACCTCGCGGAGTGCGATAGGTACGCTAGGCCTAGACTCGTGATTTTGAAGGAGAGGACATCACCAAATCGAAGAAGTTTATGCAGTACACATGAGCCGACCAAATCCCGGATCTTTGAGGATGGGGTACGAGTCTACCGAGGCATTTAACCCTTCGGGTCTTGGTCGCCCACTCTTCATAATATAAATATATAGAGTTCCTCGATGTTGCTCAGGTCAGAAAATTTCCAACTACATATGGACACCAAGCAAACAGTAATCTGAAGGACATTACCGACAATGAGGAGAAACTCGCAACGGCTATTAATCAGAGAAGCTTGTTGTTGAAATGCAGACAACACAAGGCCCTGAAGATGATCTCAATAAAGATCGAAACGTTGGCACGATATAGAAAATCATCACACCAGACCGCATCTCACGATTTCCGAATAATCGATTTTTGTTAACACTCAAAAGTCTGACAGAACCATCTGGTAAAGTTATTACTAAAGAGTAAGCTCGAATTAGATGTCATTATTCGATGTGCCAACGTCAATTCTAATGATCAGTGGTAATTGGAGGAACATAATGATATTCTTTACAACAGAGGTGGTATGGACATAAGCATACTTCCTGTGGAAAATTACCGTATAAAAGTTTCAATTTTGGTTTGGTTATGGTAATTTCCGTCCTTCTTCGATTAGTTATGGCATATCGCCAGTGAACACTCTAACGTTCAAAGGATTTAAAATTTATCTAAAGAGAACTATCGACGTTTCCAGAATGGTAGGATAACAAAGGAAGAACGTGGGATATCGCTTCGTTTAATCTACCCGGTTCAGCCTTTGTTCATACGAGGCGATATAGAACCGTCTGTTTTTTCCCCTGTTTATCTTTTCGGTCTGAAGGTGTCACTGGCTCACACCCACCGTCAGGACGTCTTTCGGCATTTGTCTCGGCCTTATGACGGATGTAGGGTGGACATGCGCCTAATGTATTCTTTTCCCCGAGGCAGGTTTATTGGGTGTCCGGCCCACGCCAACGCCCACGCGCACCACCCATTGTTGCACCGTTCACTTATAATTATACACCCCGGTGCCATATTTATATGTTGTCACAGGGCGACAAATCGCTTTTCCGCCCTTAGAGCTATAATTTCATGTTTGTTTTCACCCGGAGGGCCGATCCATAAAGGCGGTCTCGAAACGTGTCAATCCTATCTTACGAGACCCCACGCACCATTCAATTATCTACTCTTGATAATTAACAAGTGGAATCCCTCCTCATAATGTACACCTTATCGAATCAATTGATTGAGCCGGGCTTTCGTCTCCTCGGCGGAACCGACCTCCAGCGTCGAATAATTATTTCCACCTATCGATACGTTGACACAGAGATTATTTATAATTATATATCTTAGACTAAAATTTAAAATGACAGAGCGTTGTTTACTGTTGTTGACGTCTGAAATTATTTGCCGTCTCTTCTCCCGTCCGTTGATTACTATTCTCATGGAAACGAGTAATCAGATTTTATCAACCTGAAGGCAGGCGTGTTTATTTATTATCCTTTAGTTCATATCACACTGTCGATTAAGTACGATAAAAGAAAGCTATACACAAACTTCAACAAAAATTTCAAAAAAAAAAAAATGCAAATTTTTAACGCATCTGACGCTTTTATTGACGGGTTTCCAAATTACGTTTCATAAATTACACTTTTATGCATTCATAAAGATTGTTTAAAAATTTACAGGACGTGAAAAATGAATTTATACAATAGTAGAAAAAAAATGAATTTATACAACGCTAGAAAATTTTAGATTCAGAAGATGATCTGAATAAAGTTCGAAACGTTGCACGATTGAAAATAAAGTAATTTTATAATATTTGAGTAGAAATACTTTGATTGAATGTAAAAAAATTTTTTTTCCATTGTACAAATTCCCTTTTGTCCACATCCCACATGTATTTTTTAAATTTAGACAATGTTTATAAATCCCAGGCGCTGAAGATGATCTCAATAAAGATTGAAACGTTGGCACGATAATGAAAATGTTTTTCTGTTACCTAAATCATACTAGACCGCATCTCACGATTTGTGAATAATCATCGATTAACGCTAATCACCACAGATATACCAAAAATTGTAACCTTCAGGTCGATCTGACAAAAACTAAGATTGTCGCTTTTATAAATAAATGGTGTTGACATGGCGAAAAATGAATCTTGGAAGCTGGGAGATTTACAAGCGTAAATCATTAACAGCTACAAACATCTGGACATCATCATCTACACCTTTAAAATTTATTAGACTTTGATGAAAGGTTGAGGTAAAAAAGTCAGTGTCACGTGCGGGATTCGAACCCACGATCTTCGGCTAGATACGCCGCTCCTCTACGCTTGAGCACTCGTAACTTCGATCCTTTCGGACCCTCGTGACAATGATTTTATTATCTCAACTAATTTCGGTTCTATTCGAAGACAAAAGTAATGTTCAGGTTATTGTGATAAGGAGCTTTGACTTGGGTGTTTGACGGCATGACAAAACCCAGTTTCACTCTCTACGTCCAATTTGGTTTCAGTAAAGTCCTATAAAGGTGTTGCTTCATTGCCTTGCCTTGTGTTGATATTAGATGTAGCTTGGATTAGAGTTACTAGAACAAAATTACGGTACTATCCGCTGGTATTAGGCATTTTAGGTGGTAATTGGGGTGTATAGGTAGGTCAGCAGAATAAATCTTCAACAGAATGAGGCACCAAAATGCTCCTATACTGGTCTCCGCTTATATCGGTTTGATTGACGAGAAACTTTTTCTAATTCACTGGCAGGCAAATTATTCCGCTCACTTGTAATATAACTTGACTTTTATGTATTAATTTAAGAATAGGGCCGTCGGAGGCCGAAGGTTTAGTCTTTGACAGGCGCTCATCACTGTAAGGTAAAGGTCCCGGGTTCGAATCCAGCGGCCCGGCATTCAAACCCGACATACTTACAAATGGGATATTTCAAAAACGCCGGCACCCTGAGGGTTTATATGACCTATGAAAAAAAATCATGTTTGTCACTGTACATGAGTCGTCTAAAACAGTAATCAAATGTTTTAGATTTTTCATTAACATTTCAATATTTCGTACTTCGTCCTCTTGCCTTAATTATCTCGGCATATTTTGTACCAATCTGGAAATGTCACTTTGCCGAAGTTTAACCCATTCTTTCAGAAGAGTCCTTTCAAGCGCTGGACGTGCTCTTATTCCTGTTTTGACGTTATCCCATAAATCTTCGATAGAGCTCAAGTTTTATGGGAAGCCAGACCTTGATGTAATGGTGTTGCGGATACGTTTCGTACTATGCGAGACGTTTGGACGGACATTATCGTGCATTAGAATAGAATTGCCGCTTATGTTCGCATGATGTTCCAAAATTTCATACAGGGAGTGGCCGTCAAAGACCAACCACGTACAACAACCAACCTTGTGCCACTCTCCATTGAAATACCCGCCCACACCATCGCTGAGGTACGTTGGAAAAGTTGACTCTGGGCAAAAATACAAGCTTCCTACCTTTCATTCCGCCTTCGCCACACTATTTCTTGTCCATCTGATGATCGTAGAGTAACCTACACTCGTCTGTCAAAAGTACAGCAGACCAATCGTCCAAAGACCAATGACGGTATTCTCGAGGAAATGCGAGCCTTGCAATTTCGTGTGTTCTGGTCAATTCTGTCCTCTTACGGCATGACAAGCCATTAGTCCGTTCTGATTTAATCTTCTTCGAGCAGTGCGTCTAGAAATTTGGACACCTCGAACTTTCTGGATCTGACGAATCGCTTGAACAACTGTAAGGTTCCGGTTTCGCAAAATTCCCAAAGTCAAAAAACTGTCATCCTGCGATTCCGGTATCCAAAGGCCTTCGATGTTAGGTCCTAGTTTTTGAAAAACATCGATCGACGTCAGAGTTTCGTAGGGGCCTCCGATGGCAATAGCCGTATACCTGATGGAACGTCCATCATCATGTACCACACCACGCGCAACATCCTCCGCACTAAGTGGCCATTTTAAGTTTAATCATTAAAATTAAAAAAAACAAAACATGAAAACTATCAAGTTTATTGCTTCAGATTTCAAATGAGACTGTATAAACGTTTCAAATTCCGTAAAAATTAAACAATGAAAATCCTTGTTTCGGATTAAGGATTAAATGTGTTTACAACTAATTGATATTTCCAGTTTAAAACACAGCCTAAACAAATATTTATTGATAAAAACAACGGGACAAATTAAGGGCAGAATTTGATTGTAGCGAGA